>CM040241.1:264326982-264601602 GCA_022545495.1 Chrysanthemum lavandulifolium
TTCGGAAGAGATCGATGAATTTCTTGATAATGATGAATCAATTCCGCGAAATTGATGGTGTTATGATTCGGAGGAGATATCCTTTATCTTGAGCAATTGTTAAATGAAGATCCATTACCGTCTTTCCTCCGAAAGAGATCACAATTGAGGAAATCAAATCGGTACAAACATCTCTTGAAGAATTTCCGGGTTGAACTTGGACCTACCTCCTCATCTCGAGTATGCATTCTTGGAGGGTGATGATAAATTACCGTCATAATTGCTAAAGACTTAAGCGAGGAGGAAAGGCGCTCTCATAAAGGTCTTGAAGTCACACAAGCAAGCAATTGCTTGGAAACTCTCCGACATTAAGGGTATCAACCTTGAGTTTTGTACTACAAAAATCTTGATGGAGGATGACTTCAAGCCGGCGATCCAACATCGAGCGGGTGAATCCTAAGATTCATGAGGTTATCAAACAAGAGGTTCTCAAACTTCTTGATGCGGTTTAATTTACCCGATCTCGATAGTCCTTGGGTCGTCCCATTCACCGTGTTCCAAAAGGGTGGCATAATGTTGTCACAAATGAAAAGCGAGTTAATTCCAACTCGATTGGTTACGGGATGGCGTGTGTATTGACTATCAAGTTAACGAAGACCGAAAGACCATTTCCTCTACCCTTCATGGACCAAATGCTTGAGAGATTAGCGAGGGCAGTACTATTGTTTCCTTGATGGTTTCTCGGGTTATTTCGAGATCCCCATTGATCCTTGGATCAAAAGACCACATTCACACCCATACGGAACTTTTGCCTACGGACGTATGCCTTTTGGCCTATGTACGCTCTGGCCGTTCCAACGATGTATGATGGCAATTTTCCACGACATGATCGGGAAACAATGGAGGTGTTTATGGATGACTTCTCGGTCATTGGGGACTCATTTCAAACATGTCTCTCCATTTAGATAAAATGCTAAAGCGGTGTGAAGACACCAATCTCTTCTAAATTGGGAGAAGAGCCACTTTATGGTCAAAGAAGGCATAGTCCTTGGCCATAAGATTTCAAAAGGGTTTGAGGTAGATAGAGCAAAGTCGATGTTATTGAATTGCCTCATCCTACTACCGTCAAAGGTATTAGGAGTTTTCTAGGTCATCGGGTTTTATCGTAGATTCATACAAGATTTTTCTAAAATCGCTCGGCCTATGACCCATCTTCTTGAAAAAGATGCTCCTTTTATCTTCTCACCGGTGCATGAAGCTTTTGAAACATTAAAGAAAAAGCACGGAAGCACCCATTCTAGTTGCCCCGGCGGGATTTACCCTTTGAACTCATGTGCGATGCAAGTGATTTTGCTATCGGTGCGGTCTTGGGCAACGAAACCAAGCATTTTCAACTATCCACTACGCAAGTAAGACTATGATGAAGCTCAAACCCATTATACCACTACTGAAAAGAATTATTAGGCGTGGTGTATGCGTTTGAAAGTTTCGACCATACCTTATCTTGACCAAATGCGTGGTGTATACGGATCACTCGGCTCAAATATCTCTTTGCAAAACAAGATGCATGGCCGAGATTGCTCGTTGGGTTCTCCTCCTACAAGAATTTGATATCATTATACGTGATAAAAAGGAGCCGAGAACCGGTTGCGATCATCTGTCCGTCTAGAAAACCCTCACCGGGATGTGTTCAAGAAAAGGAAATAAGCGAAACATTTCCTCTCGAAACACTCAATGTGGTTTCTTTTCGTGAGACTCTTCTACCCCATGGTTTTCGACTTTGCAAATTACCATGCGGGTAACTTTGTGGTGAAAGGATGCCGTCCCAAGGAAAAACAAATTCTTTAAAGATGTAAAACATTACTACGGGACGACCCTACTTATTCAAAATTTGCGGATCAAGTCATCGAGGCGATGTGTATGGTCGTGAAGCCAATGACATTCTCAAGGCTTGCCATTCGGACCTCTTGGGGACATCATAGCCCCAACTACACGCCAAGAAGGTGTTTGATACGGATTCTATTGGCCCCGATTTACAAGGATGCCCATGAATTTGTCAAAACACAGCGCTTGTCAACGTCACGGAAATATCTCACAAAGAAATGAAATGCCAAAGCGCCATTCAAGTGTGTGAGATCTTTGACATCCGGGGCATTGACTTTATGGGGCCATTTCCTTCGTCTCATGAGTAATAAATACATACTCGTGGCGTTGACTATTTGTCAAAATGGGTTGAAGCAGCTTTACCTACCAACGATGCCCGAGTTGTTGTGAAATTCTTAAAATCTCTTTTGCTAGGTTTGGAACTCCACGAGCTATAATCGTGATCGGTAGTGCGCATTTTGCAATGACCGGTTTGATAGAGTCATGCAAAAGTATGGTGTAACTCACCGTCTCTCTCTGCGTACCACCCCAAACAAGTGGGCAAGTGGAAGTTTCCAACCGGGATTAAAAGAATTCTTGAAAGGAGATGGCGAAAACCGTGCCTCTTGGTCGAATAAGCTAGATGACGCACTCGGGCCTTCCGTGCGACTTATAAAACACCCATCGGTGTACTCCATACAAGCTAGTGTAAGGAAGGCATGTCATCGCGGTTGAGCTTGAGCACAAGGCATCTGGGCCTTGAAACATGCCAACTTCGATATTCAGCATGGTGATCACCGGAAAGTTCAAATGAATGAATTAAATAAACTCGTGATCAAGCATACGAGAACTCTTTGATCTACAAAGAAAGACAAAGAAGATTCATGACTCAAGATCAAAACCGCGTTTTCAATGTCGGTGATCGAGTCCTTCTTTTCAATTCAAGATTGAAGATTTTCTCGGAAAACTAAAATCCATGTGCGGACCATTCACCATCACTAAAGTATTTCCTTATGGAACCATTGAGTTATCTCAACCCGATGGTCCAAACTTTAAAGTGAATGGCCATCGATTGAAGCATTATTTTGGAGGACATTCCTCACGTGGTTGTCCGGATCTACAAACTTTCCCATGAACCAATGAATCGGGATCGAAATCAATCTAGCGACTCGGAATCAAAAACAGTAGCATGCCATATGAGTTTTCACCCATATTTCGACTTCTTTCTATTTTCTACCACCCTAGTGTGGGGAGATGCCCCATTGTTGTATATAAAGTTTTCAAAAAAAAAAAAAAAAAAATCTTTCAAATAATGGCGTAGTATTTCCTTTTACGTTCTTTGTTTCGCATAACGGTAGGTGCTTTGAATATTGAGGGCAATCTTCATTTCTAGTGTGGGGGAATTCTCACGAATTTTATCATGTAATTATACCACTATTCCCCATTTTGGCCAAAATTTTTTTTGGAGTAAGTGTTTTGCACTTACTCAACTTATGGTTATCGATCCGCCATGTCTAATAAACAAAAGGATTGGTTATCAGAGACAAACGGCTCTTGGTAAATATATCTCAAATCCGTTGACGCTTGCAATTTGCCCAAAATTGTATGGTATTCATTTCGCCGTATCTTTAATTAGTGAAGAGTTGGCTAGCCATGAAGTTTATGGCTTGTGGTAAAGGCGATGGAAAACCATAATTGTAATCGACTCACCAAAGATAGTATATATCATCTAAGAGTTGGCTAGTCCGAAGCAAGCGGCTTCGGTAAAGAACAAATCAAATCCGATTGAGCGGTGATTTGCTCAAAATCATATGGTTATCGATTACCATAGTTCTTACTTGAATGAAACATTTGGCTACTCCGAAGTAATGGCTTTTGGTAAAGAGATTCAAATCCATTAAGTTTTTCTCAAAAGATTGCTAGGGACTAGCAATAGTTTAGTGTGGGGATTGATGAGTGTGTAAATACTCATCATTTTGTCAATCAATCGCAAAACATTTAAAATGCTCGAAATGCATCAAAATCTGAAAATATCTCAAAATTGCATTTATATGTTTCGGATGCAAAATGTTTAAAATCGGATGAAAAATGAGCTAAGTTTGCATAATTGCGGTTTAGGTCCCCAAGTTTCAAAAGTTGTCAGAAATAGTCCCTGAGCACTTATTTTAAAAGAAAAATCACCAAAGGTCCTTTTAAAATCATAACTTGTCATAATTAGTCCTTTGGTGAAAAATGTCAAAAGTTTTGAGAAATTACAAGTTTGGTCCTTCAAGTTTCAAATTTGGCAAAAATAGTCCTTGGAAGTTTGAAAATGTCTATTATGGTCCTTGTACTATGGAAACTTGTCATTTTTGGTCCCTTGAAACAACTTTGGAAATTTGGCAGCTTTGGTCCCTCAAGAATCAGAAATTACATAATGGTCCTTGATATTAAACCTAAGCCATGACCCTTGGCCCCTATCAAAACCTTTTTGAACCCCTGCCACTTGAACCCTTTGGACCTTTGAGCCCCCTTTCATATATTAACACCCCAAGTCAAACCCGGTCAAACAACCCACCCCATCTCCCGCCAAAGTCTTCTCCCTCACCAAATCCCTCTGCAAATCCAGGCACCCATCCTTCCAGCTCAACCCTCACCCCTCCATGTCCCCTCCTCCTCAACAACATCCAAAATACATTTAATGCTCCCTCCTCCCTTTCACTCAACCTTCCCTGTTGATATCTCACTTTGGCGCCAAAAATTAATCAAACGGCCAATATCTTCTCAACTGATCCAATGGATACAAATGCAAGTGGGATTTGCTCAGGAGTCAAGTGGGAGCATATTTGGTGTATAAAAAGAAGAAAGAGAAGCAAGAAGAGAGTAGTACTTAGTTTTAAAATTTCATCTATGTCGTTTTTAATATAAATGTTTTAGTTTAAGTTTAAAACTGTAATCTTTTGTTTCTATGTACTAAACTCAAGTTATTTTATCAGTGTAATCTACTTTCTAGTATCAATTCAAAGTTTTAATATAGTTTCAAGTTTTTATGATTACTGATTAAAAATCGATTTCTTGCTTCTTATACTCAAAGCTCCAAGTAGCTTTATTTTAATTCAAATAAGCTTATTTAAAACGTTTATAGCTTTTAGTAAGCTTAAGAATCAGTTAAGCAATATATCATATTCACAACAAAAGTCAAACCGAGCTCATTTGGAAATGGAAATGAAATTGGTTGATCTGGATTTGGGGTTGGATTGGATTAGATTAGTATAGTTATGATTCGGTTTACTGCAAAATAAGTCGGACACTTGTGAGTTTTATCTCAATTCCATTTCTAATTCGGTTTGCATAAACCGCTTGTATTTGTATCTGGTAGAATTAGCTTTTATCTGCTTATTAAAGCAGTTATTAAGGTGTGTTGATTCGGTCGATCTAGTAGAAGCTAGATAATCATTTAAGTAAGATAGTAGCAAAACAGTTGTATAAGTGTGTTTGGATCGGTTGGCTTGTTTGAACTTAAGCTTTGGTTTGTGCTTAAATCTGCTATTTAGTCTCAGTTAGGTCCACTTGAACCATTTTAGCCATCAAATTGCATCTACAAACTCCTTTAGTCAAAATCACCTTGAATCTGTCCTAAGTTCATGTCTGTTGGAATTTTCATAGATCAAAGGCTTGATTTGTGTTCAAATAACATTAGAGTAGCTTGCATCAGTTTCATTTTACCATAAAACATCAATCTCAGTCCATAAATTGGTTTCAAAATTCATTTTAGTCAAACTTTGCAAAATTATCAAAAGTCAAAAAAGTGAAAAAGTCAGTTTCAGCTCAACTTGATTGATTTTTTATGGATTCATTTTCGGTTCAAATTCATTAAAACTTTGGGATATTCTAGTTAAGTCGGTCAAGAGTTGGAAAGTGATTTTGGAAATTTTTGTAAGTCTTTATAAGCTCCAAACGAGCTTGTCAATTTGGTTCGAAAATGCCTGCATGACCTGACTCGGTTTAAGCGAGTGCAGTGTTTGCGAGCTTGTCACAAGCTCATTAGAGCTTATCTTGGTGCGAGTTTTGGTTTTAAGTAGCTAGCGTGTCTTCGAGAGTCCAATATCCGGTTTCAATTTCCGACTTATTGGGTAGCTTATTCAGTGCAGACTTAGTAGCTAAAAACTGTTTTTAGCACTTAAGTTTAAATCATCAAATCTGTGTAGCTTGTACTTTAGAGGTTTAAGCCAGTTGTAACTAGTTGCTTTTGAGTAGTTTTAGCATTTTATAGCCTCTGTGATAATTTGGTGGTCTTTGGTGTTCATTTGCTTAATTCAAATAAGCACTTTTCACTGCAGTTCCATATTCTCACACATAAACTACTGTTTTTATATTTTTCTTAGATTCAGAATATTATTTTAGACTTTTCTTGAATTTTTCATATTTTTCCAGCACTGTTTGATATTTTTCCTCATTTAAATCATGTTTTAGTACTTTTTAATTAGCTTTTAATACAATTAAATCAGAAAAGCTTCAAAAAAATAAATTTTCATTTTTCCTAGGTTAAGATAAATATAAAAAGCAAAAAAATAATTTTTCCAGATTTTTCATAGTTTAATTTGTAATTTTTAGCAATTTAATTAGTTTTAAATTGTTTTTAATTCATAGAAAATAGAAAAATAATCAGAAAAATATAAAATTAGTTTTGAAAATTCTATTTAGTTATTTTAGATTTTTCTAAGTCATAATTTCATTTTTCTAGTTTTATTTCATATTTTCTTATACTTTAGGGTATTATTAAATAGGTAAAAATAGTTTTTAATTAATAATAAATAAATAAATAGTCATAAAAATAATTTTCTTTTTCTAAAAGTTTTCTCTAATCATTAGGTTTGTAAAAATGTCATTTTTATATTTTTAGGATTAATATTGTTTCAGTTTCACATTTTCTTTTGTACGTTACGTAGTTTTTAATTTAAATTTTATAAAAGAAAAATCAGAAACATCATTTTAAAAAATAGTGATAGCGTTTATTTAATATAATTTAGTTTTTTTTTTAATTTTCTTTAATTTGCATTTAAGCCCCTATAATTTATAAACTTTCTCTTTAGGTATAATTATTCATATTCATAACCCTTTTCCGTTCAAATTCTCCCGATCACTATTCGTTTGGTGATTCAGTGCACAACTCGTTGGGACTTAACGACCTGGGGAAACACTATACTCCTCTGGACTTCATTGCATTGGTGTCTGAACTGTTTGAAGTTTATTACGGTTGACCATTCACAAGTGGTCAGCTTGTGTGATAAAACTTGACGGTTCAGCATCGATCATGTATTTAAATCAATATGTAATTCTAATTATCACAATAATTCTAATTAACAATTAATAAATACAAATTAACTTTTAATTCTAATTAGCAAGTAATTTAAATTTAACATGTAATTCTAAATTAACAATTTAATTTTAATTAACAAGGTAATTATAATTCACATGTAAATTAAATTCTAATTAACAAATTAATTCTAATTATCAATATAACTTTAATTTGTGTGTGACTAGTTATTATTTATTAAAAATTTGACAAGTATTGCATGTAATTGTCAAAATTAAAATAAAACAAAATAACTAAACTAGGTTTCATCTGACCCTTTTAAAACATATTTATTAATATCGAAAGCGTGTAACCCATAATCGCAAAACGAGTTGACTCGTGATGCCATTGTTGGTATTTAAGATCTAGTTAACCCGTAACCTCTACGAGTACGCAGCGGATAAAAGATCTAGTTAATACAATTATGTTAACACGTAAATAATAAACACATAATTAATACATTATTAATTAATTAAAAGGGAATAAAGAAGTTAACCTTGCTTGGCAATTGAACTCTAGTAACGGAACAAGAAACCCTACGAAACCTTTAAGTATCTAAAGTAGATACCTCGAAGAGTATCACACACAAACCCGATTCAAGTATACGTTCGATATAGCTAGTCGAGAACGTAACAATAAAAACCAAACAACACCTTGTAACTTGAATATATAACCCCAGGTAGAAAACCCACAAAGAGACAAGCTACTTTCACGCCCTATTTATTGTTCTTTGCTTTTGTCCACCGAAACAAAGAAACAACCTTTACCAATTTATCTAAACACTTGTACTTAAACAAGTTTAGAACCAAAACCAAGTACTTCTTGTCAACTTGTGAAACCAATCGACCAAGAAAAACAAGGAATAGAATATCGGTTTAGGGTTTAGAGAAGCGATATTATGCATGAGAATACAAAGGTGGAGAGGAGTTTATATAGTGCACAAGTCGAACCCAGAAAACCCCTAGCTTGGCGACAAGTCACAAAACAAACCCAACCCACTCCAATTCCTGTACCGATCGGTTGTGAAACACAAGGCCCAAGGCTTTCACTTAACGACCCAAATAGATAGCTAAACAGCCGGGTCAATATAATGATCGGGTCGGTTGCATGCATAAGCGGGTAAGTTACAATTCAAGTATAAGTTACGTTCAACCATATACTCGTGTTTATCGCGTTTGCCCCATCGGCCCATACGTTTAGTTGCTTTGTCGTGTTTAATACTCCCACAAACCAACAAAACCACCGATTTTTGCCTCACATATGATTTGTTGTTTGTATCCGGTGGAAGTGGTTATGGATGCCAATGATCAAGTTCCTTTAAAGCGAAAATGATCCGAACTTTCGGAAAATATCTTTAAAACAGGTTCACCACTAGAGTCACATGTTGCGATTGTTCTTACATTATGCGTTTTGCTAAAGAACAACTTGTATGTTAATGTTTTATTGTTTAGTCAAAGATCAAAATTTAGAAAATTGTTAGGTTGTTTCAAGTGTCGTTGATCATTTTTTTCATGTTTAAATGTAAGTTTTAAAAGGGTTTATAACAAATCGTTCCACCTAAACGTTGTGTTGTTAAACATTAAACTATGTATATATATTTAATTGTCGTTTCATGTTATTAATTATATGAAAAGCCTAATTTCGTTTAGCATATTGTAGTTGATTTATATCGAAGAGTGATAAATTGCTAAGATTGCATGTAATGCTCATCACTCATACATTTCATCTCGTACTACATCACCACGCCTTCATCTTTCACCCGCAATGATCATCGCTCCTCTGCATCTTAAGCGTATCTTACAAAATACCCACAAACACTCAAAAATATAAATAATAAAAACTTGCATGGATATCGGTGATGAGTGATGTGTGTCTAAATACTCATCGTTTTGTCTGGTTTAGAATGCCAAAAACATCCGAAAACACTGAGAAATGTATCAAAATGATGAAAATATCACAAATAAGTGTTTTATGTGTTTTAAATGCAAAAATATCAAAATCGGATGAAAAAGCATATCAAGTTTGCATAATTAGCAGTTTTAGTCTCCCCAGTTTCAAAAGTTGTCAAATTTAGTCCACAGTAAATCAAAATAAAGTAAAATATCATTTAAGGTCCACTGGGATATCAAAAGTTGTTAAAACAAACCCTTAAAGTTTAAAATTGGCAAAATTACGTAAAAAGTCCTCAAGTTTGAAAAATGTCAAAAATAGTCCTTGGATATTTAAAAAGTGAAAATTATCAAATATTATCCTTGTACTATTAAAGTTTGTCAAGTTTGGTCCTTTTGATAACTTTGGAGAAATTACGAGTTCGAGTCCCTCACTTTTCGAGATTTCCTGAAATGGTCCTTGTCGTAAAAGCTACAACCAAATGGACCCCTTGTATTATTGAGCCCAAGAAACACTTGACCACCTGTCATTATCCATTGACCGACTATTTTGACCCCCATTTATTAATATCAATTCGGTCAAAAATGGTCGAAACCCGAACTGGGTCTCTTGTTCATTACCCTCACCCTGTTATACCAAAACAAGTGGTTTTCTTCCACCTTATCACCCCAAGTGTCTAAAAACACTCATCACCATCCTTTCCACCTCACATCTCATTGCTGACCAATAAATGCTTCCACCATAAAACTTCTCTTGTACACTCGCGACCCAGATTTTGCTACCAAATCACACCAACAGCTACTAAAACTTTCTTCTTGTCTCCCTACACCAATACAATATATCAAAGTGCATTAATTGCAAAATTTAATTACAAGTAACAGCAGTATGCTTTTTGGCGCAAAAGTGAATTTAAAGGCTAGGATGAGTTTAGTGCATCAATGGCCAAGATTTGAAGTGGGAAGATTGAGAGACATGTGGGGAGTCTAAAGATCAATATAAAGAAAGAGAAAGCGGAGAGAAGATCTATCTAGTGTAATTTTTATTTTATGTATGTCGAGTTAATTATTTTAAGTTTTCCGCTTGCAAGTTTAAGCTTTTAAATACTTTGTAATAAATTTTCGGTGTATTAAGATCTTATTGACGCTTTCAATTTCAGGTTCTTGTGTACAATTTCGGTTTATGCATAATTCCTTGTTCAAATTCTCAATATAGCTCAGCATTGTTTATAAATGCTGTTAAGGTTGAAAAAGCTCACATAAGCTCTTATAAAGCTTATTCAAGCTTTTAGAATCCTTAAAACTCAGTTTAGATTCAAAACTTCAAAATTCCCAAAATACCAGATAAATTAGTTGAAAATCAAAAATCTGTGGAAATGAAGATCAAAGGCTGAGCGAGTTGGTAATCTATGGATGGATAATGGTTTAGAAGCTTTGTGGAAAGCTATTAGGAGTGTTCTTGGTTCCTAGTTCATGGTCTTTGGTGGAATCTGTTAAGTAAGCCTTTATAAGTGTTTTTGCATTTCTTTTGTGTAAGTAACTTTTAGCTTCAAGCTCATGTTTTCATGTTTCTAAGTTATAATTAAGTAAATTTTATATTAAAGCAGGTTACTTGTTATTTAGAATTAGTAGTTGCTTTAAAATCTCATTTTCACAATTTCAATAGCATATTATTTGTTCTTAAGTTTATGGCTTACCCTTTGTTGTTTAATGTTCATTTGGTCTTGTTAAATGCTAATATAAAGTCTTAAATCGAGATTGAGGTCTAAATAATTAGGTTGCTTTGAAAATCACAAGTTCACGCTTTTAAAGGAATGTTTGGATTCTGATAGATAAGTATTCTAGCTTATGCTTGATATTGTTTGTTGTTGTTTCATGTTACATTAGTTCTAGATAGCTCACTCAAAGTATAAAACATAGTCCTTATTTGTTTAAAAGTCAAAATAGCTTCTAATCTTAAATTGCTAGTTCCTTTGTTAAGATTTTAGATTACAAATCTCATCAAAGTTGCTTATAACTTAGTACTTTAGCTTAAACTCATCTTAATATAACTTAATACATCATATTAGGTCCATAGAATCAATCCTAAATTCATATAAGTCAACTTAACTCATTTTCTTAAAAAGTCAAAATATGCCACGCTGCTGCAGTTAAGCTACCCTCTTTCACAAGCTCACAGAGCTTCTCACGGAAATCTAGCTTGTGTACCTTAGCTTTGAGAAGCTCACTAGCTTCATCTCAAGGTTACTGAGTGTTTAGTTTTCAATTTCTAGCTTATTTGATTCTTTGCTTGTAGCTTTTTGTTTGTCCAAAACACTCGGTATATCTTGAGTCATTACTCGATAGTTTATCGAGTTTTTCTCAAGCTACTTCATAAGCTCTCTTGTAACACCACAGTGAGAACTTTAGCTTTTAGGATAGCTCGGTTGGTCAACTTGCTAATTCCAGTCTTTACTTTCATTTTCTAGCTTATTAAAGTGCTTAAAAATTAGCTTAAAAGTAGCTAGAAACCCAATAAGTGTCCGCTGCAAGCAGATAAGCTTATGCTTATTTAGAAGCTTATTTTGTGCTTATTTTCAAGTAATATTGCTTATTCGGTTATAATATTAGCTTATAATCAGTCTTTTAGCTTATTTCCGGTTTATCTTGTGCTTATTCACTAGCTTATTAGCAATTTAGCTTAATATTTGTGCTTATTTCATATTATTGTCCTTCGTTGAAATAATAAGCTCAAATATGAGCTTATTAGTGGTTTCATAAAAGTTCTCAGTTGAAAAGTTGCTTATCTTATCATTAAGCTTAACTAGTTTGTAAAAGAAAATAGTCAAAAAATAATAGTTTGCAAAAAGTCAGTTCTTGGGATTGAACCACTGCCACCCATTGACCTCGCACACCTTACCGTTATAAGCATCTTGGCAGATTAACTTTGTTAGTATAGTTCTTGCACAATTCAATACATAACCCTTCCTTGTCCGTTTAGCTTATACGTACTCTTTAGCTTATTTCTAGCTTATTACAATAAGTTGTCACATCCTTTTATTTTCTTAGTTTTGTATTAGTATAAAGTATTTTACAAAAAATTTGATTTTTCTCAATAGTTTTAGTATTGTTAATCATTTATTTAGTCTAGAATAGTATTTAATTCATAATAAAAATATAAAAGTCAAAACATCTAATTCTTTTTTCTAAAATTTTCTTTTGTCATATAGTTAGTAAGAAAATTGTTTTTACACTCGTGGGACTTTTATTTCACAAATTTTACGTTTTATCTTGCACTTTCGTAATTTTTATACATAACGCACGTTTCATTCTAGGTCACGCTTTTAGATAATTTAAGTTTACGTTTTAATTAAAATAGTTTATTTAATTTATTTTGTTTTATAAATCACAAAACATCATTTTAAAAATAGTGATAGCGTTTATTTAATATAATTTAGCTTTTTAATTTTCCTTGATTTACATTTAAGCCTGTAATTTACAAAACTTTTCTTTAGGTATAAATATTCCAAAATCCTTCAGATCACTATCCTTAGTGATTATTCAATATCTGAATTTGTTCAAACACCATTAAGTCTCCGTGGGACTTAACGACTGTGGAAACACTATACTCTCAGATCTTAATTGCATTTGTTTCCGAGTTGTTTGAAGTTTATTACGGTTGACCATTCAAGTGGTTAGCTGTGATAAACTTTTGGGAGCCAATCAATGAGCACCTCACCCCACTCTTTTTCTCCCTACTGCATGACCTATACACACAATGGTGAGGAGATGAGATGGAGGTGACCCACTCATTGCACCTAGCTAAGGGTTTTACATATAAAAATAATGGACTTTTATTTCGTTGGAAAGAGCAACATTTAAGAAATGATTGATTTTTTTTTTTCTTTTGACTTTTACTGTGTTCTCAAGATTTATTTAGGGCAAAGGAAAAGAATTGGAAAGAACTAAAATTTATTTGTGTTCTCAAGATTTTTTGCAAAGAAAAGAAAAGAAAAGGAAAGAATTGGAAGAGAAAGAAAGAAAGAAGTGAGTTTTTGTTTTGTCTAAGATAAAATTTTAGATGATTTTAGATTGTTTCAAGTGATCGTGTTTTGGTTTAATGTTGACGATGTTTTAAAGATGGGCAAACAAAGTTTCGTTTAAGCATGTTTGTGTTGGTAAATATGAGTATATAGAATAAAGCGCGATGCAGCGGTATAATGTAGTTATCCATTATTAGAAACTTAGACATGACCCGCAATTTTAATTGGTATAGAAGAGAATGTTGGGACAACGACTATGGGCAACATTAAACAAACTATATATGAAACTAATTAGACCACATTATCTTGGTTAAGTTAAGAAAAACTACTAAGGAATTGAAGGCATTCGCCATTGAATTGAATTATGTTATATAGACAACTTGATTAAACCATATGACCATTGTGTATATAATATAAGTTTTCATTATTGAATTACCCATACAAAATGTATCTATCTATTAAACTAATTGCCAATGATATTTTACTAAGACTATAATAACTAGTTCCTATTATGAGTTTTCATATTTCTTTATTAAAGTGATTCTTTCATTTCAAGCATCATATCAACTCCATAGATTAGCATGATGTGTCTAGTTCCACTTAAATTGAATGAAGCAAAGTTTAAAGAAAAATTTATTATCAACGGTCAAAGAACGATTTCTTAAATAAGCTTACAAGAATATTGTAAATCATTACTATATAAGCTAGAGTTCATCTAAATAAACTTATAGGAAAACTCTCAATAATATTACAATCAATAATTAGCAGAAATTTAATTTTCTTTAATAAGTGAAATTCAAACGAAGTTAAATAAAATAAAAGTTTAGAATTTATACAAGTTACTAGTTCTAAACAAATGGTCTAGTTTTTGTTTTACTTTAACTAAACCATTCGTGAAACCAATAACATAATACTAATCTCAATTTAAAGAGCCACTTAGACCGGTCTATATTGCACATACTTTCTTTATCCCATGCGGATACAATTTTTGTTGCCATAATCACATATTATTATATTCTTTTACAAATTGTTATAGAAACAATATTAACACCTTGTGTTAATGTTCATCACTAGTTTGTTTAGTTTGTGTTTTGACATTTTATTTATTTTCCCCATTCATGGGTTTAAACATGTGATCGAATCATGATTCGAAATCGTTGTCTGTACTATTGGTTGGATGAATTACTTGGGATTCGGCGGTCATTTTCTACATCTTGGTGGAATGGGAATGAAAGGATGATCCGGTTGATGGGCATCGCCATCAAAACATCACATTTGGAACAAGCTGGTGTTGTTGTTGCCAAAATCGGTGTCACACATCCATTAGGTTTCTTTTTCGTTTGATAACTTCATCTTGTAATTGTACTTTTAATCCTGCTCATCTGTTTGGATGCAATATCGAGATTTAATATGATAAAGTAGTGCTAGCAAGTTTTTGAAACCATGATCTCGAGTTGGTTTTGAGAGATTGAAGCAACTCTTAGTGTGATTTTGCTTGTACTAGAGTTACTATCACGGATTATGTGCCCTAACAATAGTATAGAATGCATTTGCAAATTATACTCTATTCCATGGCGAAAATGGTTAAAGCTAGAATCGGATTTCTCAATTTTGTGTCCTATTATAAAGGTCCGGTCCTCGAATAACGGAATAAGGAAAACCTCGTCTTTTTACTATGGACCAATTTTACCAATGATTTATGTTATAGGAAAACTTGATTAAACTAGATGAACAGAGCAATTCAATTAAATGGACAAAAATAAGTTCTTCATCGATTTTCTTTTGTTCATGCACTTTCGATTCAAAGCGACTAAACCATAACACTAATTTTTTTTTACTATATTTTGTAAGACTAATAATTTACGTCAAAGTCAATTCTAGAAGACATTAAGTAGTGGTCATCATTCAAGTTGTTTTCAATATTTCAAAACTCGGTTGAAAAGACATTAAGGAGTTATTTTGTTATCGAAAAAGACATTAAAAAGTTGTTGTTTTAAGTATTTTAAAACTCAGGAAAAATATAAAGATGTTATACAAGTTAACGACTTAGGCGTGCCGGTTAGTTAATTTTTCCTTAACCAACTCGGATGTCCCAAACCGATAACATATATTAATCTCAATCTGAATAGGCCATATACACCGTTGTATATAACGAAGCACAAATTCTTTCTCTATCCAATGTGGGATTTAAAACATGAACAAGTTTTCAAAAGAAAACAAACAGTTGTTATAGTATATAACTCATGTACCTAGAACAACCTTTACGTTAAATTAACCCATGTAAGCGGGTTAAAATTGCCTGCCTCTTTTTAACCTAATGACCACACATGTTGGAGGTCCTATTCATTAAGACATGACAAAATATGGACAAAATGAAGGAAATTATTATAACTGGATAACATTTTAGAATCTAATATGAATTGCCAATTTGCACACATGGTTTTAAAATAAAAGACCATATGTTGACTAATTGACTTTAACAAGGTCAAAGTTGACTTTTAATGAGAAGTAGTATTTTATTCATTGTTAAACATGACCCTCGTAAAAATTTAATTAGCCTTAAAGGTTAATGTTGGGACAAAACGACTATAGACAAATTTTGATATGATTGTTGTACATAGATAAATGCTTCAACAATAAGAACTGACTGATTCATCTTGTGCTTTGGTAATTTAAACGACAAACTCATAAGCTTATATAAGTTAGTGGCCTAATATGATGTATTTTGTTACCGTATTTTTGTATTTTATCAAAGATTCATCATAACATCCCAACAACATCATATTAATTCCAACTTGCAAAAGATATATACACCGCAATAAACAAGCAAGCGCAAATTCTTATGTTTACCCTATGTGGAAACTTGAAACCAAAGTTCACAACAAAAGTAACCCCATACAAAATATTGTTTAGATGACATATATTTATGATCTTTTACATATTGTTCTATAGATATATAGCATCTTATAAAAGTGTTCAACACTTTACACCAACGTAGTTTGTTTAGTTTATGTTTCAACACATGTTATTATGTACAGAGTATCCAAAAATAATTTATGGATATCAAGAGTTTACGGACGATTTTAACTCTTAACTAAAGAATTTATTTCGTTTTCTTTTTGCTTTAAAGCGATTCGTATAATATGGCCCGTTTGCTACGTGTCCGTTTAGCCCGTCGCGTCTCGTCGTTGGATCGTGCCGTTTGGCCCATGCCGTTGGCTCGAGCCCGTTTCGGCCTTTGGCTGTTGTTCGGGTTTGGATATTGGTATAATGCTTTATTATTTGTATTAGTGACATTTAAAGCGGAATTGTGTTTAAGTTGGTTGTATAATATATTTGATAATTTGTAATTTTTTATGTAAGGGTGTTTTAATAATTGCATTAATTATATTTATAGAACAATTAATTAATTGATTATATTAAATATCTTGACTACACTAATAGCATTAAAGTGGTGTTTTGTCTTTTTAATATGTGCATTAAAGTGGTGTACATTATGCTTCATGTCTTGTAAGTCTGAAAATTAAGAGTAAGAATGTACATTATAGTGGTGTATATTATGCTTCTTATCTTGTACGTCTTAAAATTAAGAGTGAAGTATCTTCGTGCATTATATGTAGTATAGATAGTTACAAAAAATGGCGTTAACATATATAAGTTATTCGACTTTGTTTCTCTTGTATTCCTTGTTAGCTATTTACAACTCTATCAAGTTATCCATTATCTTACAAACTACTCCGTATTTGCGAATTCTTTGTCTAACATCAATGTGATTTAAAATCAATGATAAAATTGTCTTTTAGATCTTTTTTGATTTCAGGTTCACCATAATTTGAAGAGTGAAACGTATCTCATTCTGTTAATACAAATAAACCGTAAAAACGTTTATTAATATTTTGCGATCTCTTTGTGTTTTGTTGATAACAAATATAATGTTATCTTAAGTATAATTATAAGGATACATGTTATTTTTGTAAAGCATTTACATATAGCCATTTAAATACAAAAATGTAATAATTAAAGCATTTGTTGTAATAGTTTATTAGGATGGGTAAAAACCATAACCCATGGACCATAACCCATGGATCTTAACCCATACCCATGTTGACTAGATAAATGTATAATTAGATACATTGAATCTAAGAAAACCATGGACCAACCCATAACCCATGACCCATAACCAAAAACCCATGGGCAAGAGGACGTTCCGGATCCCTGGATTACACTAGGCGAATCCCAGTGGAAGGGATCCGTGGGATCCGGAACATGAAGATTTTTGCCTATAAATAGAGAGCCATTTCTTCATTTAACTCACACCTCTTCTTAACTAAATTCTCATACACTCTCATTCTCTTCTAACATATAGATCACTTGATCTAGAGAGTTGTTCTTCTTCTTTCTATTTTGATCCTCATATAGGTCCTTCTAAGGCGAGATCACGAACATTCTACAAGTCATCCAAGCAAGGGGTCCTTGATTGATTTGTCACTCCAAATATTTCGTAAAAGATTTTGTATTTGATATTTCACATATTTGTTGTGTAATAGTCGGTTGGTTTGGTCCACCTGCTACGGACTCGGTTGCTTTGCGGAAAAGTGTAAGCAACCGTTGTGAAGGATTCTCCGCCAGTGAAGGGTTTGTTGACATAGTGCTTGAACTCGAGTAGGTGACTCGGGAGTGGAGTAGGGTAAGGAAGGTGTCCTTGTAGCCAACCACTATACATCGGTTGTGTCTTTTCTTTCCCTTCGCTTTACTTTATTTATTGCTTTATCATTAGATCTATATTCTCTCCACATCCATACGATCTCACATATTACTGAATCTAAAGTTTTGAAACTAACGTAAAATCGACAAAACTATTCAACCCCTTCTAGTTTTCCACAATTGGCATCA
The DNA here is from genome assembly GCA_022545495.1 of Chrysanthemum lavandulifolium. NCBI lineage: Eukaryota > Viridiplantae > Streptophyta > Magnoliopsida > Asterales > Asteraceae > Chrysanthemum > Chrysanthemum lavandulifolium. The sequence continues at coordinate 264,344,961 of CM040241.1, forward strand.
AGAGCTAAGTTTATAAAAGTTTTAAAGTAAAATTGTATTTTAAAACTTTTCGATCACTTGGGTTACGAAAATTATAAAGGCAATCTATGCAACGACCACCACTCTTGAAACTAATGGTTTTATATATTGGAAAATAGATTTGAAACATATGTGAAATCTAAAGATATTGATCTTTGGTACATTATTGTTGAAGATTTTGAGGCTACCTCAAAAGATGATAAAGGAATGTAGTTAACATATCAAGATAAACTAAATGATGATTTAAAGAAAAGCTTTCTAAAATAGTGAAGCAAAAATGGTTTTATATAATGCTTTACCGAAAAAGGAATTGAAGAATTTCTTTGCTTAAACCTCTAAAGAAATTTGGAATTCTTTAGTTGTAACTCATCGGAACGAACAAGTTAAAAATAATAAAATTAATTTATTTGTTCAACAATATGAACAATTTTCAATATCGGATGAGGAAACTATAGATCATTCATTTGCTAACTTAATACTATTATTACATCTTTACAAGCACTGATGAATCTTTCTCTAGCCGTAATCATGTTAGGAGATATCTAAGGGCACTTCCATCGAGTGGAGATCCAATGTAATCGAAGAATCAAAAGATTTGACAACCTACCCTCGATGAACTCATAGGAACCTAAAAGTCTGAGCTTGTCAGGCTAAAGACTCGAAGCCTCAAAGGTGAAGAGAAACACAAATCTCTTGCCCTAAAAGCCAAAAACTGCGATGAAGAAACTCCCCTCGGGTAGTGAGACGAGTGCAATGGCGATAAGGGACTTTAAAAGTTCTTTAGAAGAAAGGGAAGATCGTCAAACAACCATATGGCGACAAGAAGGCTTTCGGAAAAGCAAAGAGGACGAAAAGCCAAAGGATGATCGTACGCTTTAAATGTGGGGACCCAAAACCACTTTATTATAAGTGTCCCAAACGGGATGATCAAAAGGGTTCGTGATGCACGGGGAATGAGCGAGGAAACGAAAATTTGTCTCATGACAAATGAGGTATGTCACGAATACTATAGTAGTTCATCACTTGATGACGACTCATTGATAATGAATATGACAAACTATGCAATATTAGCTTAAAACTAATTAACAAAAACAAGCTTTTAAAAGTCAAAATCAACGTTTAGATAAAAGTCATAGAATTGAAAGCAAAACTAAACGTTTAGAAAAAGGTAAAATAGCAGTGGTGAATCCAACTTTGAGTTCAACTTCAAACCTAGTTGATCATCTAGATTCTAAAATTGCTAGAATGAGTACGAACACTTTAGATACAATACTAGATGGTGTTAAAAGGGTAACAACCAAAAGGTCTAGGTATTCAACAACTTGATCCATCAACTAGTGAAAGTAAAGAAACAAAATTTGTTAAAGAACTAGAAAAACCATTTGTTGTGGCGGATCCGATCCCCAAAAGGAACCGCTGTGTGGGACAGGGATCCTGGATTTGCAAAAATGTAATAACGTAGCTTCTTCATCTATAACGAGTTTGTTATCGTTAATAGGAAGAAACCAACTCATGTCACCACTAGACAAACCTCCAAAATATAATCCTACTTTTGCAAGAAACAAAGCTCCATCTTTTCAAACATAATCCATCTAGGAGACCTAATAACGCTTTCCAAGTAACCATCAAATGGGATGGAACCCAAAATAAAACGGTTTTCCTTTTCAAAACTTTGCTCCATGAAATGCATACTCATCTTATCCATACATGTCTAACATGAATGGAATGTTTAATAATGGACCCATGAACAAATGGGGACCAAACGAGTTTATTAGTGTTTTAGGTGTTTAAATCGGACTAGACCCCAATGAATAGGTCAAGGATAGCGGTGCCGAGGCCATGACCGGCAATAGGATCTATTCTCCACATAGAATCGAGTTAATGGAGGTAATGTGGTGTTTGGAAATATAAAAGTAGAATCATGGTAAATTGCATTTCTAACAAATCTCTAACCATTAACGATGTGTCACATAGAAAACCTAAACTTTAACCTCTTAAGTATAGGACAAATATGTGATAAAAGTGCAATGTACTTTTAAAAACCGGTAGTAAGATACTTAAAATGACATAACCATAGGAAGAGGAAAGAAACATGGAGTCTATGTCATTAAAATCGGTAATGAACCTAAAGACAAACTATGTCTTACCCTATGGATGTACTTCGACCTTATGGCATCGAAGATTGGGTCAGTCAACATGCGACTTCCAATCGCTATCATCCAAAGATCTAGTAAGAGATCTACCTAAGTTAAAATATGAACATCATTTTTGTGATGCTTGTAATGTAGGAAAACAAGCTCATTCTAGTCATAAAGCTAAAAACATGGTGTCTACAACTAGGTGTCTAGAATTACTACATATGGATTTATTTGGTCCATCCGTATCCAAAGTTATGGAGGAACTACTACACTTTGGTCATAGTGGAACTACTCTAGGTATACATGGACAAAATTTTAAAGAACAAACGAAACCTTTAATTATTTTGAAATATTAAGCAAAAGATCCAAAGACAACTAGAAGTCCTATAGTGTCCATTAGGACGGATCATGGTAGGGAATTCGATAATGAAGTGCAATTTGGAGTCTTTTGTGGCTAATGCTATTACTAACAACTTCGGCTCCAGCACTCCACAATCGAATGGGTAGTAGAAAGAAAGAATAGAACCCTACAAGAAATGGTCGAACCATGCTTAATGAACAATCCATACCTCAAAAGTTTTGGTGTAATGGTTGATACTTCAACGTCATACTCAATCGAGTCTTAATTAGACCAATCTTAGGTAAACTCCATATGAGTTACTCCGGGGCAAAAAGCCACGTTAAATCACTTTAGAGTCTTTGGAAGCAAATGTTTTATTCTTAACACTAAAATTACCTTACAAAATTTGATCCTAAATCAACCGAAGGTATCTTTCTAGGTTACTCAAATAGGCTTACGTCACTAAACAAAGAAACAATGAAGGTAGAAGAGTCATTAAACATAAATTTGATGAAAGTCCACCCAAACCTCTCCACTCTTGTATGACGAAATCATAGAAAGTGAAGCTATAGTAATAAAGAAAAAGATAAATGAAGAAGAAGAACCTTTAAATGATGAAATCATAAACATTAAAGAGTCCAAAGATCACCGAGATAAAGTCATAGGAAAACTAAACGACGAACATTAAGGTCTCAAGTTCAAAACCAAAGTAGCTTGTTTTTTTCGTTTCAACCATAGAACCTAAGAATACACAAGAAGCCATAAAAGATGAGAGTTGGTAATGGCTTTCAAGAAGACCCTAAAACATCACACCTAGAAGCCGTAAAAGGATCTTTAGATACATTAAGGTACAACACAATTAGGATTATGGTATCCAAGGGCACGGAGTAGAAACAATTGTATATGCATTCGACCATGCGGTGATTACGTTGATAGAAAAAGTACAAGTGGGTATGTACTTTCATGGGATGTTGTTTAACATCTTGGTTTTCTAAGAAACAACGCCTAGCAATATCAACAACCGGCCGATCGTCTCCTGCAAAAGCATGCCAACAAGCACTATGGATGAAACAAGCGTTAGTCGACTCGACATTCATCTAGCGACATAGCCATCCTATGTGACAACAAAGGTGCCATCGACTTAAGCAACAATCCGGTATTACATTCTCGCACAAAGCATATAGAGATTCGCCACCACTTTAAGAGACAATGTTCAAAGGGAACATCTCTATTGAGAAGGTAGCATCCGAAGACAACATAGCCGACGCCTCACCAAACCGTTGGGGGACAATTCACCTACTGCCTTGGTCTTGGTCTAATGGAACAAACGTCAAACTTATTTGACTCTACAAGGTATGTAAACACTAGCCTTCTTCTTTCAGTCTAGGATCTCTATTTCACGCACAACTCACAAACAATAGGAATTTTCAAAACCCAAGATGAGTTTTCCACTTATAGTTTCTTTTTTAAAACACATACATATTTTCAAAGAAAACTTCTTTCAAAACGTTTTTAAAAGGATGATACCTTCCGATCAATTTCACAAAAGCAATTTCTACGCCTAGGAAAAATCGCTTTTCATTATTAATACAAAGTAAAACCCGTTTCATTGCATCTCATGTCTTTTGAATGCTAAAGGGGACACATAACTAATATTTGTTTTCGGTACATTCATTTAAGCAACGTGAATTAGGAGCATTGATAACACTAAATTACGTACTTATGTACTAAATATGTGTTTTCGGGTTATCTCAATAGGATACTTTTCTACTTCTAGTTTATTTTCTATTTCTTTTGGGGTTCGAGATAACCGAACTCCAAATAGTTTGCATATAGGCACACACTAGGCAAAAATGTTTCCACAAAGAAAATTTTGTGTTGCAATCACTGGACCACGGATCCCACCTTCCGGACGGATCCCTCGAGGGAAGGATCGTGGGATCCGTGGAGACGTTTTACCTTCTATTTTTCTCACTTTGGATGAAAAATCCACATTTGTTTTATTTTTTTGAGTATGCTCTTTAATGCTTGTGCTCTCATGATCACATGCCTTGAATTCATATCTAATAATTAGATTTTAATCAACATTTTGGGTCAACATTCATTACAATGCTTTGTTTTTCTTATATAGAACTCCCAAAATGCTTGCATATTTCATCTCATCCTTACAAACATAATACACCATGTCATCCAAAACCCTTTAGAAGAATCACCTAACACAAACAACCATCTTCAAGATACCCAAACCTTTGTACTACCACCATCCAAAATACCACAATCAAACTCTAGGATATCCGCACGGATTAGTATCCGATCTTTTTGTTTAGCAAAACTAACCTCAAATGGTTCATCCTCAACAAATAACTCACCACAAGATGCTTTCATTCTAGCACCTCTCTCATCACCAACAAGTACACCAACTTCATCACCACCTAAAGTCACTCTTTTGGAACTTCTTAAGACTCCAACAAGATCTAAACAACCTAAACAAAAAGAAATAGTCTTTTCAACACCCCCACATCTCCAAATACTATTTTTCAAGATCTTGAAACATCACCACCATTAGCTCCCATCACATTACAAGAACATCTAGGTTCTTTTCCACCACCACTTACAAACATTCGGATGTTGATCCATATTTTCCTATTTTTCCACCACATCTTCCTCGATAACTCAAATCAAAATGATAAGGTTTTAAAAGGTACCATTTTGAGGGGTCGCTTAAGTCCTTATTTGATCACTTTTGTATCCGTTATTGCTTAATATCGCTCCTTTTCACTTTTAGGTCTCGTGAAGGTAAAATGTCGAATGGCACTTATTTGGACCTAAAAGGCGAATATATGAAGAAATGGCCAAAGTCAAAATCGAGACACCACGCTGTTGAAAGTAGAAGGCGTCGGTCAGTGTGATTGTGACGCCGTCCCAAAATTATGACGGCCGAACCCAAAACTCGATTTTCAAGCAGACGCGCCTAGTTGTGAAAGAGAGGCCGTCGCTACTCGGACGCCTAGATGCAATCCGCACGACGCCGGTCGAAGAGGACGGGCCACGGACATAAGGTGACGCGTCACGCAAGGTTAACATGGCCAAGACGAAACCCTAACGGCGTGGCGAACATCGGCGCCACTAAACATAAGGTGGCGCGCCGTCAATTGTAATCTTATATAGAATCCGAATTTTTAGTCTTTGTGTGGAGAGTCTTTGGAGTAAAACCTAAACCGAACCTAAGGTGTCTTGTACAAGATTTTAGGGTTTTAAACCCTATCTTACATCAAGATAAGTCTTTACTTCATTAATTCAATTATGTCTTTGATTATTTGTGTATGCTTGCATGTTCTCCATGTCCGGCTAATTTATTTGTGTGTTTGCTTAGGAAGTATGAAACTTAATTATTGAATATTGATTGGTTGTTTCTTATCTTAGTTGATTAATGATCTAGTAATGCGATAGGTCATTCGTTGTGTACTTAATGCTTGATTCATCTTTGTGAACCTTAGAATATAATTACCGAGTAGTTGTAGGCTAAACCATCCAAAGAGCGCCTTAGAGTAGGAGTTTATAATCCCAGCGGGTTTGTAGACAAGACCCTTGGTAAGTTCATGTAATTTTTAGCAATTTAATTAGTTTTAAATTGTTTTAATTCATAGAAAATAGAAAAATAATCGAAAAATATAAAATTAGTTTTGAAAATTCTATTTAGTTATTTTAGATTTTTCTAAGTCATAATTTCATTTTCTAGTTTTATTTCATATTTTCTTATACTTTAGGGTATTATTAAATAGGTAAAAATAGTTTTAATTAATAATAAATAAATAAATAGTCATAAAAATAATTTTCTTTTTCTAAAAGTTTTCTCTAATCATTAGGTTTGTAAAATGTCATTTTATATTTTTAGGATTAATATTGTTTCGCTTTCACATTTTCTTTTGTCGTTACGTAGTTTTAATTTAAATTTTATAAAAAAAATCGAAACATCATTTTAAAAAATAGTGATAGCGTTTATTTAATATAATTTAGTTTTTTTTAATTTTCTTTAATTTGCATTTAAGCCCTATAATTTATAAACTTTCTTTAGGTATAATTATTCATATTCATAACCCTTTCCGCTCAAATTCTCCCGATCACTATTCGTTTGGTGATTCGCTGCACGGCTTCGTTGGGACTTAACGACTGGGAAACACTATACTCCTCGGACTTCATTGCATTGGTGTCGAAGCTGTTTGAAGTTTATTACGGTTGACCATTCAAGTGGTCACCGACGTGATAAAACTCGACGGCTCAACATCGATCATGTATTTAAATCAATATGTAATTCTAATTATCACAATAATTCTAATTAACAATTAATAAATACAAATTAACTTTTAATTCTAATTAGCAAGTAATTTAAATTTAACATGTAATTCTAAATTAACAATTTAATTTTAATTAACAAGGTAATTATAATTCACATGTAAATTAAATTCTAATTAACAAATTAATTCTAATTATCAATATAACTTTAATTTGTGTGTGACTAGTTATTATTTATTAAAAATTTGACAAGTATTGCATGTAATTGTCAAAATTAAAATAAAACAAAATAACTAAACTAGGTTTCATGCAGCCCTTTTAAAACATATTTATTAATATCAGAAACGTGTAACCCATAATCGCAAAAACGAGTTGACTCGTGATGCCACTGTTGGTATTTAAGATCTAGTTAACCCGTAACCTCTACGAGTACGCAGCGGATAAAAGATCTAGTTAATACAATTATGTTAACACGTAAATAATAAACACATAATTAATACATTATTAATTAATTAAAAGGGAATAAAGAAGTTAACCTTGCTTGGCAATTGAACTCTAGTAACTGAACAAGAAACCCTACGAAACCTTTAAGTATCTAAAGTAGATACCTCGAAGAGTATCACACACAAACCCGATTCAAGTATACGTTCGATATAGCTAGTCGAGAACGTAACAATAAAAACCAAACAACACCTTGTAACTTGAATATATAACCCACGGTAGAAAACCCACAAAGAGACAAGCTACTTTCACGCCCACTATTTATTGTTGTTGCTTTTTGTCCACCAGAAACAAAGAAACAACCTTTACCAATTTATCTAAACACTTGTACTTAAACAAGTTTAGAACCAAAACCAAGTACTTCTTGTCAACTTGTGAAGCCAATCGACCAAGAAAAACAAGGAATAGAATATCGGTTTTAGGGTTTTAGAAGTCGATATTATGCATGAGAATACAAGAGTGGAGAGGAGTTTATATAGTGCACAAGTCGAACCCTAGAAAACCCCTAGCTTGGTCGACAAGTCACAAAACAAACCCAACCCACTCCAATTCCTGTATTCGATCGGGGCCAGAAACACAAGGCCCAAGGCTTTCACTTAACGACCCAAATAGATAGCTAAAACAGCCCACGGGTCAATATAATGATCGGGTCAGTTGCATGCATAAACGGGTAAGTTACAATTCAAGTATAAGTTACGTTCAACACGTATACTCGTGTTTATCGCGTTTGCCCCCATCGGCCCATACACGTTTAGTTGCTTTGTCGTGTTTTAATACTCCCACAAACCAACAAAAACCACTGATTTTTTGCCTCAACATATGATTTGTTGTTTGTATCCAGGTGGAAGTGGTTATGGATGCCAATGATCAAGTTCCTTTAAAACAGAAAATGATCCGAAGCACTCAGAAAATATCTTTAAAAACAGGTTCACCACTAGAGTCACATGTTGCAGTTGTTCTTACACCTTATGCGCGTTTGCAAACCGCAAGAACAACTTGTATGTTAATGTTTTATTGTTTAGTCAAAGATCAAAATTTAGAAAATTGTTAGGTTGTTTCAAGTGTCGTTGATCATTTTTTTTCATGTTTAAATGTAAGTTTTAAAAGGGTTTATAACAAATCGCTCCACCTTAAACGTGCTTGTGTTGTTAAACATTAAACTATGTATATATATTTAATTGTCGTTTCATGTTATTAATTATATGAAAAGCCCTAATTTCGTTTTAGCATATTGTAGTTGATTTATATCGAAGAGTGATAAATTGCTAAGATTGCATGTAATGCTCATCACTCCCATACATTTCATCTCAGCGCTACATCACCACGCCTTCATCTTTCACCCGCAATGATCATCGCTCCTCTCACATCTTAAACGTATCTTACAAAATACCCCACAAACACTCAAAAATATAAATAATAAAAACTTGCATGGATATCGAGTGATGAGTGATGAGTGTCTAAATACTCATCATTTTGTACCATCTAGATCGCAAAAACATCCGAAAACACTCGAAATGCATCAAAATGATGAAAATATCACAAATAAGTGTTTTATGTGTTTTAAATGCAAAATATCAAAATCGATGAAAACGTATCAAGTTTGCATAATTGGCGCTTTAGTCTCCCAAGTTTCAAAAGTTGTCAAAAATAGTCCTCGGTAAATCAAAATAAAGAAAAATATCATTCAAGGTCCAAATATTCTAAGTTGTCAAAATGGTCCTTGAATGAATCTTTGGTCAAATGGCGTAAAAAGTCCTCAAGTTTGAAAATGTCAAAATAGTCCTTGGATATTTAAAAAGTGAAAATTATCAAATATTATCCTTGTACTATTAAAGTTTGTCAAGTTTGGTCCTTTTGATAACTTTGGAGAAATTATGTGTTCATCCTTCACTTTTCGAAATTACACAAATGGTCCTTGTCATAAAGCTACAACCAAATGGACCCCTTTTATTATTGAGCCCAACCAAAACAAAACCCCCGCTAATTAACCTCGGACTTCCATTTTGACCCCCTTTATTAATATCAATTCGGTCAAATATAGTCAACGCGCCAAAACTAGAACTACTGTTCATCGTCCTCACCTCACCTGTTATACCAAAACCAGAGTGGTTTTCTTCCACCTTATCACCCCCAGCTGTCTAAAAACACTCATCACCATCCTTTCCACCTCATATCTCAGCCCACAACCAATAAATGCTTCCCCACCATAAAACTTCCACTGTTACACTCACAACCCCTGTTTTTGCTTCCACATCACACCAAATCCATTAAAACTTCACCTTTGTGTCCCCTACACCTCCACAATATACCAAAGTTCTTTAATTGCTCTAAACTGCCTCAAGCAACTAGTACGCTTTTGGCGCCAAAAGTAAATTTAAAGGCTAGGATGAGTTTGACCTGAATCAATGGCCAAGATTTGAAGTGGGAAGATTCGAGACATGTGAGGAGTCCGAAAGATCATTATAAAGAGAGAGGAAGCAATGTGAATATGTATCTAGAGTAATTTAATTTTCCTAAGTCGTATGAATTAATTTTCCATTTCAGTTTATGTTTAAGCTTTCAAGTGTTTTGTAATCATATTTCAAAGGTAATAAAACCTATTTTCGCTTCAATTTCAAGTTTTATATACAAATTCGGTTTATGCATTTTCAAGCTTAAAATCTCAAGTTAGCTTAATGTTGTTTATAAATGATTTTATGGATCGAGTAAGATCATATAAGCTCCTGAAAGCTTATTAAAGCTTTTAGTAACCTTAAAATTCAGGTTTAGAAGCAAAAGCAAAAATTCATAAAATCAAGAAAATTAGTTGAAAATAAAAATCAATGAATATGGTGAAGCAAGTCAAGGTGGTAATCTATGGATTGATATTGGGTTAGAAGCTTTGTGGAAAGCTATTAAGAGTGTTCTTGGTTCCTAGTTCATGGTCTTTGGTCGGAAAACAGGTTGTAAGCCTTTATAAGTGTTTTTGCATTTTTGTGTAAGTAGCTTTTAGCTTCAAGCTCTGTTTTCATGTTTCTAAGTTGTAGTTAAGTAAATTTTATATTAAAACAGTTACTTGTTATTTAGAATTAGTAGTTGCTTTAAAATCTCATTTTCACAATTTCAATAGCATATTATTTGTTCTTAAGTTTATGGCTTGTACCATCGTTGTTTAATGCTCATTTGGTCTTGTTAAAAGCTAATATAAAGTCTTAAATCAAGATTGAGGTCTAAATAATTAGGTTGCTTTGAAAATTACAAGTTCACAGCTTTAAAGGACTGTTTGATTTGTTGATAGATAAGTATTCTAGCTTATGCTTGATATTGTTTGTTGTTGTTTCATGTTACATTAATTCTAGATAGCTCACCAAAGTATAAAACATAGTCCTTATTTGTTTAAAAGTCAAAATAGCTTCTAATCTTAAATTGCTAGTTCATCGTTAAGATTTTAGATTACAAATCTCATCAAAGTTGCTTATAACTTAATACTTTAGCTTAAACTCATCTTAATATAGCTTAATACATCATATTCAGTCCATAGAATCAATCCTAAGTTCATATAAGTCAACTTAACTCATTTTCTTAAAAAGTCAAACATGCCTTGTGCACGCTGTTACCCTCTTCACAAGCTCACACGTAGCTCATCACGCAGATCTAGCTTGTGTACCTTGGCTTTTGAGAAGCTCACCTATGTCTCAAGGTTACTGGTGCTTATTTTTCACTTTGTAGCTTATTTGATTAGGCTGCACATAGCTTTTTGTTTGTCCAAAACACTCAGTATATACTGAGTCATTACTCAGTGGTTTTCCAGTTTTTTCTCAAGCTCTTCATAAGCTCTCTAGTGGATCCCACAGTAAGAACTTTAGCTTTTGGATAGCTTATCCGGTATACTTAATAGTTCCAATGTTTGTTTTCATTTCCTAGCTTATTAAAGTGCTTAAAAATAAGCTCAAAGTAGCTAGAAACCCAATAAGTACCAGCTAAACAGCTTAAGCTTGTGCTTATTGAAGCTTATTCAATGCTTATTTCTTAGTTATTGTGCTTATTCGCTTTCATTTTAGCTTATTAACATTTGTCTAGCCTCTTTTCGGTTATCTTTTGATTATTGAGTAGCTTATAAGCCACTTGGCTAAACATAGTGCTTATTCATTTTTTTGTCAATCGTTAAGATAATAAGCTCAAACTGAGCTTATTAGTGGTTTTTAGAAAAAGTTTCAGTTTTATAATTTGCTTATCTTATATTGCTTAACAAGTTTGTAAAAGAAAAATACCAAAAAAATAATATTTTGCAAAAAGAGAGTTGCTGGGATTCGAACCCTGGCCACCCAGCTCACCACACACACACACTACTAACTGCCCTTGGGTCTTTGACTGGTAGTTCTTTGCAAAGTTTAATATATAACCCCTTGTTCTCTTTTTAGCTTATACGTATTATTTAGCTTATTTCTAGCTTATTAAAATAAGTTGTTACACCTTTTGTATTTTTCTTAGCTTTGTATTAGTATAAAGTATTTTATAAAAAGTTTCGATTTTTCTCAATAGTTTTAGTATTTTTAATCATTTATTTAGTTTAAAATAGTATTTAATTCATAATAAAAATATAAAAGTCAAAAAATATAAATCTTTTTCTAAAATTTTCTTTTGTCATATAGTAAGTAAGAAAATTGTTTTTACACTCGTAGGACTTTTATTTCACAAATTTTACGCTTTATCTTATGACTCGCGTAATTTTTATACATAACGCACGCTTTTCATTCTAGGTCACGCTTTTAGATAATTTAAGTTTACGTTTTAATTAAAATAGTTTATTTAATTTATTTTGTTTTATAAATCACAAAACATCATTTTAAAAATAGTGATAGCGTTTATTTAATATAATTTAGCTTTTTAATTTTCCTTGATTTACATTTAAGCCCCTGTAATTTACAAAACTTTTTCTTTAGGTATAAATATTCCAAAATCCTTACTGATCACTATCCTTAGTGATTATTCAATATCTGAATTTGTTCAAACACCATTAAGTCTCCGTGGGACTTAACGACCTGTGGAAACACTATACTCTCCAGATCTTAATTGCATTTGTTTCTGAGCTGTTTGAAGTTTATTACGGTTGACCATTCACAAGTGGTTAGCTTGTGTGATAAACTTGACTGTTTGGGAGCCAATCAATGAGCACCTCACCACCACTACTCTTTTTCTCCCATACTTACGCATGACCTATACACACACAATGGTGAGGAGATGAGATGGAGGTGACCCCGCACTCATTGCACCTAGCTAAGGGTTTTACATATAAAAATAATGGACTTTATTTCGTTGGAAAGAGCAACATTTGAAGAAATGATTGATTTTTTTTTATTTTTTTTTGCTTTTGACTTTTACTTGTGTGTTCTCAAGATTTATTTAGGGCAGAAAGGAAAAGAATTGGAAAGAACTAAAATTTATTTGTGTTCTCAAGATTTTTTTTGCAAGAGAAAAGAAAAGAAAAGGAAAGAATTGGAAGAGAAAGGAAAAGAAGAGAAGTGAGTTTTTGTTTTGTCTAAGATAAAATTTTAGATGATTTTTAGATTGTTTCAAGTGATCGTGTTTTGGTTTAATGTTCGAACGATGTTTTAAAGATGGGCAAACAAAGTTTTCGAGTTTAAGCATGTTTGTGTTGGTAAATATAGAGTATATAGAATAAAACTGCCCCGATGCAACGCACGGGTATAATGCTAGTTATCCATTATTAGAAACTTAGACATGACCCACGTACAATTTTAATTGGTATAGAAGAGAATGTTGGGACAAACTGACTATGGGCAACATTAAACAAACTATATATGAAACTAATTAGACCACATTATCTTGGTTAAGTTAAGACAAAACTACTAAGGAATTGAAGGCAATTCTGCCATTGAATTGAATTATGTTATATAGACAACTTGATTAAACCATATGACCATTGTGTATATAATATAAGTTTTTCAGTTTATGTGAATTACCCATACAAAATGTATCTATCTATTAAACTAATTGCCAATGATATTTTACTAAGACTATAATAACTAGTTCCTATTATGAGTTTTCATATTTCTTTATTAAAGAAGTGATTCTTTCATTTCAAGCATCATATCAACTCCATAGATTAGCAGCTAGATGTGTCTAGTTCCACTTAAATTGAATGAAGCAAAGTTTAAAGAAAAATTTATTATCAAACGGTCAAAGAACCGATTTCCTTAAATAAGCTTACAAGAATATTGTAAATCATTACTATATAAGCTAACGAGTTCATCTAAATAAACTTATAGGAAAACTCTCAATAATATTACAATCAATAATTAGCGAGAAATTTAATTTTCTTTAATAAGTGAAATTCAAACGAAATCAGTTAAATAAAATAAAAAGTTTAGAATTTATACAAGTTACTAGTTCTAAACAAATGGTCTAGTTTTTGTTTTACTTTAACTAAACCATTCGTCCGAAACCAATAACATAATACTAATCTCAATTTAAAGAGCCACTTAGACCAGTCTATATAACTATGCACATATTCTCTTCTTTATCCCATGCGGGATACAATTCTTTTGTTGCCATAATCACATATTATTATATTCTTTTTACAAATTGTTATAGAAACAATATTAACACCTTGTGTTAATGTTCATCACTTAGTTTGTTTAGTTTGTGTTTTGACATTTTATTTACTTTTTCCCCATTCATGGGTTTAAACATGTGATCAGAATCATGATTCGAAATCGTTGTCGTGTACTATTGGTTGGATGAATTACTTGGGATTCTGACGGTCATTTTCTACATCTTGGTGGAATGGGAATGAAAGGATGATCCGAGTTGATGGGCATCGCCATCAAAAGCTGCATCACATTTTGGAACAACTGGTGTTGTTGTTGCTGCAAAATCTGGTGTCACACATCCATTAGGTTTCTTTTTTCGTTTTCGATAACTTCATCTTGTAATTGTACTTTTAATCCTGCTCCATCTGTTTGGATGCAATATCGAGATTTAATATGATAAAGTAGTGCTAGCAAGTTTTTGAAAACCATGATCTCGAGTTGGTTTTGAGAGATTGAAGCTTAACTCTTAGTGTGATTTTGCTTGTACTAGAGTTACTATCACGGATTATGTGCCCCTAACAATAGTATAGAATGCATTTGCAAATTATATCGTCTATTCCATGGCAGTAAAAAATGGTTAAAGCTAGAATCAGCATTTCTCAATTTTTGTGTCCTATTATAAAAAAGGTCCGGCCTCCTCGAATAACCGGAATAAGGAAAACCTCGTCTTTTTACTATGGACGACAATTTTACCAATGATTTATGTTATAGGGAAAACTTGATTAAACTAGATGAACACTGAGCAATTCAATTAACATGGACAAAAGATAAGTTCTTCAATCGATTTATCTTTTGTTCATGCACTTTCTGATTCAAAAACGTGACTAAACCATAACACTAATTTTTTTTTACTATATTTTGTAAGACTAATAATTTACGTACAAAGTCAATTCTAGAAGACATTAAGTAGTGGTCATCATTCAAGTTGTTTTCAATATTTCAAAACTCAGTTGAAAAGACATTAAGGAGTTATTTTGTTATCGAAAAAGACATTAAAAAGTTGTTGTTTTAAGTATTTTAAAACTCATTAAAAAATATAAAGATGTTATACAAGTTAACAGACTTAGGCGTGCCGGAGTTAGTTAATTTTTTCCTTAACCAACTCGGATGTCCCAAACCGATAACATAATATTAATCTCAATCTGAATAGGCCATATACACCGTTGTATATAACGAAGCACAAATTCTTTTCTCTATCCAATGTGGGATTTAAAATATGAACAAGTTTTCAAAAGAAAACATATACAGAAAGTTGTTATAGGTATATAACTCATGTACCTAGAACAACCTTTACGTTAAATTAACCCATGTAAGTAAACGGGTTAAAATTGCCGCCTGCTTTTTAACCTAATGACCACACATGTTGGAGGTCCTATTCATTAAGACATGACAAAATATGGACAAAATGAAGGAAATTATTATAACTGGATAACATTTTAGAATCTAATATGAATTGCCAATTTGCACACATGGTTTTAAAATAAAAGACCATATGTTGACTAATTGACTTTAACAAGGTCAAAGTTGACTTTTAATGAGAAGTAGTATTTTATTCATTGTTAAACATGACCCTCGTAAAAAATTTAATTAGCCTTAAAGGTTAATGTTGGGACAAAACGACTATAGACAAATTTTGATATGATTGTTGTACATAGATAAATGCTTCAACAATAAGAACTGACTGATTCATCTTGTGCTTTGGTAATTTAAACGACAAACTCATAAGCTTATATAAGTTAGTGGCCTAATATGATGTATTTTGTTACCGTATTTTTGTATTTTATCAAAGATTCATCATAACATCCCAACAACATCATATTAATTCCAACTTGCAAAAGATATATACACCGCAATAAACAAGCAAGCGCAAATTCTTATGTTTACCCTATGTGGAAACTTGAAACCAAAGTTCACAACAAAAGTAACCCCATACAAAATATTGTTTAGATGACATATATTTATGATCTTTTTACATATTGTTCTATAGATATATAGCATCTTATAAAAGTGTTCAACACTTTACACCAACGTAGTTTGTTTAGTTTATGTTTCAACACATGTTATTATGTACTAGCAGAGTATCCAAAAATAATTTATGGATATCAAGAGTTTCATGTGACGTATTTTAACTCCTTAACTAAAGAATTTATTTCGTTTTCTTTTTGTCCTTTTAAAGCGATTCGTATAATATGAGCCCGTTTGCTACGTGTCCGTTTAGCCCGTGCACGTCTGGCTCGTGCCGTTTGGATCGTGCCCGTTTGGCCCATGCCCGTTCGGGCTCGAGCCCATTGCCTCGGTTCCATTTGGCCTGTTGTCGTTCGGGTTTGGATATTGGTATAATGCGCTTTATTATTTGTATTAGTGACATTTAAAGCGTGAATTGTGTTTAAGTTGGTTGTATAATATATTTGATAATTTGTAATTTTTTATGTAAGGGTGTTTTAATAATTGCATTAATTATATTTATAGAACAATTAATTAATTGATTATATTAAATATCTTGACTACACTAATAAGCATTAAAGTGGTGTTTGTCTTTTAATATGTGCATTAAAGTGGTGTACATTATGCTTCATGTCTTGTAAGTCCGAAAATTAAGAGTAAGAATGTACATTATAGTGGTGTATATTATGCTTCTTATCTTGTACGTCTTAAAATTAAGAACAAGATCTTCGCGATTATACGTAGTATAGATAGTTACAAAAATGGCGCTAACATATATAAGTTATTCGACTTTGTTTCTCTTGTATTCCTTGTTAGCTATTTACAACTCTATCAAGTTATCCATTATCTTACAAACTACTCCGTATTTGCGAATTCTTTGTCTAACATCAATGTGATTTAAAATCAATGATAAAATTGTCTTTTAGATCTTTTTGATTTCGTGTTCACCATAATTTGAAGAGTGAAACGTATCTCATTCTCATAATACAAATAAACCGTAAAACGCTTATTAATATTTTGCGATCTCTTTGTGTTTTGTTGATAACAAATATAATGTTATCTTAAGTATAATTATAAGGATACATGTTATTTTGTAAAGCATTTACATATAGCCATTTAAATACAAAATGTAATAATTAAAGCATTTGTTGTAATAGTTTATTAGATGGGTAAAACCATAACCCATGGACCATAACCCATGGATCTTAACCCATACCCATGTTGACTAGATACAATGTATAATTAGATACATTGAATCTAAAGAAAACCATGGACCAACCCATAACCCATGACCCATAACCAAAAACCCATGGGCAAAGAGGAGTTGCCCACTGATCCCCAGGATTACACTAGACGAATCCCAGTGGAAGGGATCCGGGATCCGGGAACAAGTGAAGATTTTTGCCTATAAATAGAGAGCCATTTCTTCATTCTAACTCACACCTCTTCTTACTAAATCTCTCATACACTCTCATTCTCTTCTAACATATAGATCACTTGATCTAGAGAGTTGTTCTTCTTCTTTCTATTTTGATCCTCATATAGGTCCTTCTAAGGCGAGATCACGAACATTCTACAAGTCATCCAAGCAAGGGTCCTTGATTGATTTGTCACTCCAATATTTCGTAGCAAAGATTTTGTATTTGATATTTCACATATTTGTTGTGTAATAGTCGTGTTGGTTTGGTCCACCATGCTACGGACTCTCGGATTTAGCTTTGTACCAAAAAGTGTAAGCAACGTTGTGAAGGATTCTCCGCCAGTGAAGGAGTTTGTTGACATAGTGCTTGAACTCGAGTAGGTGACTCGGGAGTGGAGTAGGGTAAGGAAGGTGTCCTTGTAGCAGAACCACTATACATCGGTTGTGTCTTTTCTTTCCTTCGCTTTACTTTATTTACTTGCTTTATCATTAGATCTATATTCTCCACATCCATACGATCTCACATATTAACGAATCTAAAAGTTTTGAAACTAACGTAAAATCGACAAAACTATTCAACCCTTCCCTTCTAGTTTTCCACAATTGGCATCAAGAGCTAAGTTTATAAAAGTTTTAAAGTAAATTGTATTTTAAAACTTTTCGATCACTATGGGTTACGAAAATTATAAGGAAGGGCAATCTATGCAACGACCACCACTACTTGAAACTAATGGTTTTATATATTGGAAAATAGATTTGAAACATATGTGAAATCTAAAGATATTGATCTTTGGTACATTATTGTTGAAGGCGATTTTGAGGCTACCTCAAAAGATGATAAAGGAATGTAGTTAACATACCTCATGATAAACTAAATGATGATTTAAAGAAAAGCTTTCTAAAAATAGTGAAGCAAAATGGTTTTATATAATGCTTTACCGAAAAAGGAATTGAAGAATTTCTTTGCTTAAAACCTCTAAAGAAATTTGGAATTCTTTAGTTGTAACTCATCAAGGCAACGAACAAGTTAAAAATAATAAAATTAATTTATTTGTTCAACAATATGAACAATTTTCAATATCGGATGAGGAAACTATAGATCATTCATTTGCTAACTTTAATACTATTATTACATCTTTACAAGCACTTGATGAATCTTTTCTAGCCGTAATCATGTTAGGAGATATCTAAGGGCACTTCCATCGGGTGGAGATCCAATGTGACTACGATCGAAGAATCAAAAGATTTGACAACCTCACCCTCGATGAACTCATAGGCAACCTAAAAGTCTACGAGCTTGTCCTGCTAAAGACTCAAGCCTCAAAGGTGAAAGAGAAACACAAATCTCTTGCCCTAAAAGCCAAAAAGGCTTCAAGCGATGAAGAGAACTCCTCCTCGGGTAGTGACGACGAGAGTACGAATGGCGGTAAGTGGACTTTAAAAGTTCTTTAGAAGAAAGGGAAGATACGCCAAACAACCATATGACGACAAGAAAGGCTTTCGGAAAAGCAAAGAGGACGAAAAGCCAAAGGATGATCGTATTTGCTTTTAAATGTGGGGACCCAAACCACTTTATTAGTAAGTGTCCCAAACGGATGATCAAAAGGCGTCGTGAGCGAGCACGGGGAATGAGCGACGAGAAGACGAAGAAATTTGTCTCATGACAAATGACGAGGTATGTCACGAATACTATAGTAGTTCATCACTTGATGACGACTCATTGCATAATGAATATGACAAACTATGCAATATTAGCTTAAACTAATTAACAAAAACAAGCTTTTAAAGAGTCAAAATCAACGCTTAGATAAAGAAGTCATAGAATTGAAAGCAAAACTAAAACGCTTAGAAAAAGGTAAAATAGCAAGTGGTGAATCAACTTTGAGTTCAACTTCAAACACTAGTTGATCATCTAGATTCTAAAATTGCTAGAATGAGTACGAACACTTTAGATACAATACTAGATGGTGTTAAACCGGTAACAACCAAAAGGTCTAGGTATTCAACAACTTGATCCATCAACTAGTGAAAGTAAAGAAACAAAATTTGTTAAAGAACTAGAAAACCATACATCGTTGTGGCGGATCCCACTGATCCCCAAAAGGGAACGGCTAGTGTGGAGCGTGGGATCCGTGGATCCGCTGTAGCAAATAATGGTAATAACGTAGCTTCTTCATCTATAACCGAGTTTGTTATCGTTAATAGGAAGAAACCAACTCATGTCACCACTAGACAACCACCTCCAAAATATAATCCTACTTTGCAAGAAACAAAGCTCCATCTTTTTCAAAACATAATCCATCTAGAGACCTAATAACGCTTATCCAAGTAACCATCAAATGGGATGGAACCCAAATATGCAAAACGGTTTTCCTTTTCAAAACTTTGCTCCATGAAATGCATACTCATCTTATCCATACATGTCTAACATGAATGGAATGTTTAACACTAATGGACCCATGAACAAATGGGGACCAAACTTTGAGTTTATTAGTGTTTTAGGTGTGCTTAAAGGCCCACCTAGACCCCAATGAATAGGTCAAGGATAGCGGGTGCACGAGGCACATGACCGGCAATAGGATCTATTCTCCACATATGAATCGTTAATGGAGGTAATGTGGTGTTTGGAAATAGCAAAAGTAGAATCATCAGAAATGCACGATTTCTAACAAATCTCTAACCATTAACGATGTGTCACATAGAAAACCTAAACTTTAACCTCTTAAGTATAGGACAAATATGTGATAAAAGTGCAATGTACTTTTAATAGAAACCGATAGTAAGATACTTAAAAATGGCATAACCATAGGAAGAGGAATTAGGAAACATGGAGTCTATGTCATTAAAATCGGTAATGAACCTAAAGACAAACTATGTCTTACCTCTATGGATGATACTTCGACCTTATGGCATCGAAGATTGGGTCACGCCAACATGCGACTTCTTCAATCGCTATCATCCAAAGATCTAGTAAGAGATCTACCTAAGTTAAAATATGAACATCATTTTTGTGATGCTTGTAATGTAGGAAAACAAGCTCATTCTAGTCATAAAGCTAAAAACATGGTGTCTACAACTAGGTGTCTAGAATTACTACATATGGATTTATTTGGTCCATCCGCTATCCAAAGTTATGGAGGCAACTACTACACTTTGGTCATAGTGGATGACTACTCTAGGTATACATGGACAAAATTTTAAAGAACAAACGAAACCTTTAATTATTTTGAAATATTAAGCAAAAGATCCAAAGACAACTAGAAGTCCTATAGTGTCCATTAGGACGGATCATGGTAGGGAATTCGATAATGAAGTGCAATTTGAGTCTTTTGTGACGCTAATGCTATTACTCACAACTTCTGGCTCCACGCACTCCACAATCGAATGGGGTAGTAGAAAGAAAGAATAGAACCCTACAAGAAATGAGTCGAACCATGCTTAATGAACAATCCATACCTCAAAAGTTTTGGTGTAATGCCGTTGATACTTCAACGTACATACTCAATCGAGTCTTAATTAGACCAATCTTAGGTAAACTCCATATGAGTTACTCCGAGGCAAAAGCTCACGTTAAATCACTTTAGAGTCTTTGGAAGCAAATGTTTTATTCTTAACACTAAAATTACCTTACAAAATTTGATCCTAAATCAACCGAAGGTATCTTTCTAGGTTACTCGCCAAATAGCAAAGCTTACGTCATACTAAACAAAGAAACAATGAAGGTAGAAGAGTCATTAAACATAAAATTTGATGAAAGTCCACCCAAACCCTCTCCACCTCTTGTCGATGACGAAATCATAGAAAGTGAAGCTATAGTAATAAAGAAAAAGATAAATGAAGAAGAAGAACCTTTAAATGATGAAATCATAAACATTAAAGAGTCCAAAGATCACCCCGTAGATAAAGTCATAGGAAAACTAAACGAACGAACATTAAGGTCTCAAGTTCAAAACCAAAGTAGCTTGTTTTGTTTCGTTTCAACCATAGAACCTAAGAATACACAAGAAGCCATAAAAGATGAGAGTTGGGTAATGGCTTTCAAGAAGACCCTAAAACATCACACCTAGAAGCCGTAAAAAGGATCTTTAGATACATTAAGGGTACAACACAATTAGGATTATGGTATCCCAAGGGCACGGGAGTAGAAACAATTGTATATGCAGATTCTGACCATGCAGGTGATTACGTTGATAGAAAAAGTACAAGTGGGGTATGTACTTTCATGGGATGTTGTTTAACATCTTGGTTTTCTAAGAAACAAACGGCACTAGCAATATCAACAACCGTTTAGCATCGTCTCCTCAAGCAAAAGCATGCCAACAAGCACTATGGATGAAACAAGCGTTAGTCGATCACGACATTCATCTAGCGACATAGCCATCCTATGTGACAACAAAGGTGCCATCGACTTAAGCAACAATCCGGTATTACATTCTCGCACAAAGCATATAGAGATTCGTCACCACTTCTTAAGAGACAATGTTCAAAGGGAACATCTCTATTGAGAAGGTAGCATCCGAAGACAACATAGCCGACGCCCTCACCAAACCGTTGAAGCGGGACAATTCAGCCTACTGTCTTGGTCTTGGTCTAATGGAACAAACGTCGTAACTTATTTGACTCTACAAGGTATGTAAACACTAGCCTTCTTCTTTCCGAGTCTAGGATCTCTATTTCACGCACAACTCACAAACAATACGGGAATTTTCAAAACCCAAGATGAGTTTTCCACTTATAGCTTTCTTTTTTTTTAAAACACATACATATTTTCAAAGAAAACTTCGTTTCAAAACGTTTTTTAAAAGGATGATACCTTCCCGTATCAATTTCACAAAAGCAATTTCTCACGTCTAGGAAAAATCGCTTTTTCATTATTAATACAAAGTAAAAACCCGTTTTCATTGCATCTCATGTCTTTTGAATGCTAAAGGGGACACATAACTAATATTTGTTTTCGGTACATTCATTTAAGCAACGATGAATTAGGAGCATTGATAACACTAAATTACGTACTTATGTACTAAATATGTGTTTTCGGGTTATCTCAATAGGATACTTTTTCTACTTCTAGTTTATTTTCTATTTCTTTTGGGGTCGAGATAACATAACTCCAAATAGTTTGCATATAGGCACACACTAGGCAAAAATGTTTCCACAAAGAAAATTTTGTGTTGCTCGAATCACTGGACCACGGATCCCAACCTTCATGTTGGACGGATCCCTCGAGGGAAGGATCGTGGGATCCGTGAGAGAAGTCGTTTTACCTTCTATTTTCTCACTTTGGATGAAAAATCCACATTTGTTTTATTTTTTTGAGTATGCTCTTTAATGCTTGTGCTCTCATGATCACATGCCTTGAATTCATATCTAATAATTAGATTTTAATCAACATTTTGGGTCAAGCATTCATTACAATGCTTTGTTTTTCTATATAGAACTCCCAAAATGCTTGCATATTTCATCTCATCCTTACAAACATAATACACCATGTCATCCAAAACCCTTTAGAAGAATCACCTAACACAAACAACCATCTTCAAGATACCCAAACCTTGTACTACCACCATCCAAAATACCACAATCAAACTCTAGGATATCCGCACGGATTAGTATCCGATCTTTTGTTTAGCAAAACTAACCTCAAATGGTTCATCCTCAACAAATAACTCACCACAAGATGCTTTCATTCTAGCACCTCTCTCATCACCAACAAGTACACCAACTTCATCACCACCTAAAGTCACTCTTTTGGAACTTCTTAAGACTCCAACAAGATCTAAACAACCTAAACAAAAAGAAATAGTCTTTTCAACACCCCCCACATCTCCAAATACTATTTTTCAAGATCTTGAAACATCACCACCATTAGCTCCCATCACATTACAAGAACATCTAGGTTCTTTTCCACCACCACTTACAAACATTCCGGATGTTGATCCATATTTTCCTATTTTTCCACCACATCTTCCGCATAACTCAAATCAAAATGATAAGGTTTTAAAAGGTACCATTTTGAGGGGTCGTTTAAGTCCTTATTTGATCACTTTTGTATCCGTTATTGCTTAATATCGTTCCTTTTCACTTTTAGGTCTCGTGAAGGTAAAATGTCGAATGGCACTTATTTGGACGAAAAGGCGAATATATGAAGAAAATGGCCAAAGTCAAAATCGAGACACTCACACGCTGTTGAAAGTAGAAGGCGACGTCAGTGTTACATTGTGGCGCCGTCCCAAAATTGTTGACGGCCGAACCCAAAACTCAGATTTTCAAGAGACGGCGCCTAGTTGTGAAAGAGTAGGCCGTCGCTACCGCACGCCTAGATGCAATCCGCACGACGCCGGTCAAGAGGACGGGCCACGGACATAAGGTGACGCCGTCCGCAAGGTTAACATGGCCAAGACGAAACCCCAACGAGTGGCACACGGCGCCACTAAACATAAGGTGACGCCGTCGCAATTGTAATCTTATATAGAATCCGAATTTTTAGTCTTGTGTGGAGAGTCTTTGGAGTAAAACCTAAACCGAACCTAAGGTGTCTTGTACAAGATTTTAGGGTTTTAAACCCTATCTTACATCAAGATAAGTCTTTACTTCATTAATTCAATTATGTCTTTGATTATTTGTGTGTATGCTTGCATGTTCTCCATGTCCGGCTAATTTATTTGTGTGTTTGCTTAGGAAGTATGAAACTTAATTATTGAATATTGATTGGTTGTTTCTTATCTTAGTTGATTAATGATCTAGTAATGCGATAGGTCATTCGTTGTGTACTTAATGCTTGATTCATCTTTGTGAACCTTAGAATATAATTACTCGAGTAGTTGTAGGCTAAACCATCCAAAGAGCGCCTTAGAGTAGGAGTTTATAATCCCCAGCGGGTTTGTAGACAAGACCTTTGGTAAGTTCAAAGAGTTAGGGAGAAACGATACCCTACAACTTTAGACACACAACGAACTAGGAATAAGACGTGACACTCAACCATCAATAGGAGATAATTATGAGTAATACAAACTAAGTAAACACATCTTTAAACTATCATACGAGCACACATTAATTAGACATAGACTCACAACCTTATTTTAGATAATTAGATAATAGTAGAGTAATCGGTAGAAATACCAAACCCCAAATCCAATACCCGAGATTCGTGACCTTTCCATTTTCATAAAATATAAAAAGATAAAAATAATCTTCCTCAACCTTAACCTTAGCGTAGTAACTCCTTACTAGCATTCCTATTCCCTAGAGAACGATATCAATACCGTGGCTTACCCTAATTACTACACTACAACGATTAGGTTCATCGCCTAGGTGTTATAAAACTTGCTCAAGAAAAGGAAGTTCCTTTGACCCCGAACGACGCGTGTAGCGTTATCAAGTTTTTGGCGCCATTGTCGGGAATAGAATAGCTAGTTAGTAGTCCACCTCGCTTAGGTTCTTTGCTTGATTCCTATCAAATAAACTTTTTCTCATTTTTAGCTTTCTCTTAGTCTATCCCCTTCTTCGTGACCTTTGTTCGTAATCCCATCATTCTTCATCATGGAGAATGATAACCAACCACCACTTAATAACCCAACACAAAAATTCAATGTCACTCAAAACCCAACCCAATAACCAACACAACCATCGAAGCCGCTATGTAAGTAGAAACACCGACCTTCGTGATTTACGTAAAATATTCGATAGTACAATTAGGGAAGTCGCTGAGAAGGTAGTCGTCACGCTATAATGGCTCTATGATTAGCGTGATTCGGAAAATGGCATGATAAACAACAACGTGGATGTGGAAAATAGTGCTTACTTCGTCTTTACCCCACTAAGGAAGAGATTGCATACCATCAATACATAATCGATAATCCACGGTCACCTATCATTAGGATATGCCCAAAGATTAGGAGGAAATCTCGAACCTAAAAATCCCTTGTATGATCGGATATAGGAGTGTCGACCACGCTTACATAGATACGGAATCCCCATCAATGTAATGTCATATCGCTTACAATGACATTATGAATGAGCGACTCAATATTAGGAGAGACCCTAAGTATCCGGAGGAGTTTGCAACTTTGGGAAGAGTCAAGGACGTGCATGTCTTTATAGGAAATTTCACCTACCTAGTTGATTTTATGGTCCTAGAAGATGTAGGGTGCGTCATTGACTATAGTTTATCCCAAGTAGTGCTAGGAAACCGCTTGTTGAAACATCTAGAATGAGCCATAACAAGCATGATGGAACGGTTAGGTTTAAGGAAGGAACCGATGAAATCACCCACAGGATGCCTTGAAAACAACCGAGTATGGCCACTTGTCCATTTATGATCGAGACAACATCAAAGCTTTTGAGGACAAAAGCAAGGAAGATGTTGAAAAGGTTATAAATTCATGTGGGAGAAGGAGGCATTATTATAAGGATTGCTTAACTCTCAGGGCCTAGGTATAGAGTCGATGAAGATTTTGTCAACATGATAGAATTCTCATTGAGGATGCGTGAGGAAACGTAGAAGCACCCACTATGAGTCTAGCTACAAGACTCTTAAATAAAGAAAAGCGATTCGTGGGAGGCAAACCCATGTTTAATTGTTTGCTTGTTAGTGTCTTATATTTTTTATTAATTGTTTATCCTCATGTTTAAATTTGTAAAAATGCTTTATTTTGTTTTTAACCTCGCCTTAATTACATATAAAGGTATTTTACATAAGGGATAAGTGTAGGAGGATTACACACGCTTTCAAAAGAAACGTAAACATGAGAATAACAATTAACTAAAAGATATTTATGTTTGTTTGTTCGAGTCAAATGCTTGTATCGAGTCATAATGGATGTTTTGCGAAATTTTCCGCATTCTAAAGATGTAAATTTTCCGTAATTTTTTCGTAAAATCGCACCGCTTTTGTCAGATAACCGACGGCGTCAGATTGCAACCGACGGGCGTCAGATTGCAACCGACGGCGCCGAAGGAGTAAAACATCGATTACTTTCTCGCTTTCGAGCTACTTATAAATTTTGGAATTTTCCGTGTCTTAATTTTCTTAGAAATTCGTAAACATCCATTCCACAAGCATTATATCCTAGTTTAAATCGAGTCTTATATATATTATTACCACCGATTTTACGCGAAGGTTTCGCTTTGTTTTCTTCAAATGTGAGTTTAGCTTGTCAAGAAGAAGTTACATAAGATTGGAAGGAGCTTTTCATGCAATAATTCTTCTTGAAAAGATTTAACCACCACTTTACACGGATCCCACCGAGCTAATCGGGGAGTATTAGTTTCTTTCGCTTTTTATTACCTTCCATTATCATAACTTTGATATTTCGGGGAACATTGGGGCAATGTTCGGCTTTAAGTGGGGAGGAAAATAAAACGGAACTTTGAAACTATGCTTATCCTTGACTATTTGCTTTGTCCAATTGTGATTGTGTAATAAACCATGAGAAAATGTCGGTTAGGGTAATTTTGGCACCAAATTTAAATTTTTTTCATGACATATAAGAGTGGGCCATTAGTCTTAACAAAAGCGTCTCACGGATAGGAAGTTGCATGACTAGCACAAAACCCTTTACCACCCAAATTCCACCAAAATGTGAGGATTGCCCTTAGATTAGAGGAATTAAAGCATTCATCTTCAATGCTTAGAGTGAACCGGTAGTATATTAGATTCTAGAACTTGTTTTGTGATGCATTCCGAGATCGCAGTGAGGCTACACTTGTGTAGTTAGGAATAACTAAATGATAAGAGGCATTAGGATAACCCTTGTTTGACACCGTAATATAATTACTTCTTCCACATCGGTTGAGTAATTCCCCACACCCTTTGCGTTGTACTCATCTTTAGTACACGATACCCCTAGTTAACCCCTCGAGCCTATCCTTTTCGCGGTTCTCGTGATGTTTCGTTTTTCCGAATATCAATGAAGAGCATTGTTTACACCCCACCCCAAATATACACCCAAATCGCCTTTAGCCTACCCCTTATGCACTCACTTTAGTGCAAATGTTTGTTATCACCCTAAACCCTTAGTTCAATTATCTAGTTGCTTGCATAAGTTGCTAAGTCGAGTCATATCCTTTGTATACGTTTTGGGATGATTGGGATTCATGGGAAAAGTTAAAGTTTATGAAATGACGGAAGGGAACGTTAAATTCAAATTCCCTTTGTTTGCGTAATAATGTACCCCAAGTGTTTTGATCTTTTCAATTCGGGTCAAATTAGTGTTAGAGTAATAAAACTCAAGTGTAGGGATGTGCCTATAAATCCCTAGTATTTTGATGTTATCGTAGAGGATGGTAGAGTAAAAGTGTATGAAAAAAAAAAAAAAAAAAAAAAAAAAAAAAAAAAAAAAAAAAAAAAAAAAAAGAAAAAAGAAAAAAAAAATAGAGTGATAAAAAAAAAAAAAAAAAACATACTGCTACCATCCTACATCTATCCTTTAAATTTATGTTTGTTTATTTCGTTATCTAGAGTTTAGAGTGTCGAGTCTTGCTTAGCAACGCCATTCTTCATATGCGCTAACATAAAGATTTTTGACTTACCACCACTAAATAGCCTATCCCACCAAACCCTTATTTCCTACCGTAAGCCTAACATTACAACCCTTTAAAAGACATCTTTGATAGTCTTTCCTAGCGCTACGCCAAAGCGATGGAGGTTTGATCTATTCTCAAGCCTATGGTAATCTATGTACTAGGACCGGTTAATGAGTGTTTATCTTCCATTTCCTATTTTGTTATATTTCATATATACACCCGAGAGATGCGAGTATCCAAACACCCCATGCGAGGTGCTAGTATGTATTTCCGTGCTTGTTATGACTTTTTGGGCTTATATGTGTTGTGGACCGTTTTGAATTAATGCTTCATGACCCTAACTTATAAATTAATTGGCTAAAGCACATTTGCTTGAGGACAAGCAAATAACAAGTGTAGGGATATTTGATAAGGTTTTAAATGTACCATTTTGAGGGTCGTTTAAGTCCTTATTTGATCACTTTGTATCCGTTATTGCTTAATATCGTTCCTTTTCACTTTTAGGTCTCGTGAAGGCAAAATGCCGGAATGGCACTTATTTGGACGAAAAGGCGCGAATATATGAAGAAAATGGCCAAAGTCAAAATCGAGACACTCACAGCTTGTCGAAAGTAGCGCCACGCGTCAAAGTTAAGATTGTGACGCCGTCCCAAAATTATTGTGACGGCCGTAACCCAAACTCAGATTTTCAAGAGACGGCGTCTAGTTGTGAAAGAGTAGGCCGTCGCTACTCGCACGGCCTAGATGCAATCCAGACGACGCCGGTCAAGAGGACGGCGCCACGGACATAAGGTGACGCCGTCGCAAGGTTAACATGGCCAAGACGAAACCCCACGATAGGCGGCGACACGGCGTCACTAAACATAAGGTGACGCCGCAATTGTAATCTTATATATAGAATCCGAATTTTTCGCCTTTGTGTGGAGAGTCTTTGGAGTAAAACCTAAACCGAACCTAAGGTGTCTTGTACAAGATTTTAGGGTTTTAAACCCTATCTTACATCAAGATAAGTCTTTACTTCATTAATTCAATTATGTCTTTGATTATTTGTGTGTATGCTTGCATGTTCTCCATGTCCCGCTAATTTATTTGTGTGTTTGCTTAGGAAGTATGAAACTTAATTATTGAATATTGATTGGTTGTTTCTTATCTTAGTTGATTAATGATCTAGTAATGCGATAGGTCATTCGTTGTGTACTTAATGCTTGATTCATCTTTTGAACCTTAGAATATAATTACCGAGTAGTTGTAGGCTAAACCATCCAAAGAGCCTTAGAGTAGGAGTTTATAATCCCTAGTGGGTTTGTAGACAAGACCCTTTGGTAAGTTCAAAGAGTTAGGGAGAAACGATACCCTACAACTTTAGACACACAACGCAACTAGGAATAAGGCGTGACACTCACCATCATAGGAGATAATTAAGGAGTAATACAAACTAAGTAAACACATCTTTAAACTATCATACGAGCACACATTAATTAGACATAGACTCCCACAACCTTAGTTTAGATAATTAGATAATAGTAGAGTAATCGGTAGAAATACCAAACCCCCAAATCCAATACCCGAGATTCGTACCTTTCCATTTTCATAAAATATAAAAAGATAAAAAATAATCTTCCTCAACCTTAACCTTAGCGTAGTAACTCCTTACTAGCATTCCTATTCCCTAGAGAACGATATCAATACCCGTGGCTTACCCTAATTACTACACTACAACGATTAGGTTCATCGCCTTGGTGTTATAAAACTTGCTCGAAGAAAAGGAAGTTCCTTTAACCCCGAACGACGCGTGTAGCGTTATCACAAAACAACCCGGAAAACTTCCGCACTCATTACCCACATCATTTACATTGTGAACATTGCCAATCCACTATGGAAATCGCAATAGAAGTTAGGGAAGAAATGCTTTTCACACTCAACCTCATCCTTGATTGCATCAATACCATCACTCATCAAAACATCCATCCATAACCTTATGCAAGCATGGAAGGAATCTCTACTACTATTTTCTATTTTCGAGAACAAGTCTTGTTCTTATTTTTACATGCTTGTACGTGGCATAAATACCATTACAATTTGTTATTTTATTACAAGGCCTTGTTTACATACCTTGGCTCCCAATCTTGATTCTCGGCAACCACAAGATTATTTAAGCATGTTACTAACCTTTCTTTTTGTAGGACTTTTATTTTTCTTCACTTGACACCCCAAACAAGGGGAGCTCTTTGTCAAGGGGAGTTATCGATACGTGACTAATTTTTCCACACTTTTATGTTTATTTCTTCCAGGGTTAACTTTTGTTTCGACAAAAGGGAGAGAAGGAGTAAACTTAGGGGCTTTCAAAACTTACATATATTCTTAAGTTTTATTTCATCATAACATTATGTTTTGTCATCAACAAAAAGAGGAGATTGTTAATACAAATAAACCGTAAAAACGTTTATTAATATTTTGCGATCTCTTTGTGTTTTGTTGATAACAAATATAATGTTATCTTAAATATAATTATAAGGATACATGTTATTTTTGTAAAGCATTTACATATAGCCATTTAAATACAAAAATGTAATAATTAAAGCATTTGTTGTAATAGTTTATTAGGATGGGTAAAAACCATAACCCATGGACCATAACCCATGGATCTTAACCCATACCCATGTTGACTAGATACAATGTATAATTAGATACATTGAATCTAAAGAAACCCATGGACCAACCCATAACCAAAACCCATGGGCAAAGAGGCTGTTCCACGGATCCCTAGGATTACACTAGACGGATCCTAAGTGGAAGGGATCCGGGATCCGGGGAACAATGAAGATTTTTGCCTATAAACAGAGAGCCATTTCTTCATTCTAACTCACCCTCTTCTTACTAAATCTCTCATACACTCTCATTCTCTTCTAACATATAGATCACTTGATCTAGAGAGTTGTTCTTCTTTCTTTCTATTTGTGATCCTCATAGAGGTCCTTCGCTAAGGCGAGATCACGAGCATTCTACAAGTCATCCAAGCAAGGGTCCTTGATTGATTTGTCACTCCGCAAGATTTCAGGCGAAGATCTTGTATTTGATATTTCACATATTTGTTGTGTAATAGTCGTGTTGGTTTGGTCCACTGTGCTACGGACTCGGTATTTAGCTTTGTATCGGAAAAAGTGTAAACAACGTTGTGAAGCCTTCTCCGCCAAGTGAAGGAGTTTGTTGACATAGTGCTTGAACTCTCGAGTAGGTGACTCGGGGAGTGGAGTAGGGCAAGGAAGGTGTCCTTGTAGCCGAACCACTATACATCGGTTGTGTCTTTTCTTTCCCTTCGCTTTACTTTATTCACTTGCTTTATCGTTAGATCTATATTCTCTCCACATCCATACGATCTCACATATTAACGAATCTAAAAGTTTTTGAAACTAACGTAAAATCGGCAAAACTATTCAACCACCCCTTCTATTTTTCCACACATTCCATTAGGTAAATCAAGTTCAATGATGTAAAAGTTATTGGAAGCTTAACAAAATACATTTTCAAACTACCGGAAGTTTTGGAATTAGCACTTGAACTTTACAAACTACCGGAAGTTTTTATCAACTCTTGAAATTAGCTTCGTGAACATCCAGCTTATTTTTGCTATATAAGTTAATAAGCCCTCTAAATGAGCACATTAGAAGACATAATCTTCATTATTTTACCGACCAAATTTGTTTTTAATATAGAAAAATCCGCATAAGAAAAAGTTTTAAAAATGAAAGAACTTTTATATATTGTCAAATATTATATATCCAAATCTGTTATTTTTCTTAAACATATTTGAATCTCCAATATCCTCAACATATAACTAATCTCAATTTAATATTTGAATCTTCATTATTTTACCGACCAAATTTGTGTTTAATATAGAAAAATCCGCATAAGAATAAATTTTAAAAATGAAAGAACTTTTATATATTGTCAAATATTAGATATCCAAATCTGTTATTTTTCTTAAACATATTTGAATCTCCAATATCCTCAACATATAACTAATCTCAATTTATAAGGGTTGTATACAACACCCTATATAACTAAAGACAAATTCTTTTCTTCCTCCCATGTGGGACAAGGGACTTTAAAACTTGAAACAAGTTGATGAAGTTGTTCTAAAGGCGTAGCCCTTGTATTATCGTAATCAAATACTAGTATTATGTTGGAAAATTTAGTACACGGGATTAGTTCACACCTTGTAATGGGTTAGGAGGTACGGAGTGTACACCCATAAGGTTCCTGAACACCCTGACTCTAATAGTGGTTTGTATTGGTAGTGCTCGGTTTTCATCGATAAGCGGTGTATCCACCGAATCAAGTTTCCACCAAGCGTTGTTTCCACCTCCGGTGCTATGAAAGTACCGCTTGTAACGGGCTTTGACCTATTCAAGTGGCTATAACGCATAATGACCACGCTTAATTGGTCATGTAACTACTAACGGCTATAATAGGGATAATTATGAGGCTATTAATGGGCCGATTAATACTCATAATTCCATTGGACTAGCTAAGAGTATTTTCCTATAAATAGGAGATCTGATTATGCATGATTGAAATACAGAAAATGATTAACACTTATAAGCAAAAGGGTTATTGATGTGTGCCTAATTCAATAACCTACATTTGGTCTTATCCCAAGTAGATATTCGTGTAACCCAGGCATTAGGGTCAAATAGTTTACTTTGGAAAGTGATTACACGATTCCAAGGGATATCCGGTAACCACCTTGTGGTATTTGTTTCACGACTTGTTATTTGTTTCACGACTTGTTGTTTGTTTCTCACGACCTTGATTATCTAACCCCGCTCGGGAGTTACACACCAACAATCAAAGTAAACTATTTTGTGATAATCAATGGCAACCGCCGCAATGAACACATGGCTTCAAACTTTGCTGTTCGGATAAGTTTGAAGGGTGGACTTTAGGAGTGGCGAAGAAGATGCATTTCTTGCTTGTCAAGCATGAGTGTGGTTTATGTGCAACCATACCTATTCCCGATGATGGGGATGATGCTACTTGAGCGGATCAGAGGAGAAGCAAATGGGAGAATGATGACTACATACGGAGAGGCTTAAATCTCAATGGTATGTCCGATTCTCTATTTGATATCTATCGAACATTGAATCTTCCAAAGAACTGGGACTCTTGGATGCCAAATATATGGTCGAGATACATCAAGTAAGAAGTTTCTTGTTAGTAATTTCATAATTACAAAATGACCGATTCAAGACCGGTCATGGAACAATACAATGAACTTCTTGGAATACTTGGAAGGTTTACACAACATAATATGCACATGGATGAGTCTATTTCAGTCTCTTGTGTCATTGACAAGCTCCTCCTTCTTGGAAAGATTTCAAGCATACCTTGAAACATAAGAAAGAGGAGTTAACTCGGTTGAGTTGGCAATATCCGCACATCGAGGAATCTCTCAAGGTGCGTGATAACGACAAGCCAAAGAGTAGAAATCGTTGGTGCATCTGTTGTCAATATGGTGAAGCATAACAACCCACGTGTACAATGACAACAAAGGCAAACGCAAATATCATGACAACACAAGGCGATCCTAACAAGAAGGCAACACTTATTGTTGGAAATGTGACAAAACTTGTCACATTAAAAGCGGATTGTGCGGTGTTAAAGTTGGTGGTAAAGCCAATGGATCAGCACTAATGGTTCAGTGGAGTGGTGGTTCTTCCAACTCATTGAAAGGTCGAATATGGTTAATAAGTCTTTTCGGATTTATTATGTTACATATGTATCCGAATCTCATTATGTGCGGTGATGATGTTGCGTGGTGGGTTGACTACGGTGCAACAGCTCATGTGTGTAAAGATAGAAGTCGGTTCAAGACTTATGAGTCACCGAATGATGGTTCTATTCTTCACATGGGAAATGAGTCAATGACCTTGGTGCATGGTCATGGTTGTGTAGATCTTAAGTTTAGTTTCGAAAGATTGTAACTTTGTTTAATGTTATTCATATTCCCGATATAAGGAAGAACTTGGTTTCAAGTAGTGTTTTGAATAATCATGGATATAAACAAGTTATTGAACTGATAAATTTGTCTTGTCTAAATGTGGTGTTTTTATTGGTTTTGGTTATTTATGTAATCAAATGTTCGAAGCTTAATATTGCCATTGATAGTGTATTTATTGCCACTGATAGTATAAGTTCAAACCTTTGTGACCACCTCCGACCGACCGACTCTACCCTTTGGCATGCTAGACTTGGCCATGTACATTATAAGAGATTGCAAGATATGTCTAAGGATGGGTTAATCCCAAAGATTTGACATGGACAACGAAAAGTGTAAAACTTGCATGTTGACCAAGATAACCAAGAAACCTTTTCGTGGTGTTAATCGTGAGACTAAGCTCTTGAGCTTATACACGAGGACTTCGTGTGATTTGCATGCCACCCATCTTTGGGAATAAGAATTACTTTGTGATATTTATTGATGATGCTTCTAGGTTTTGTTATGTCTTTCTTTTACATACCAAGGATGAAGCATTAGATAAATTCAAAGTGTTTAAACTCAAGTCAATTACAACTGGGTCCTTGATCAAAAGATTAAGGACCGATAGGGAGGTGAGTACATGGATACTCAGATTTTCAAGATGTTGGTATAATCCATGAAACGATCGCCTTTATACTCCTCAAAGAAATGGTATTTCGAAAGGAAAACAGGCGTCAAGGAGATGGTTAATTCCATGTTGTCCTATTCGTGAATGAGTCAAGGGTTCCGGGTGAAGCTATGTTAACAACTTGCTATTTATTAAATAGGGTTCCCAACAAAAGGAACAAGGTTACCCTTATGAACTCGACTAAAAGGAAACCCAACTGAACTATCTCAAGGTTTGGGGTTGTGGTTGTTGTAAGACTCCATGATCCAAAGTTGAAAACTTTGGGTGAAAGAGGCATTGATTGCATCTTTGTTGGATATCTTCGAGCATTCCAAGGCTTTTAGGTTCTATGTTATCGAACCTAATGAATATGTTTCGCTTAACTCCATAATTGAATCAAGGGATGCGAACTTTGATGAGAACAGATTCTCATCGCCCTAGACCAAGTGTGAGATTCCTAATGGAACTCATGACACTAGTGTATCGAGGTCCTCGATGATGAACCATCGGTGGTCCCCGATGAGGTTGTAGTTCAACAACTCGAACCTATGCTCGAGAAGAGCAAAGCGGTCGAGGACTCCAAAGTCATTTGGACCGAGTTTCAATTATACTTAATTGAAGGAACAAGGATGAGGTCTCGACCAATACTCCTATTGCTTCATTGTTGAGGATGATCCTAAGACATTTGAAGAAGCAATGAAGTCCCAAGATATTGCTTTCGGAAAGAAGCAATCAATGATGAGATGGGTTCCATCATGGGCAACAACACTGGGTGTTGGTCGATCTACCACCGTTGCAAACCTTTGGGTTGCAAATGGATTTTCAAAAGGAAAATGAAGGTAGATGGAACTATTGAAAAGTTCAAGGCTAGACTAGTCATTCGTGGCTTTAAACAAAAGTCGGGGATAGACTATTTTGATACTTATGCCCCGTGGTCGTGTCGATTACTATAAGAATCTTCGATTGCTTTGGCATCTATTCACAACCGATTATTCATCGATGGATGTGAAGACGACTTTCTTGAATGGTGAATGGATGAGGAGGTTTATATGAACCAATCGATTATTCATCGATGGATGTGAAGACAACTTTCTTGAAGCATTTGAAGAGAACTATGGATTATAGTCTCTCATCTATCGTTACCTATCGTTGTTGGAAGAATACACCGATGCAAGTTGGATCAAGAACTAATCGAAGACAATTCGTCTACCGGTGGTCGGGTATTCCTACTTGGTGGAGGTGCAATTTCTTGGGCATCCAAGAAGCAAACTTGCATCACCGCTCAACAATGGAATCTGAATTCGTGGCCTTAGCGGTTCTACCGGTAAAGAAGTGAATGATTGAAAAACTTGCTTGAGATTCCATTGTGGCCTAAACCTATAGCACCTATTTTTATCCGTTGTGATAGTGCGACTACATTGGCTAAGGCTTATATCCGGATGTACAATGGTAAGTCTAGACACTTAGGTGTCGACATAGCATGATTCGTGAGCTTATCATGAATGGGGTAGTATCTATAGAGTTTGTTAGATCTCAACAAAACTTAGCCGATCACTTGACGAAGGGTTTGGCTAGAGACTTGGTTATAAAGTTTGCTAAAGGGATAGGTTTAAGTCCAACTTAGTTCTCGAATGCTAGGACACCCAACTTCCTCCTAAGGAAACTTGGAAGCCGAGTTCAATGTGGAAAGTCGAACATTCGATGGATCGGAGCACATGTTTTATTTACATCCCAAGGTTGTGCTCATAACCTTTGAAAGGAGGATGAAGTCTTTACTTCTTAATGGTTAATTTTCTTTGAAAAAGTGCTTGGCGGAGCATGAATAAAGAGGAACCACCTATGTAAATATTGAAGTTTTGCGCTTGAGGAGCTTTTGGACTTTTAGCTTTTACAACATTTATGAATTTGGATAGGACACATGGCTTGTATTGTGTCGAGGAGTCGATAAGTGTTTGAAAACTCGTGTGTATTTTATCATCGTATTCAAATGGGTTGAAGGGTTCAATTCTTAGAACACCGATTCTCGAATATTTGAACGTGTAATTTACTAAGATGGAAAATCAATCCTCGTGACATTTTCGTTTATGCACATGTTTTGTTTGACGTTTGTTTTTCATGCAAAGGAAGTGAACTAAATTTGGGAGGATTGTTGGAAAATTTAGTACACTTGTGGGATTAGTTCACACCTTGTAATGGGTTAGGAGGTGCGAGTGTACACCCATAAGGTTTCGAACACCCCGATTCTAATAGTGGTTTGTATTGGTAGTGCTCGGTTCCATCGATAAGCGGTGTTTCCAATCGGCGGTGTATCCTTTGAATCGGTGTTTCCCCTGAAGCAAGTGTTTCCACCGAAGCGGTGTTTCCACCTTTGGTGCTATGAAATCTATCGCTTGTAACGGGCTTTGACCTATTCAAGTGGCGATATAACCGCATAATGACTACGCTTAATTGGTCATGTAACCACTAATTGCTATAATGTGGATAATTATGAGGCTATTAATGGGCCGATTAATACTCATAATTCCATTGGACTAGCTAAGAGTATTTTCCTATAAATAGGAGATCTGATTATGCATGATTGAAATACAGAAAACGATTAACACTTATAAGCAAAAGGGTTATTGATTTGTGCCTAATTCAATAACATACATTTGGTCTTATCCCAAGTAGATATTCGTGTAACCCAGGCATTAGGGTCGAATAGTTTACTTTAGAAAGTGATTACACGATTCCAAGTGATATCCGGTAACCACCTAGTGGTATTTGTTTCTGCTGACCTTGATTATCTAACCCTGTTCTGGGAGTTACACACCAACATATTATTTATGTTCTTTTTACACCTTGATATAGAAACATAATAACACCTTTTATTAACATTTGCCTGGATTTATATGGGTTAGAATCATGATTTGAACTCTTTGTTGTGTGCTATTGAATTATATTGGACGAGGCTACCTTGTCCTTTGTAACCGACACTATATTGTTTAAGTCCTTAGCAATTGAAGTCTCAAAACCTCCGGATGCTTGTGGTGCTCGGTTGGCTTGATACATAGTTGGTGTAAACATTAGAGGGGCACCCGATGTAGGGGCTCGTGAACTCCCTCCCTGGAACCATCATTGGCGTATAGAGTATAAAACAATAAATTTCAAATATTAACTCGTATGTCCATGCACTTGCTTTTGAGAAATGTGAGACTAGATAATTAGGATAAAAGCTATATATTCTCCATGTACTCATTCTTGGCTCATTCTACTAGCCTGCTCGTACTTCTAAAGATTTCATTATACACTAGAAAACTTATTTTTAACTAGTTTAACAGGTCAACAAGTGTATTTTGGTCATTGTCTACATCTTAATCTTCGTCTTCTTTCTCACAACTTTTGCCAAACACCGTTTTTTCCATGGGGCACAAATTTTGTGTGGCAAAAGTACATTTTATTTATCCTGCTAGGTAGGTTCTTTGGCCGTGCTAAGCACGGCCCATTGGCCCATTAGAGTATATATTTGATAACTTAAAGATCTATATATGCCGATCTTAAAATATGTGAGCTTATCAAGGAAGAAAACCACCAACATAAAGTAACAAGAAATATAAAGCTGGGTTTGTACTACATGCGCAATGAAAATGGACAAAGGGAACACAATATAATTTTTTTGTCACGCACTCCTATCACCAAAAACACACCACCCTTGGGTCACACAATTGTCAAACACTATGACAAGCTCACTTCTTACTCTTCTAATTTCACTTGTTAAACTTATTTTTCAATTTTTATCATTAAAGACCAACTAAATACTCTTCTATAACTTAAATATTTACGCTATTAAAACACATAAAAAATTAGTTAAAATTACAATAAATAAAAGATAACTATAAATAATACAATATAATGTTTTGCATTAACAATAAGATTACACTCATATTGTTCATGACCTCATATTATGAATTGCAAAGTAACTTCGATCTTTAACAAAGTTTCATGTTACGTCCCCAACAAGGGCGGAGCTTAGTGAGGACCGGGAAGGGTCCCGGCCCCCTAGGCCTAAGCCCG
This sequence comes from Chrysanthemum lavandulifolium, assembly GCA_022545495.1. Taxonomy (NCBI): domain Eukaryota; kingdom Viridiplantae; phylum Streptophyta; class Magnoliopsida; order Asterales; family Asteraceae; genus Chrysanthemum; species Chrysanthemum lavandulifolium. The sequence goes on from CM040241.1 coordinate 264,383,432, forward strand.
TTAGTATATTTTTTTACGATATCATGTGTTAAAAAATATATTTTTTCATCTCGGCCCTCCCATCTAATGTTTTTCCGGAAAAATTTTTGTTTCGGCCCTCCCTCAAAATTTTTTCTAGCTCCGCCACTGGTCCCCAACATTAGATTAGAAGTTGAAGATTGATAAGAGAGTAAATACAAAAGAATTCTAATTTTAGTGAATACAATATGCAAATAAACACTGAAGAAAATGGCATGTTAGATACGTCATTGTGAAAAGAAATGTGATTTATAAATCTAGCATAGTACTCCGCAAACCGTAATTCTCTACACAAAATAATGTCCATATAGTGACACTAATTTTGGAAAATGCTAAAAAATCTTTTTACTCAAGCAAGTGGCAAATCTTTCATACTATATCTATAATGACATGCTACTATTTGGCAAAAGAAAAATGAGTAAGTTTGACATATGAAAAAGAGAAAAAGTTATCTTCCTCCCACCGAAATTGTCTATCACTCATTCCTACCGCTCTTTATTTTTTTTCATGTTCATTCTTTAACTAATGAAGCACCTATATCTTCTATATACATAATTTGATGAACCCAAGGAAAGGAAAAGGCGACTTCCGGATCTAAAAATTATCTTTCTTCGACATTTTCAACATTCTTTATGTAAAGGTGTAGTGATAAAGTTATTTCATTCAAAAGCAGTTCCCATGCTCCTATTGTTTTAGTTCATGATCTCACCCTAGCTACCTTCTACCCCTTTCAACACATGACATTTCCCACTGTTAATCTGTACCACCCTCATATCTATTCTTCCACCCACTCCAACATATGCTGACAACTCCCACATTATACGACCATATATTGTATTTTTATTACTCCGTACTTAACAGTGTTAAGTAGTCTAATATTGCACCCTCATATTTCCTTTTTGCACCCTATAGTAGCCAATCATCGCCCAATGATCGGTTTGTCTTTTTTTTTTTTTTTTTTTTTTTTTTTTTGTTTTTGTTTTTTTTTTTTTGTGTTTGTGTATAATTTATATTTGTGTAATGTATATATATAGTGTTTTATTTTAGAGTATATATAGTGTGTATTTATTTGTGTAGTGTTTTTATATGTATAGTGTATTTAATTGTGTAGTGTTTTATATGATATTTATTTTACGTTATGCTTTTAATTGTGTGTTTGTTTCCATTTAATTAAACAATAACAATAAAACATTAAACAAGTAAAACAACAATGTTTTCAATATTACAACGAAATCTACTCCACATGAAGATTATTAATGCCATCTATGTTCTCATAGAGTATTCCACTTCAATGACGTGCGTGATCAACCTGGATTTGCCAATTCCAAATGATGCCTCCAACGCCTTTATTTTTTGCCTGCAACAAATTGTTTTCACAGAATAGCATGTTGATCGTTGATCTTTAGTTTCGCGATTTGAGATCTGCGTTGAAGAAGAGGGCTTCACCAAAGACTTTTGTTGAAATATTTCCTTCCACACGAAGTATCGACACCCATGGTCTTTAGTCCCCTACATTTACATGACCTAAACAATTATAAGAAATGCATTCTAAACAAACAAGTTATTGATATATTTACGCAAATAAGCAAACGTTTAATTATTTACCTGAGAAAAGACACGATAATACTTGCACCACGTCTTGACCTTTGGTGGGATGTTCTTTCAATTATTAATCCACGTTGACAACGACAAGTAAGGATTTTGTTGTTGATCTGGCAAAAGAATTTGTATAATTATTCACAACATAAATTAAGAATCGCCTCATACATGTTTTGTCATTTACAATATAAATCAAGAATCGTCTATACATGTTGTGTCATTTACAATATAAATCAATAAGCATTTTCTCACGTATATCTTAACATCCTCTCGTCGTTGAGCAAACACATGTTCCCATGGCGCGGCCTCCAGATTTCTAAAATGTCTCCATTGTGGGTGATTATACGGGAGTGGTGAGTCTTCATCAAGAAACGCAAGAACAAGTGAGCACATTTTACGCTTATGAAATTTCGCTAATGTCTGAATGGGCAATTAATTTTAGCGACTTCTTCTGTGCTCAAGTTCATCTTCTAAACCTTCACGCAGACGTCCATATCTGTAACACAACAATTCGACAGAAGTCTTATAAATTTCTATCTGTTTTACTTCTTCCTTTAACAATAAGAAACCAATCGATTCAAGTAGATTTCACCCAATCAATTAAAGATCTTCATTACCGAACACCAAAAAATAAAAACACAAGAACTTTTATTTTTAACAAACTTTATAAAAATACAACTTTATTTATTGTTACATTTTTTTATGTTAGTTTTATTTTTATTGTTACTTTTATTTTTTTTAACAAATTTTTTTTAACAAACCTTACATAAATTTACAAACCTTACGCAACTTTACTTTTTTTTTTACAAATAACTTTTACTTTTCAAAAACAAATAACTTTACTTTTCAAAAAAAAAAAAAAAAGGCAAACCCGGTATTGAAAACCGGGTGCCGCCCTAATATACCAACTTCAAAACCAACTGCACCCATCTTTACTCTCTCTCTCAATTGATACTCTCCTCTTTTATCTTTCTTTTCTCTCTCTATTTGCTACTAACTTTCCGGTGTTAAACAAATGTTTCCGGCCACGCACCACCGGATATTTTCACCCATATACCAAACGATAGATCGGGAAAAGGTGATCATTTTAACATAGGGCACGTGCGGTATTTCTCACCGACGCGCCCTAGATCTAAAGTTTTAGATTCGGTTTTCGTGATGGTATATGGGTTGATGTTGTTGTTGGTCTAATGAGGTGCATGGTATATATGGATGCAGTTGGTTTTGAAGTTGGTATATTGTACGCATGGTATTTTTTGGTTTTGAAGTTTATGATAGTGGTTATGCATGGATGAAGTTTATGATAGTGGTTATGATAGTGGTTATTTTTTGGTTTTGAAGTTTATGATAGTGGTTAAATGAACCATTTCCGCCGTCGTTGCAACTCTTGGCTCATGGCAGTTTTGGCTCATGGTTATGATAGTGGTTATTTTTTGTTTTCGGTTTATTTTGGCTCATGGTTGTTCTTGGCTCATGGCAGTTTTGGTTGTTTATAACCACTATCATAATCAAGTATTTTTTGGTTTTGAAGTTTATGATAGTGGTTATTTTTGTTTTTGGCTGTTTTGGCTCATGGGTGTTTTGGCTCATGGCTGTTTTACTATTGTGAATGTGAACTTTGTCGATGAAAAATACTTGGCGATGATGATTTTTGAGCCTAAAAATTTTCCGAGGCGATGATGAAAACCGAATGGACGGCAAAGTGAGATAACATCTCACTTTTGCAACCTTCGAACTGAGCCTCAAAATTTCCGACTACGTTTTTTTAAGTTTTAAAACTGATTAATAAAAAAAAATAAAACTTGTAAAAAGTTATATACTTTATTCAGTAAAAAGAAATAAAAAGTAAAAAAATCTTACTTTTATAAAAGAAATAAAAGAGTAAATGTAAAAAAAAAAAAAAAAAAAAAAGACTTGTATAAAAAAAAGTGACAAAAAATAAAGAGTAAAAAAAAAAAAAAAAAAAAAAAAAAACAAACTTGTACCAAATGATTACGGAATTTTAACACCCCTAAAATTTTTTAGGGTGCAAGATAAGATGACCCTAAGTTTATTACGAGTATCTTTACTATCTAAATTCAACATATTTATCAAAACATCTAATGGAGATAGAATATAAAGGGTCATACTATTCCTACGGGGTAGGAATTTACACGGGTCTAGTGGATAGGACCGTAGCAACAAGACTTTTTTTTTTTTTTTTTTTTTTTTTTTCATATTGTTGGTTTGGGTGGTATTTTTGTCATAAGTTATTTTTGTCCCAAAATGTATTTTTGTCATAAGTTATTTTTGTCCGCATAAGACACAAAGCAGATTTGTCCAAGTGCATTACACACGTTAGATTTGTCCAAGTGCAAAGAACACAAAGCAGATTTGTCCAAGAGCAAGAGACACAAGCAGATTGAATAAAGGTCCGATTAGAGTTTCATCATCGCCAAGTTTTTTTGTCCAAGTGCATAAAGACACAAGCAGATTGGACACGTGCTCGATTACATCATTGCCTAGTTTTTTTTTTGTCCAAGTGCATAAGCACACAAGCAGATTGCACACGTGTTCGGATATGAAGCAGCTTTTGTCCAAGTGCATTAGCACACAAAATTGTGCAAGTGCAAGCAGATTTAGAAAAGTGTGAGGCTCGGATATGAAGGTTGCAAAGTGATAAAAATCACTTTGCCGTCCGCTCGTTATAAAACCAATCGTCATCGCCTTTTTGAAAAAAATTTTGTCCAATCAGCAGCAGATCGCACACAAGTACTGCACTGATTGCATTATCACCGGATGGGTACCGATTGCAACCAAGTTAAGCAAGTACCAAAAGCAAAAGCAAGATTCCCAAAGTCACAAGTGAAACCTCCCATCTGTAGGATTGGTAGGTAGTCACAAGAAAGTCACAAGAAAGTCACAAGTGAATAGTCACTAGTGAAGAATCTCAATATATTCAGCCTCAAACATCACCAAGTTACAACATCACAAACTCACCATCATACAAACATCATCAAGTTATTTATACAGTGGCTATAATTTTAGTGAAACACAAGCTGCAAGTGAAAGTGCAACTAACAAACCACAAAGAAACCTCAAATATCTCAGGTTGCACTCACCATCATACAAACATCATCAAGTTATTTATACGGTGGCTATAATTTTAGTGAAACACAAGCTGCAAGTGAAAGCCGCAACTAACAAACCACAAAGAAACCTCAAATATCTCAGGCTGCCGATATGTCTCAATCACCAGAGGTAACAATTTTACACATTAATAATAGAGATAACATTAGGCTCAGATTAAGTATCACATATTATCATATATGGCTGCAACATCAAAGGTTGCAAAATGAAAATAAAAATTTTTTTGCCGTCCATTCGGAAATGCCAAGCCAAAATCATATTTATCATATATGGCTGCAACATCAAAGGTTGCAAAATAATTTTTTTTTTGCAAAATCATCATTGCCTTATCTCGTTTTTTTTTAAAAAAAAAAAAAAAAAAAAACAATTTTCAAATCAGCTTACAGTAACAAACTGCTTATCAAGCATATAAGCGTTTGTTATATAAAATTGTAGCCACAAGATGAATAAAAACATAGCCACAAGATGAATAACCCCACCTGTAACGTAGTATTCCAACGGGGTCTAATCTGAGCCTGTGTGCAATCTGCTTGTGTGCAATAAGCAGTTTGCCAAGAAACCACACAGAGCCTGTGGACTGGGGTAGGCCAGAGCAGGTATTCATACCACTCAATGGTGGCAGATCAAGGTGTTAACCTACCCTTTTGCACCCACAAAACTCAGGCAGTTTCAATAAGCACATAAGCACATGAGTACTATTTGTGTCATACCTATGTCATAGCCACATAAGCACATAAGCAGTTTCCCAAAGAAACCACACAGAGCCTGTGGACTGGGGTAGGCCAGAGCAGGTATTCATACCACTCAATGGTGGCAGATCAAGGTGTTAACCTACCCGTTTGCACCCACACAACTCATGCAGTTTCACATAACAACACATAATCAGCCTCTCACATAAGCAGTTTGTAACTGCTTTTACCCTAAACAAAAAAAAATTAGGCGTTATTTATTTTTTTTACAAATCCATGAAATTAAACCCACAATCTACCCATAAATGATAGGAACATCACAAAATCACCATCAAAGTACCCAGATTTACCAAACCCTAAAAAAAAAAAAAGGCGTTTTTTATTTTTTTTACAAATCCATGAAATTAAACCCATAAATGATAGGAACATCACAAAATCACCATCAAAGTACCCAGATTTACAAACCCAAAAAAAAATAGCGTTTTTATTTTTTACAAATCCATGAAATTAAACCCACAATCTACCCATAAATGATAGGAACATCACAAAATCACCATCAAAGTACCCAGATTTACCAAACCCTAAAAAAAAAAAAAATAGGCGTTTCTTATTTTTTTTACAAATCCATGAAATTAAACCCACAATCTACCCATAAATGATAGGAACATCACAAAATCACCATCAAAGTACCCAGATTTACCAAACCTAAAAAAAAAAAAAAAAATATAGGCTTTTTATTTTTTACAAATCCATGAAATTAAACCCACAATCTACCCATAAATGATAGGAACATCACAAAATCACCATCAAAGTACCCAGATTTACCAAACCCTAAAAAAAATAGGCGTTTTTTTTTTTTACAAATCCATGAAATTAAACCCACAATCTACCCATAAATGATAGGAACATCACAAACTCACCATCAAAGTACCCAGATTTACCCAAACCCTAAAAAAAAAATAGGCGTTTTTTATTTTTTTTACAAATCCATGAAATTAAACCCACAATCTACCCATAAATGATAGGAACATCAAAAACTCACCATCAAAGTACCCAGATTTACCCAAACATCACAAACTCAACATCACAAACTCACCATCAAAGAACCACAAGAGCAATATCACCACAACATAACCAAAACACCACGATCTTATATGTTTTAGATCTAAATCTAAAACTTTTAGAGAGAGAGAGATAGTGAGAGAGAGAAACAGATTTGAATGAATGAGATAGAGAGAGAGGACAAGATATCAACTCAGAGAGAAAACGCGTACCACACTCAAAGAACACGTACCACACTCAACAACCACACACTTATAAGTTTTAAAAGTTTTAAATGTATTAGTATAAAAGTTTTAAAAGTTTTAAAAGTATTAGTATTACTAAAAACTTTGTATTAGTTTTAAAAGTTTTAAAAGTATTAGTATTATTAAAAGTTTTAATAAAAGTATTAGTTTTAAAAGTTTTAAAAGTTTGTATTAAATTTAAAACTTTGTATTAGTTTTAAAAGTTTGTATTAGATTTAAAAGTATTAATAAAATTGTGTATTAGTTTTAAAAGTATTAATAAAACTTTGTTAAAAAATATTTATAAAAAATTATTTATAAAATTGTGTATTAGTTTTAAATGTTGTGTTTTTATTTTTCGTGCTTTCCGCTTTCACGAGGAAGTATCGAGGATTGCCCATTTATCGACAAGTGGTAAATATAGCCTCGGGCTTTCCGTTATAAAAGTATTAAAAAGTATTAGTTAAAAAAGTGTGTTATAAAATTTGTTATGTATTTTCGGGCTTTCCGCTCTCACGAAGAAATAACCGAGTGGGTGCAAAATATAGCCTCTGGGCTCGGTTTTGTCATTGTTAAAAAGAGAACCAAATCGAAAATGGTCGATGATGGAAATTAATTATATGTGTACAAAGAGCGGATTTATGAATATCACGGTAGTGGGAAACGGAAAACCAAAACAAAAAAGCAATTGTCCATTCAGATTAGTTGCGAAATATAGACCAACACAATATAATTGGATTTTGAGGGTGAAGTGTGATAGCCATAATCATGAGTTGCTAGAGTCGCTGCATGGTATGCCATATGCAATGCGATTAAAAGATGATGAGTTGAGTTTGGTCAAAGAATTGTCGAGTATAGCGTACCACCACGTAATATACTTTCGACAATAAAGGGACGTAATCCGGATAACGTGTCTAGCGTTAGAACTATTTATAACGCACTTGATAAGTTTCGGAGAGCCAGAGTAGGTGATAGAACTCAAATTCAAGTCCTTTACGCCAAGATCCGACGGATTCAGTTATGCATATTACCCGGGTGAATGACCATAATGAGCTTGAGGAGCTATTTTTGTTCACCCCACTGAATGCTCTATGGCGACGTTCCTCGAAATCATGTTGATGGACTCCACGCACAATACCACACGTTTAAATTGCCATTGTTGGAAATTGTTGGAGTAACTCCAACGAATAAAACATTTTCAATGGCGCATGCCTTTATACACGGTGAAAAGGGCATAATTTTGAATGGGTATTGCAACGCATAAAAGAGGTGATAGACGAAAGATACTACCACGTGTTATTGTCACCGATGAGATTTAGCGTTGGTTGGGGCATGTAGAGCGAATTCCCTACTACCGCAAATTACTCGTCGATGGCATATAGAGCAAAATTTGATGAGGTTTATGAGAAACAGATGCGTGGGTTAGATGAGTATGACTCCATTAAAAGAGATGGGATCGGTTGGTTAAAGCTCCGACACGCCCTTGTTCGAAAGCAACAAGATGAGCGCCACGACAACGCTTGGTCAACCTTGAGCGTAATAAATTGTTAATTATATATTTTTTATTATTCAATTAATAAGCACCGAATGACCTTTGATTAATTCACTTTTTTTTTTCCGATCGCCGAGTATCCGGATAATCGGTCGCGAGATTACGCACACATGTTTGTCTCGTACATCACCGATGAATATCGCTCATTCGGCCAGACAACAACGTGTAGAGTTGAGGCTCACCACGCGTTGTTGAAATTATATTTGGGCGGCACACAGTCCAATTTAGACAGGTTGTTGAGTGCAATCGATAAGATTATCTTTGCGCAAGAAAATTCGATAAAAGAGAGTTTAAATAGAAGCATCGGCGAGAAAATAAATGATTGTAATTTTCTACTATTTCAAGAATTGTGGTATAAAGTTTCTCACCATGCTTTCCAACTCATGCACAAAGAACTCCATCGGTCTATCACCGTAGAAGATTGTAGCCATAAGTTGCGTACAATTTACGGACTGCCATGCTTTCACGAGATGCAATACTATGTGATTCATGGTAAGGGTACATTTATAACTATCAAGTTGTTTTCCCATTAATATTAGTGATTTACGGGCGTCATTGTAATATACCACTTTTAATGATTTCAGGACTCCCCATTCCACTAGAAGAACTTAATATTTTTTGGAGAACCCTACATGTTCCGTGGCCTAATATCAATAGGCCACCGCCTGAAGATGGCTCTTCCAGTAATGATGATGATGATGATGATGATACTTCGCTTAGAGATGACATTCGACAATTCAGAATGTTTTACCAAAGCGCCGTCGTTTGTCAAGAATAATATGCTAACGAAGTTGAGATCGATATACCAACTCGCATCCGATGACACACGGAACCCGTTATTCGTAAAAATACCCGTGGACGCCCGAGCGCAAAGGACAAATGGGCAAGGCTACACAAGTCCCGGACTTGAATGAAGTCCCGGACTTGAATGAAGTTCCAACCGAAAATCACCGAAGAAGCACCGCTACAAGATCAAGACAAGTCCCGAACTTCAACAAAGAGCCTGCCCGACATAGTTCTTTCACGGGTCCTAGTCCTTTGTCGACAAGACACAGGTTGTACGATGGAGATGCAGAAAGCGAAATGTTGATGGGTATGCTTCCAGTCCTTTGGCATCCATACATAATCAGTATATATAATGTGGTGGGTGACGGAAATTGTGGGTTTCGGTGCGTTGCCCATGGTGTTTGGGAACAACAAGATTGGTGGCGCCAAGTTAGGCAGATGTTATTGCAACAGATGGACCTAAATTGGCGTGTTTATATGGGTTTGTGGGGAAGATGGTTTTAACGAACTTCGCCGCACAATAGACCGGTCCGGAGAAGGAAATGCACCGACCGATCGCTATATGGACATGCCAAACACGGGTTGGTTATTGCGAACCGATTAGACGACCCGTTGCATTTATATCTCACTGTGGGTTGGAATATGTGTTTTCCGCTTATCAATGGTCCGACTTCTCACAAAGAACCGACCCCTTGTGATAGCCCGTGTGGGGAACGGGCAGGTCATTACATTGTTCGATGCTAGACGAACATTCTCCACTTCCGCATCTCCACCCACAATGGAGGAGGCATGATCCCCGTCGCATCCCGGTGGGAATTATTATATAGGCATCGACTACCAAATTAGTAAATAATATATACATACAAAACATTGTAAATGATTAATGATTCATGTTGTAAATAATTATAAACATAGTGAATGATTCATGTTGTAAATAATTATAAACATAGTGACCGACATCGATTTATGTTGAAAATAATTGATTAATGATTTATGTTGTAAACATAATGATTGATTACCGATTTATGTTGTAAATGATTGATTATCGCTTATATTTAAATTAATAATAACATTGTAAATGATACATGTTTTATGTTGTAAATGATTGATTATCGATTCATGCAAATTCTTTTGTCAGTGGGCCAAGGAAATCCTTTCCGTGTCGATGTAATAGAGGATTTATTATAGAACGGAAATCCACGAAATCCTTTCCCGGCCGATCAGACACGCATGTCCTCTTTCGGTGGTAAATAATCATACGCTTGCTTAGGGTTTTATGTAAATAATTTGTTTGTTAAAATACGCTTTATTATTTTCTTAACATGTAACAGCCAGGTACAAATGACTATGGGTGTCGATACTTCAGTTGGAAAGATGAATTTGAAAGACGGTACTTAAGTCGAGCCTCATCTTCAACGCAGTGCTCAAACTGCGTTGCTAAAGATAATGAGATCAAGCTGTTAAAGACAAAAATAAAGACGCTGGAGATGGAGTTAGAATTGGCAAGGAATCCTGAGGATCACGCTTGTCAGTCGGGTGCAAGGCTCCATGATCTTTTAAACGAGATGAATAATCTTCATATGTAGTAGATGTTGGTGTATTTAAATAATATGTTAACGCTGACGTTTAATTTAATAATAAAAGTTGTTGTTGCAGTTATTTAATGTGGTAATATTTAGCGTGCTATTATACAAACTAAATAATTATACATGTACAATACATTATTATACACACACTCATTATTATACACACACTTATTATATACATTATTATACACTCACATATTATACACACACTTATTTCTATAAAAAAAAAAAAAAAAAAACTGTAGCAACAAGATTATTTGTGTACTATTTGTCATACCTATGCATAGCCCCGTTGGAATAAAAACATAGCCACCGTTGGGTGTTGGTTGATCTACCACCGTTGCAAACCTTTGGGTTGCAAATGGATTTTCAAAAGGAAAATGAAGGTAGATGGAACTATTGAAAAGTTCAAGGCTAGACTAGTCATTCGTGGCTTTAAACAAAAGTCGTGGATAGACTATTTTGATACTTATGCCCCTGGCTGTCATCGATTACCATAAGAATGCCGATTGCTTTGGCATCTATTCACAATCGATTATTCATCGATGGATGTGAAGACGACTTTCTTGAATGGTGAATGGATGAGGAGGTTTATATGAACCAATCGATTATTCATCGATGGATGTGAAATGACTTTCTTGAAGCATTTGAAGAGAACTATGGATTATAGTCTCTCATATATCGGTTACCCATCGGTGTTGGAAGAATACACCGATGCAAGTTGGATCAAGAACATCAAGACAATTGCTCACCGGTGTCGGGTATTCCTACTGGTGGAGGTGCACTTCTTGGGCATCCAAGAAGCAAACTTGCATCACCGGTTCAACAATGGAATCAATTCGTGGCCTTAGCAATTTACCGGTAAAGAAGTCGAATGATTGAAAAACTTGCTTCTCGAGATTCCATTGTGGCCTAAACTTATAGCACCTATTTTTATCCGTTGTGATAGTGCAGCTACATTGGCTAAGGCTTATATCCAGATGTACAATGGTAAGTCTAGACACTTAGGTGTCAGACATAGCATGATTCGTGAGCTTATCATGAATGGGGTAGTATCTATAGAGTTTGTTAGATCTCAACAAAACTTAGCCGATCACTTGACGAAGGGTTTGGCTAGAGACTTGGTTATAAAGTTTGCTAAAGGGATAGGTTTAAGTCCAACTTAGTTACTGAATGCTAGGACACCCAACTTCCTCCTAAGGAAACTTGGAAGCCGAGTTCAATGTGGAAAGTCGAACATTCGATTGATGGAGCACATGTTTTATTTACATCCCAAGGTTGTGCTCATAACTTTCCGAAAGGAGGATGAAGTCTTTACTTAATGGTTAATTTTCTTTGAAAAAGTGCTTGGCGGGAGCATGAATAAAGAGGAACCACCTATGTAAATGTTGAAGTTTTGCCGCTTCAGGGAGCTTTTGGACTTTTAGCTTTTACAACATTTATGAATTTGGATAGGACACATGGCTTGTATTGTGTCAGGAGCTGATAAGTGTTTGAAAACTCGTGTGTATTTTATCATCAGAGAAAAAAAAGAAGAACAAAAACCCGAAGACAACTCACGATGTGTCGAAAGAAATGACCGATTTTCCATCTTCCGAAAAGATATAAGTGGCTGCCATTTGCCTAAGATTGATATGAATTTAGATTGGAAAGAGAAAATGAAAGAGAGGTGTTTGAAAGAGAGAAATGAATGATGGGTGGTGGATAGGATGAGAGTGTATACTTTTTTATTTGGGAGCTGTTGACCTCCACGTGGCATCAGCTGAGCATATTACATGTGCTGACGTGTCTTAATTTTAGGCATATACAGGAAAATTAAGGCTTCTTTTTATATAATAGGTAGAAAATCAAAATATATATAATAAATTGAAAACCTCTTCGTGACATTCAAATTAAATAGGCAGTTTCAATCGTGGTTCCTAAACTCCAATCGATTATTATAAATATTCCGGCCGTAAACACGAATCCTCGATCGGTGGTTAGACTTGTATGTGCCAAATGCGGATATGACGAGGAGACCTGTGCAAGAAAGTATCATTTTGGTAATAAGTTAAAACAAGTTGGGGGTAAATTACGTTCAAATAGATAGAAGGTAGGAAAAGACGAAAATATGGTTGTTTGATGTGAGGAAGACAATGGGCTATGTTAGTTATTTCGCTTGATAAATGGACATAAAATATATACCAACAAATAATAATTCATTATTTTTTCTCTACTTATGAAAATCATTTGTTTTATTTAGTACAAAAAAGATGGAATTTGACATATACCTACTAAAACTTGTATCTTTTCATATTTTCTTCAAAATACAAGTTTTAATACTTAATGTACAATGATGTTTATGCATGTTTTGAGAACATATGCAAATATGCAAGTTTTAGTAAATATATATGCAATTGTCCATATTAAAAATAACAACTCCCGTGTACGATAATATATATCCGAAATTTAAAAGGTTTTAACTATATAAGTATAAAATACATTACAAATTTTTTAAAAAAAAAATCTTATTTAACAAAACCGTGTGCACGTTTTTAAAAACTAGTTAAGATATATAAGCTAAGGCGTATGGGGCTGCTGACAAAATGTTTTAGATAAATTAGTGGGTTGTTGACAAAATGTTTTAGAAAAATTAAGAACTTATATAAGTTGTTGGCTTGGCAACAAGAGTTTTGTTACCTTTAGGGTATGTTTGTGAAAATAGATTGTCTTTATTCTTTGGTGTTGTTCTTCGATCTTGGTCTTTATTCTTGAAAAGATTATAAAAGAGATTATTTTATGTTTTACATGAAGTAACATTTTATTTTCAGAGATTATGAAAGATTATTTTTTTTATAATCTCTTATAAGATGTCTGCCAAACAAAGATTATTTTTTAAGTAGCTTATTTTTTGAAAAAATAAGCATAATTTCTCTATAATCTTGTGTGCCAAACATAGCCTTAGTCTTATTATAAATTAACAAAATCTGTCGTCACAAGCCAATAACATATTTTAATCTCAACACGGACAAGTCATCCACTCCACACTATATAAGCTAGCACAACTTCTTTTCTTTTCTCTATGTGGAATTAAAAGCTTAAGACCAGTGTAGTGTTAGGTATGTCATAACGAAAGAATTAATTGAAAAGATTATTACGGTGTAATAATATTATGTAATGCAATGATTTATTACATCAAAAATCATTATTTTGATTCATTAAAGGTTTTTTTTTTTCATTACATCTTGTAATGGAATCAAATTACATAAACACCTATCTTTTAAATACTCATTATACTAAAAAAGTTCTATAATAAATAGGGTATTTTAATCTATTTTTATTGATTATATTACATTCTATTGTACCAACCAAACATGATTAATAATGATAAATTGGTAATGAGTCATTTTATTACATCATTTATTCGATTACGTTATCCATTTTATTCGATTGTTATTTATTCCGTCCTACTAAACGAAGCCCAAATTTTCACAAAAGTTACCCATAGATAAATTTGTTCCGAGGAGATATATCTTTTAATTTGTCTATCCTTGTCATTTGTTACTTGTTTTTTTATAACAAATAGTTATTCAAGTGCCCTTCAATATTATAATAATACTATAAAGTTTTGGATATATAACATCGTTTACTTTATCCATATATATGGTTTAACTATTATAAATGGGGTGTTAGTAATCTAGTTTTTAAGGTTCGTACGTAGTTTATGCCAAATTGCCAATGGTTTCCGAGCAATTTAGATTTGTCTGTGTTTGAACTTACTTTCCTTAATACTAGTTAATACGCATGTAGGCACGGGATTTTGATAAAAAAAAATTATTTTATATTAATATTGAATTTTGTGTTTTTAAAGGTAATTGCATATAATTATATAGTTATAAGTTTCGTGAATCTTGAAGTTTACACATAAATCAAATTTATTTTAACATTTAGCTCGATATATATCTGGCATATAAGAATTTCATGAAAGCGTGATATAAGTCTGACTAATACTTATGCACGGTTTTTCATTACGCATTAATATCCATTAAAATTTGGTAAAATATTTATAAAAATTTTGTTAGGTAACTCAAGATTTAATTTTATTTATCCGACAAAGAAATTTTCTGTAATCTGCCACCAAAACAAGTCGTCAGATCGGTCGGCGCCATTGAAATTGTCTGTAATCTGCCACCAAAACAAGTCGTCGGATCGGTCAACGCCGATCGGGACATTCTCGTAAACTTCGAAAAGTCTCGGTTAGAAATGTTTCTTCCTTGCGTATCCAACGTTGCACCATTGGTGTCGGTTCCTCCTTGTCATCCTCCTCATCGGTGTCCAAATCCACCAGGGGTGTGGTTGTCTTTTTTCAAGGTTTTTCCATTCGTTTTCTTTTACGTCGTTGTTCACGGGGTTTCTTTTGGTGGTGGTTGTCGTTTTTTGAATTGTGGTTGTGTTTGTTGTGATTCAAAGAATTGTGATTGTGATTGTTGTGGTTGAAAGAATTGTTGTGGCACATTTTTTTGGAGTTAGAAATTTTGGAATTGGTTGTTGAGTTGCTGGTTTTGATGATACAAAAGTTATTGTTGATAAATTTGTTTTAGTGTCATTTGAGCCATATTATATTTCGTACCATATGGGTGAAACGGTTGCGAGGAAGAATTTGAGTTTTGTGATGATGGGGTAGACAGGTTTTAGGAAGACGAGTGTTGTTGTGGGTTAGACATATTGAGAAGAGAAGTAAGAAAACCCATCAGTTAGACCTTGAGACAGTTTTTTGTTTATGTGTTGAGAGATTGCAAGTAATGTGGTTTGAAAATGAAAATATAAAGGATATATATAGTGTAAAAATGAGAGGATTAATTAAAATAATAATAATAATAAATTTTGATTTTTTTAAATTATACCGTTGCATTCAAACAGTAGGATTTTATTATTATTATTATTATTATTATTATTATTATTATTATTATTATTATTATTATTATTATTATTATTATTATTATTATTTTGCGTAAAAATGATATATATTAAATGTGTTTCAACTTTTCAAACATTTTTTTTTCGCCGTGGAAACGGCGATCAAGCTCTTGGTGAGCACATCCGGTGCCATGGCATCCATTCGGCAGCACCGAATTCCCCTCCACGTCGGATTCGGCAAGCACTTCCATTGTGATACCCCTTTGCTCTAAGGTAAGAAATTTTTATTTTTTTCGTTTAATTTATGGAACTCATAATTTAGATTATTTTTCATATTTTCAGGGTTACTGAACGCATATTTTTGGATAGTTATGTAACATATATGTCATGTTTTTACAAGTTCGGTGATGCAAAAATTTCGAATCAATTATGTTTGCTTGTAAACTCTCTAAATAAGCTTAATAAGCATAAACAAAACACTCTAAGGCCTTTCTTTTTTTAATAAGTGGATTGTGGATATCTCTCACTTAATGCATTTGGATGAGTAGTATATGGTTTTCTTTACATTTGTGACATAGATTATTTAAAATATTAAATTTTTGTGGGCTTATTTACTTTAACACTAAGGGCGTTTGGTTGGGGCAATTTGAAGGATATTGGGGGATTTGCATTTTAATTCCTTCAAACGTCTCCGCATTTTAATAACTCAAATGGGCAGATTGAGTAATTTACAATTCCTCGAATTGCAAAATGGAGAATCAAACGCCTCAAAAAGTGAGAAATTTTAATTTGCTTAAAAAAATTTTATAAACTTTTTTCTTATTGTTTTTATAAACTTTTAAATAAAATATTTAAGAATTTTTTATAAACTTTTTATAAATTTTTATAAACTTTTTGTAAATTTTTATAAACTTTTTATAAATTTTTATAAACTTTTTTTATAATTTTTATAAATTTCTTATAAATTTTTATAAACTTTTTATAAATTTTATAAACTTTTTATAATTTATTTTTATAAATTTCTTATAAATTTTTATAAACTTTTTTTATAAACTTTTTATAAACTTTTTAATAAATTTTTATAAACTTTTTCATAAATTATTTATAAACTTTTTATAAATTTTTATAAAGTTGTTTTATAAATTTTTATAAACTTTTTTGTAAACTTTTAAGTAGAATATTTATGAAATTTATATTAAAATATATATATATATATATATATATATATATATATATATATATATATATATATATATATATATATATATATATATATATATATATATTTATAAATCACAACCAAACACGCGAAGGTATTTTAAATTTCTAATTTTAAATTCTCAAAAATTTAAATTTTCTAGAATTTAAAATTTAATTTCAAATTACCCCAACCAAACGCCCCCTAAGAGAATTTAACATGAAAAAAGAAACGCTCTCTAAGTATACTAGAAGACACACTTTTCAATATTTTTATATCTTTTTTAATATGTTAATTGACAAAAAGTCATCGTTAATATCGTAAAATTCAAATGTCAAAAAGTTAAAAAATAATAATAAAAATGTAAGAACTCATATAAATTATTGAGGCATCAATCCAAACGTGTTACAACTACTTTTGATCATTAACACGACTAATACCACTACCCCAATAACATTATATTCATCCCTACATGAATGTTCTATATACAACATACTATATATACAAACACAATTTCTTTTCTTTGACCGATGTGGGATGAAAAACACATTGTACGTTCTATCACTTTATTTTGACATAGTTTGTTTAGTTTACTTTTCACACATGTTTTTTACATTTTTCTTTCATGATAACCATGGATAGAAAAAGATACATTTTACAAACGAGTTGGGTAAATTCATTCATAATTATTCTTCTTTGTTTAATAATATGACAATTTTTATGTATGATTACAAAAACTGGTGTGAACATATATAGTTATTCGACTTTGTTTCATTAATTTACGGAAATTATAATTTAGATATTTTTATATTTACGAGTTACTAAACGCGTATTTTAGATAGTTAAGTAACATAATTATATGTCATGTTTTTATAAGTTCGTTGATGCGAAAATTTGAATCAATTATTTTTGCTAGTAAACTCTCTAAATAAACTAACTAGTACTACAAAGCTGCAAACAACGTCCCAAGACGGTAAGACTATTTTAAGCATCATTTAAGCGGTTTGTAATAAGCAATTCCAAAGCGACATTGAAATTGCATATTTCATTCTCAAATAATCATAAAAGTAGTGTGGATAAACAGTCCAATAAGCAATCCCAAAAACCACATAAATCTCATGATATAAAGAAGGTAAACAACTTATGACCACATAAATCCCTTAAACAGTATATTATGTTTCGATACAGCTAATACGAACTTGTGATTGTTTTGGTAAATGCATATCTTTATTATTTTATTAAAAATAATTAAATTATTATACAAATATAATTAATACTCAAATATATAATCAATTCACGAACTAATTTGTTTTTAAAGAAAAATAGTATTGGTGATTACATGTCATTGCCGAAAGTGTGTGAGTCCCGGTTTTTCTTTGACTGAAAGTTTGTGTGGGTCCCGCCTGCGCATCGCTGAATTTCGTAGATAGTCGTTGCCAAAGTTTTTAGCGACGGTCATTTGGCGACGACTCTTTTACAACCACAAGTCCTCGCCAAAGGCTACTAGGAACGACATGTTGTTGTCCTCGCAAAAGAGCAAAAACTGTTGTCGCAAATAGGTGAGTTTGGTATAGTGAGTTATGATTTGTACGCTTGTTTTTTAACAATTTGAATGAAAGTAAATACGTTGATTGCCCGACTCTAAGAAGGTCAAGGTTGAGTGAGTTAGCATCAAATAAGAAGAAATACTAAAATGAGAATGATAAAAGAAATTATAACCACACATTTCAGATGCACCTATTAAAATAGATGAATCTCTCCTTGAAAATCACTCCCTCATTTGAAATATTTGGCTAAAAATTCTTCTTATTTTTCTCATTTTAGTTTTTCTTCTAACTGAATCCCTTCACAGGTTGAGTTTCTATACACATAAAACACGATTTAATTCCATTAGTAATGGTTAATGCATTTTAAATTCTTAATTGTGTTGTCATCTATACTACTTATAATAGATGACTGAATCTCTCTCCTCATGGTCTTAAAATTAAGACTTACAAAATACAAAGCCTATTGTACAATATATAATGCACTATTAATGATCTTTCTCATCAATCTTAATTTTAAGACTTACAAGTCTTAAAGTTTAATGTACAAAATACAAAG
The DNA here is from genome assembly GCA_022545495.1 of Chrysanthemum lavandulifolium. Lineage (NCBI taxonomy): Eukaryota > Viridiplantae > Streptophyta > Magnoliopsida > Asterales > Asteraceae > Chrysanthemum > Chrysanthemum lavandulifolium. The sequence goes on from CM040241.1 coordinate 264,402,274, forward strand.
CAATATTAATGTGGTCAATTAAAACATAGTCAATTAATTAACTGGTTAATAAATACAATTAATGTAGTTATTAAAACACCCCTTACACAATGAAAACATATTATCAAGCATATTGTAGAACCAACTTAAACACAATTCATGCATTAAATGTCACTAATACAAATAATAAAGCACATTATACAAATATTCAAGCCCGAACAAGCAACGAGCCAAATGAGCCCGAGCCCGAACGGGTACGGTCCAAATGGGGTCGAGCCCGAACGGGCACGGGCCAAACGGGGTCGAGCTCAAACGGGTACGAGCCAAACGGGGTCGAGCCCAAACGGGAACGGGCCAAATGGGCCCGAGCCCGAACGGGTAAGGGTTAAACAAAATTCTTGATATTCGTAAATTTATTGTCAAGAAAAACATAATAAACTAAAATACATGATTACCGGAAACTTTTATTTCATGGTACCCGCCGCTGCAACGCGCGGATCCCCTGCTAGTAAATTGTAATGATTCTTACTCTAATATAAATTGTGAACAACCACTGATAAGTAAACAAGGCCTAGCTAGAATGTGATTTCTAGAAAATTCGTGTGCGCCATTTACAGTAGGTGAATCTGGTTGCTCATGTTCTCATTTTTAAGATTAAAACACTTGCATCGGCTCCATTGTTACATGACCCTCATACAATGTTAAATAGAATAATAGGTTAATGTTGGGACAAAATGAGTAATGACTTTGGACGACATTAAGTGAGTCGAAACGACTATGGAAGACAATTCTGCCATTGATATATTAGGGCTGTAAACGAACTGAACGTTCAGTGAACATTTCATGAACTGTTCGGTAAAATGTTCGTTTATGTTCGTCTAATTATTAAATGAACGAACATGAACCATATTTAAAGTTCGTTTAGTTAAATGAACGAACATGAACAAAAGTCGCGTCCGTTCATTTATGTTCGTGAACGTCCGATTATGCGTTCGTTAATGTTCGTTTATGTTCATTTATTTATTTATATTTGTATATCATATCTTTTAATTGTATAATTATAAAATTGGTTTGTTTAAACAAAACAACGCTTATAAAACAATATATCGTGCATAATTAGTAAAGTTTATGTTTGTTGTCTATGTTCATTTATGTTCGTTCGTTTACCGTTCGTTTAGTGTCTAAATGAACGAACATAAACGAACATGAACAACTCATTTTTTTAATAAACGAACATGAACAAGAGAATTCGTCCGTTTAAGCGTTCGTGTTCGTTTATTTGTCTGGTTAAAATTAAATGAACGAACATGAACAAGGCTCCGTTCGTGTTCGCCCGGTTCATTTACAGCCCTAGATATATGTTTATATAGACAACTTGATCAACCCAAATGAACATTGTGTAATTCGATTAACTATATGTAAAATACATCAAAACGCTTAAATATGCTTATTTTTGCTATATAAGGTAATAAGCCCTATAGATAAGCTTTAATTATCACTTTAAATGAGAGCTTATTTTATTATATAAGCTACAAAACTCTCTAAATAAGCGTAAACGAAACACTCTAATTATACTGGTAGACATACTTTGCAATATTTTTATATTTTTTTCAATATTTTAATTGACAAAAAGTCATCTTTAAAGTTCAAATGACAAAAAGTAAAAAAATATATAAGAGCTTATAAAAGTTAGTGAGACATGAAACCGAGACATGTTACTCATATTTATGTGCTTTAACACGACTACATGTCACTGCCCAATGGGGGTGTTATCAGGTCGGGTTATCAAGGTTTGTCGAGTCGGAATGAATTGGGTTTTGAGTTTTAAAAAAGTGACCCGCAACCTGACCTGATTAAAAATCAGGTTATCGGATTTAGGTGAGATTTGGGTCGGCTTATGTCGGGTTTACAAACATCAACTTATGATATTAATTAATATAACATTTTAAAATGTAGATAATCATAAAATGTACCAATAGATTAATTAATACGTATAACTCTTAAAAATGTACAGTAGCCATTCACACTTGAATCCTTATACGTTTTTGTAGCCATTCACATAATGTACCAGTGACAAATCACACCAAGGACCAGTAGCTAGACGTCCCATGCATATTCAGTGTCGAGTATTGGGTATTTTGGGCTTTTAAAATTATTAATTAAAAAATTAAATATTAATTTTCAGGTCTTATTGGGTTAACCCGACAACATAAATTATCTAACGCTAAACAGACCCGATAACACTATCGTGTTCGGGTCAAAACAACCCGACAAGATTTTTTAACTCGATTTAACCCGACCCGATAAGTCATATCGGATTCCGGTCGAGTCAACCCAACCCTACTGACACGTACCGCCCAATAACATAACATTAATCCCACTCTTCGTAAGCTAATAAACCATATAAATAAGCTTTAATTTTCACTTTAAATGAGAGCTTATTTTTATTCTATTCTGTAAGCTAGTAATCTCTCTAAATGAGCGTAAACAAAACTCTACTTTCAGGGAGAATTTAGAGTTCTCGCTTTTTTGACCTATCGCCTCCTGTCCTTCTCTTTAGTTTCTGAACTAGCAGAATCGCAGGACATTAAAAGTGGGAAGAAGACACACATTTCAATTTTTTTTATTATCTTTTTCACATGTTAATTGACAAAAAGTCATTAATATTTTATAAAATTCAAATGACAAAAAGCTAAAAAATAATTAAAAAAATTAAGAATTTATATAAGTTAGCGGGATACTGTTCTAATTGTGTTAATTGTATTTTTTTTTTCTTTAACACGATTAGTAGCACTAGCCCAATAACATTACATTTAACCCAATTTATGTGTCCTATATACACTATATTATATATACAAACACAGTTTCTTTTCTTTGACCCATATGGGATTGAGATCACATTGTTCATCACTTTCAAACGTAGTTTATTTAGTTTATTTTTCAACACGTGTTATTTATGTGTTTCCTTCATTGATGGAGAAAGATACATTTCACAAACGATTTGGGTTAATTCATCCATAATTAGGTATGATGACGAAAACAATGTTAACATACATAGTTATTCGACTTTGTTTCTCTTGTATTCCTTGTTAACTATCCATTTTCTAACAAACTATACTTTGTTTCACTTATGAATTTGAAGTGCAACATCATAAGCTTATAAATTTTGGGTTAATGAGGGCCTTATTTCATGTTTTTCTTTTTTTGTAGTATTGTTTGTATTTAAGTAAAGTTGAAATAAAACGTCTATGGAAAGCCAAATGAACATTATGTTATCCAAGAAGTAACTACAAACATATGTTTTCCATATGATAAATCTTTTGTTCATGCACTTAATTTTGATAAGAAAATGTGAGACTAACAATTAATTCCCGCTAAAAGTGTTCATGTTTGTTTCTTACAACACGGTTGTGGATATTACTAAATAGAACTGACTAAATGACCTTATTTTTGCTATTTTAGCTAATAAGCACTTTAAATAAACTTAAACAAGCACCCCTAATTGCAAAAAATAAATTAAGAGCTAATATAAGTTACGGGAATTTCACATGGAATTCTGTTGTTTCTTACAACACGGTTGCGGATATTACTAAGTAGAACTGACTAAATGACCTTATTTTTGCTATTTTAGCTAATAAGCACTTTAAATAAACTTAAACAAGCACCCCTAATTACAAAAAATAAATTAAGAGCTAATATAAGTTACGGGAATTTCACATGGAATTCTGTTGTTTCTTACAACACGGTTGCGGATATTACTAAGTAGAACTGACTAAATGACCTTATTTTTGCTATTTTAGCTAATAAGCACTTTAAATAAACTTAAACAAGCACCCCTAATTACAAAAAATAAATTAAGAGCTAATATAAGTTACTGGAATTTCACATGGAATTCTGTTGCGATATTTTTGTTCATCAACAGAATTCATCTCAACCTATAGTATCATATACCCCAAGGTATATAAGCAAGCACAACTTCTTTTCTTTACTCCATGTGGGATAGAAAGCCATACAAAAAACTGTTATCAGGACATATTGAAATGTATAGAACACAAATAACCAAAATAAACTCTTTGATTAATAAAAGGAAAATCACTCAAAACCTATTAATGTTTATACAATATTTCTTATGTTTCTTGTGGTACTTAACCTCTTGCTAAACACCTCTATTTATAACATATCTAGGAACCAACATGATCCTAGTGACAATTAGGTATAGTGGCACACTAACCCCTTTAATGGCACACTAACATTGTAATGGATGATGACAATTGATGATGATTGTGATTCTAGAAGACTTAGAATTCCAACAATCACCCCCGAATCTCTAAGTCCTTCTAGAGATGTCTTTGATTCCAATCAAGCTCCGCATTTGATTGTTAACAACACTATGACATGTAACATGGCATCCCGTTGGACACGATCATTACCATCTCGACTTCTCCCGGATCCACGACCTCTTCCTCGGCCACATCCAAAGCCATTCGATTTGAACTTCCAACGCCATAATGTTCACACTGTTGTTTCTCCATCCCTTTCTTGTCTTGATAGCCATACCTTTGCCGATCAACGCTATTCCGTGAGATTCTTACGGTTTCTGCTGCATCTACCCAGCAGCGAAGGGCTACACCCTTTTCTTGAAACCGACTCTCAAACCCGCCCTATAATCGAACGCAGCTCTTGATACCAATTATTGAAATGTATAGAACACAAATAACCAAAATAAACTCTTTGATTAATAAAAGGAAAATCACTCAAAACCTATTAATGTTTATACAATATTTCTTATGTTTCTTGTGGTACTTAACCTCTTGCTAAACACCTCTATTTATAACATATCTAGGAACCAACATGATCCTAGTGACAATTAGGTATAGTGGCACACTAACCCCTTTAATGGTACACTAACATTGTAATGGATGATGACAATTGATGATGATTGTGATTCTAGAAGACTTAGAATTCCAACAGGACATAACCCTTTTGCTGCTTTAATCAAATATTGTATCATATATGTTCCTTTTACAATTTTTTAGAGGCATGATAACATCTTTTACAAGTGTTCATCACTTTGTGCCTACGTAATTTGTTTAGTTTATGTTTCAACACACCTTATATTGTATGTTTTCTCTATGAACCATCAAAATATTAATAGATACACAGTATATCCTTATCTTTTGTTGTTTGTTTGATTAAAATTTTAGCATTAAGGAGAGGAAATTGCATCACGTGGGTTACAAAGCCAATTTAAGGACGCTTTTTTATACCTAATTTGAAATCCATATAAAAGTATAATTCTTAATGTGTTTGAGGATGAGATCATTTTTTAGGTAATGCCATATATATTAAGGATCAAACGGAAGTAAAATTAAAATGATAAAGGTGGAAGAAACCACAACAGACATTTCGGATCGCACCCAAAGAAATAGATGCATCTCCCCTTAAATTTCTCCTCCTTATTTGTATTATGTGACTCAAATTTCTTCTCATTCTTCTTATTTCAATTTCTCTTCTCACTAGATCTCTTCCCTGCCATATAATCCAAAGCGTGGCTTGGACAATGGAATAAAAAACGTGACAAGTTTGGCAAGTAAGCTGATATGACCTGCAATGGTACCACTTAAGGATATGTGGTTTTTTGCAATGACACACTTTACAAAGATATGTTTTTCCGTCTCTTCAACTTCATCGCAAACCAGGCAACGTGTTGAATAGTTACCAAGTAATTTAGATTTATCTGCGCTTTAGTAAATTAAGTTTTCAAGCTTCGTAGTTTTTGCTGATGGTTTCCAAGCAACTTAGATTTATCGCTTGCTATTTGCTATATAAAGCAAATAAGCCATTTAAACAAGCTTACACAAACACCCTTAATCACATCATTTTCTAATAGTTAACAATTTACATGAAAATTTTTTATCTTTAATACAAAATGGTTATAAAAAGTCAAGAATTCATATTAAATTATTCATGCGTCCACCTAGATTGTTATTTTATGATTTAACGAACTAGATGTTCACACTGATATATAACACTAATCTCAATTCACATGATTAATAGACACCACAATATATATGGAACCACACGTTCTTTTGTTTGCTCCATGTGAGACTAAAAGTTATAAAGTTTTCACAAAAGTAAAACCACTCCATACAAGAAGTTATTCACCCGTTTATTAAATTTTTGCCTATGATGGATTTATGCATGTCATAATCATGATTAGAAACCGTTGTTGTGTACTATTCAATTAAACGGGACGAGGCTACCTTGCCTTATAAATTATGTTGCTTCGTTTCTGGAGGCATTATTCCGAATCATTTATATAATAAAACAAAACTTCTAGTAGGAATTTTTCATTTCAAAAATATCAATTCATACTTTATTTGGTAATCTTTCATTTATTTAATATTATTTTTGTTTTAAAATATTTACTAAAAAAAACTCAAATATTCCGGATTGGCAATAGTTTAAAAAAAGCGTTCTTATATATAGTCAAGAAAAAAAATAAACATAAAAGTTTAAGTGTCAAAAGTATAAAGAAAAAACTTGGTAAAAGTGGGAGTGATTTTAAAAATATTTGTGTAATGAAAGAAATAAATTAAGAATCGATTCTTAAAAACACAATATATAAAAATCACACAGACGTCTGCAAGATTATAACTAGTTATTAGATACAATATGCTAGAAGCTCACAGCAACATGTTTGTTTTTTTATACTAGTAGTAAATTGTGTAATTAAGATAAGTTGGGTGTTTGTTACACTTTGTCATTTCATCACAGCTACATCCCAAACATCCTTACAACTGAACCAAATATCATAATAACCAATCAAATATAAACGTGGTCGAGAACACTTAGTGAATCATGCGTTAAGTATGTTGTACGCATCACGGTAATCACAATAATATCTCCAAAGTTCAACCAAAATAAGCTCATATACTTGCACCCATAACGCACAGTCCAACATGAATCAATCAAACAGTTCTTCGGAAGCATTGTTTCGACTTTCGTCAGGTTGTTAGGTATGACCTATTGCAATATTAAAAGCAAAATACAATATTCAATTAAAAATATCAGCTTAATGTAAAAGCCCCATTCGTAATCATGTACAGAATAACATAAACTATACCTAATATTAACATTAAAAATAAAAAAAAAAAAACAAATGGGCTTTTGGGCTATACGACAATGGAATTCTTGGGCTCCGCCCCTGGGTGCAGCAGTTTACAGTTCAGAACTCTTGCTAAACGGGATCATTGTTTAGAAACTAGAATACGCAAGGTAAGTTTACTGTGTGGATCCTTCGTTGCTTTCTATGCAGTTTGCCAAGACTCAAGCAGTATCAAAATGGGTCAGGCGGTTGAGTAACTGGTCCAGTGGTTAACTCTAAAGTTTGGGTCGAAACAGGTCGCGTGACCCACGAACATTTTTACCTTCCACCCATTTTCTTACCTGTCTGTGAGGAATCATAAGTAGTTAATCTTTTACTTGAGCTTAACTCATTTGACCCATTAGTGATAGAAATATAAGCTACATTGGCCCATGTATAAGTAAATGGGTCAGAATTTCCCCATATCTGTGTAACCTAATGACCTCTAATATGTGTGATTTCATTTATTGGCCATTTTGACATTTTCATTACTTGGGTCTATTTACTTGATGTAACTAAAAGTAAACACTAGACACAATATGGAAGAAATGTAGGAAATTATTCTAACCGAATAACAATAGATTCTAATGCATTGTCGGATGAAATGTTAATAATGTCTAGTATGATGCTGAATACATTTTTTTTGACATTGCACACATCAACTCTTCTGTGACCATGTTAAGATGAACGGTATGCCGGACAGCGAAAGAAAATGGAAGCCAACATATTCATTGTTGTTAGGAACATAAAATTTTTTAATTTCCTGTACATTTGTATGCATATTTTAGCCGACATGTCAAAATGGCGATTTTGAAACATTGTTTCCATCATTTTTTGCTTCGAATCCCAAATGCCGTTTTGATTCTTGTTAAACGGTTGACAAAAGATTATCAATTTAAGTGCAACATCTTGGTCTTAACAAAGGCCTTGTTTCGCGATGGGTTCTTGTATTTTCATTTGCATCTTTACAAAGGAAAGAAATGGAACATGAATTTAAATTTCAAACACAAACATAAGTTGACTATTTGACTCTAAGAAGGTCAAAGTTGACTATCAAAAACATTAGAAAATAACCTCAAATTAACTAGATATGTCAATTTCAAATTTAAAAGAGTTAAAACTTGTTTTTGGAATTAAGCTTACTATATAGTTTATTGCTTAGAGACCTATGTACTGTGGCGTTTGAGTCTTACCTGTCGACGTGGACTGTGTTTTGGCGCCGTCAATACCAAGCCACGACACCACCCCTGTTGCACCAGTCCATGAGCCAGTTTACTGGCGTGCGTGAACATAAGGGAAGACAAAAGGACAGTCGTTTGGCTATGCAACACGCAAATTTAGTTTTTTTTTTTTAAATAGAAAAGAAAATAAAAATGTGGGTAGCCATGAGGGAGGGGTATTTTCGTGTGTGAGTAGGGGCGGTTATTCGGGTTGACCCGGTTGGGTTCGGGTTAAATCGGGTCGGGTCAAGCATTAAAAAAACATACCCGAACTCGACTTTGTTTAGAACTCGGGTCAACTCGGGTCGGGTCAATTCGGGTTCGGGTCAACTCGGGTCGGGTCAATTCGGGTTCGGGGTAACCCGAGTATTTTACATTGTAAAAGTGTTGTGAAGTCGGGTTCGGGTCCGGGTCGGGTCAAGGCTAAAAAACATACCCGAACCCGACCTTCTTTAGAACTCGGGTCCATTCGGGTTGACCCGATTGAAACGAATATAATTTTGAACCCGATTGACCCGACCCGAATTGACTCCGGTCGGGTTCGGGTCGGGTCAGCCCGAATAACACCCATATGTGTGAGTGATAAAAGTGCGTGGTTTAGGTAGCAAACTGACTTGAGCAACGGTACCTAGCACTCTTACTTATGTTTTTGTGAGTGTTCATGTTAGCCTGTGATTATAAGCTAATAAGCATTTGAGGTGGTTTATGTTTGTAGGATAACTTAAAACCTGAGTAGGTGGAAGCTTTTTTCAATAGACCACACAAAAAGAGTTATGGAACTCTTTAGTTATGTTATGCTTATAAACTTGAGCTTATAAGCTTCTTAAACACTATAATGAGCTTATTTTGCTATATAAGCTTAAAAAGCATTTACATTTGCTTACTTTGCTATTTAGCTAATAAGCCCTCTAAATAAGCTTAAACAAACTCCCCTAGTCACATTAATATACTCTTCAATATTTCAAATGACATAAATTATAGAGAAATAAAAAATTGAGAGCTAATATTAGTTATTGGGTTGTCGAAAAAATATTTACTCCCTCCGTCTCATAATTATTGTCCATATTTCCATTTTGGGACGCCTCAAAATAATTGTCACTTTCCATTTTAAGTAAAAACTGCAGAATCTATTAAAGAATATTCTATTTTAGTGGTTGTATTTTAAAGTGACCCACTTTTATTAAACATTGTGCATCTTGTCTCACGACAATAATTTTCGGACGGAGGGAGTAATAAAAATAGAGATATCATATCATTATATTATTGTCCGTAAAGATTCTGTTAAAATAGTGTTAACAGAATTCATCATGACAATCAATAACATTATATAACCTCAAACTATACTAGTCATATACATAACAATATATAAGTAAGCACAACTTTTTTCTTTACTCTAAGTGGGATTGAAAAGTTAAAACCAAGTTTTCACAAAAAGTTACCCCATTCGGAAAATTGTTCGGGGGATATAACCCTTTTGATGACGTAATCAAATGTATTATCATTTTTGTTCTTTTAAAAATTACTTTAGAGACATAAGAACGTCTTTTGTAAGTGTTCATCATTTTGTAGTTTGTACCTACGTAATTTGTTTAGTTCAGGTTGTAACACATCTTATGTAGCACCCCAACTTCGCGACACGCAATGAATTCAAACCTACATTTACCAAGACAATAATATATAATAAAACGAACTCTAATGGAGTCGTTTAAAAGATTTATCATTCGATTTATATAAATATCGAGTTTATAAAACGGAGTCCCAAATGGATCCAAGTTTACAAAATACATTAAATTGATTTTGAATGATAATAAAATTTATAGCTTCTCGAGATCCGCTTCCTCCGCCACCTCCTACAATATGGACCGAAATACATGCTTAAAGCGTGGGTGAAAATTAAATATCTGTAATGATTTTTGAACTAGATGATGAACAATTTTGAAAATTACCATTGTACGCAATATACTTTCAATTTGGAACGAACGTATTGATATGACGGTAACTAACAAGTTACCGGTCACAAACTTTCAAAATGATGAAATGGTCCCGTGACTTGCGTTGACTTTCACAGGTCATCCTCGACTTTATTTTCGGTTAAAAAGTTTCGAGAATGGTCCTTATGGTCATTAACTTTGATTTAGTCCGCTTTTTCCGCTTTCATCCGCTTTTTCGGTTTTCTTACGTTTTGTCCATTTTCTTACGTTTTATCGGTTTCATCCGCTTTTAACCTTTTTTCATTTTTGTCCGCTTTTTTACATTTTGTTTTTTTCTTTCGTTGCGCTGTTTTCATCTGTTGTTTTACGTTTTGTTCGTTTTAAATGACGTTTTATCGGTTTAATTGTTTTGTCCGCTTTTCTTACATTTTGTCCGTTTTGTTCGTTTTGTACTATTTCAACATGTTGAAAATTTTTTCCAATAAGAAAAAAAAAATTGGAAAAAATTTTCCAAAAAAAAAAATTGGAATTTTTTCGCAATTTTGAAAAATAAATAGGAAAAAAGAAATTCGAAAAAATTTGAAAAAAATTAAAATTTTGAATAAAGAATTTCAAAAAAATTTGAATAAAAAATATTTTCAAATATATTTTTAAAAAAATATTTTTCAAATATATATATTTTTTAAAATCTTAAAAAAATTTTGAAATTTTTATTTTCAAAATTTTCAAATATATTTTTTTAAAGATTTTTAAAAATAATATATTTGAAAATATTTAAAAAAAATATATATATTTGAAAATATTTTTTATTCAAATTTTTTTGAAATTTTTATTCAAATTTTAATTTTTTCAAATTTGTTTTCGGAAAATTTTTTTCCTATTGATTTTTGAAAATTGCTAAAAATTCCAATTTTTTGAATTTATTTTTCTTTTGGAAAAATTTTGAACATGTTGAAATAGTACAAAACGAACAAAACGTAAGAAAATGGACAAAACGAATTAAACCGATAAAACGTATTTAAAACGAACAAAACGAAAAAACAACAGATGAAACAGCAAAACGAAAGAAAACAGATGAATGTAAGAAAACTGATAAAACGGACAAAAGGGTAAGAAAAGGCCAAAACGGATGAAACCGATAAAACTTAAGAAAACGGACAAAACGTAAGAAGAATCGACAAAAAGGATTAAACGGAAAACGGACTAAATCGAAAGTTAATGACCATAGGACCATTATCGAAACTTTTAACCGAAAATAAAGTCATGGATTACCCGTGAAAGTCAACGCAAGTCACAGGACCATTTCGCATTTTGAAAGTTTGTGACCGTAACTTGTTAGTTACCCGTCATATTATGACATTGTTCCAAATTTGAAAGTATATTATGCATAATGGTAATTTTCAAAATTGCTATGACATCGTAGTTCCAAAATCACGCTATGATCTTTAGCTTTCACCCTAAAACCACAACACAAAGGTTGATTGAATTTATAGAGTTTAGGAAATCAGTTGAACACATAATGTTTGTGTGGGTTACATTATTATACACTCATAATGTTAAAAACAAAACAGATATTATTGTTTGGTACGGTTGCCTCAAGTATATGATACTTGTGCCCGCTTTTATTTGATACGGCTGATGATTCTTGAGCCCGCTTTTGTTTGATACGGCTGATGATTCTTGAGCCCGCTTTTATTTGATACGGTGATGATTCTTGAGCCCGCTTTTGTTTGATATACCGTGATTTCTTGAGCCTGCTTTTGTTTGATACTACTGATGATTCTTGAGCCCGTTTTTGTTTGATACTGGTGATGATTCTTGAGCCCGCTTTTGTTTGATACAATTATGTATGCACATAAATATATAAATGCGATTCACGATGGCAATAATGTTACATAACATAAATAAACATTCGATTCAGATAAACATATAGTTTCAAAGCAATGTGTTCGGTTTAAAATAAAGCATGTATCTCCCCCAAGGATTTGTAAAACAATTAAGTAATAAAAGTGGGGCTATGAACTCACCTCAGAGTAAATGATATCAAATGTATAATGAGAATGATGGATATGCCGTGAGAACTTCTACGAGCAACCTAAAATAGGATGTTGCGACTTAGGTTTGAAATAAAGATGCGAAAGAAATAACAAACCTATATACGTCTCTATGTTGATCATGATGTAGTACATGGTTTTTGTGTATGTCGTTTATAGAAATGGTCTAGTTGTGAAAACGTGTTTAGTTTATATATATATATTGTACTACCGTTCGGGCCATCACAATTCAGAGGTCATGTAGTAAACGTTCGAGGAGCTAGGACACTTTAAATCGTAAATCTAGCAACTCGTCGATACGTTTTACTCAAATGAAACCTCTCACATGAAGCTCCTAGTTTTGTAGCGCTTTAATAGATAAGACATATGTTTTGTTTATATATCATAAGTGTCATATGGTTTGTAAACACAAGTTACAAGGTTGTTTGGTTATAATTAGGAATCATAATGGTTATTACAAGTATCGTCATAATTTATGTCACAAGTGTAAAGTTTACAAGTTTCTAAATGGTAAAGTTGGTTATTACAAGTATAGTTTCATAGTTTATAAAGGAAGTAGATCAAAATTGTATTGTATACATTTAGGTTTGTCAAGGCTAAGGCCTTTGGTTTACGGTCTCGGCTAAATAAGTCTTGAGGCTTTAGCCATGGCCTTGTCGTGGCTTTGTTCTAGGCTACCATGGTATTGAGACTCAGCCTTGGCCTTATCCGTGGCTGTGGTCTCGGCTTAAGGCCATTAGGCCTCTTGGTTTGCCTTTTAATTGTGACAAAGGTATAGTTGTGAAACTATATATAGGGCAGTTTCAGTTTTTGAAAGATAATGGCCTATTTAAGCATTTTTCAAGGTCCGAGATTCATTGCTTTTAAAGGAAAACGTCGTTCCGGACAACTTTCGTGTTTTAACTTTTTGATGATTCGGACCGTAGTACCACTTTTAAACGAACATCCGCTAATACCTTGTGTCGAGCGATTCGGCGCTTTGGTTTCGCTAACTTTTCGCCATAACTTTGACTCGTTTGTCCGCTTCGGTGATTCAAATTGTTATGGTTACCTTTTTATCTTGTTTACCATAATATGTAAGTTAAAAAGTCCATATGTGATAGGTTTTAGTGGTTTCAAACGTGTAGAATATGACTAGTTTACTAGTTTGTTACTTTAACGACAATATATGAATTAAAACATGTGATTGAGTATATGTACATCATGAATCAACATAGTAACTATATATATAGCATGAAATTGTTAAGATTATAAATAATAAAGATGAGATGATGGTGGTGATTAGTTGCTTACAACTTTTGGCTTTCAATTAATAAAGGAGTAACAAGTAAGGATAGGACTTTGATTGATCACTTAAGACTTCGGATTGAGCTAGCTTTCTACACCTTGTCACCCTTGCAATCTTGAAGAGTTGGTGATGAAGTACTAAGTTACTTGAGTGGATTTAAGCTCAAGAAGATCACTTAAACTTGCTAGAGATTTGATGTAGTAACTTACTACTTGAAACTTCTTTGCATAAACTTGGAGTTTAAAGATCAAATTATGGAAGATATGACGGTTGAACGACCCAATTCAGTTTATGAGGGTGTTTAGGATGTATTTCACTTGCTATTTATAGGAGGGTAAGTTTGGTTAACCATATATTGGGTTAAATGTTAACCATGGTTAAGTTAGGACACATGTAATGATCTAAATGAACCATGGTTAGGATTATGCCACCAAAATGATGACTCCCCCCTTAAGTCGGCCATAACATGCATAGGTGGCTTAGATGATAAGTCTTGGTCTTATCTTGAGTTTAGAGTAAGATTTGGTTCCGTTAAATGCCAACCGTAAGTTGTTAAGCCATAAAACGTAAAACCGGGTATCGTAAAAATACGAAACTTGCAGGAATGATGAAACTCATCATTATAATCCATCTAAAAATATAAAATGGGTGATAATTCTCATTGGGTGCAAAACGCCGCTTAAAGTCGGAAACACGGGTCAAAAACGCGTAATTCGCAATTTATCATAAAAGAACGAGATTTCGTGGAAATGACCGTGAATTTATTTAAAATAGACTAAAATTAGTCTAAAAGTGATATGAGATGTCAAATGTGGTTTTCAGATTATCGCGGATAACTTAACAGATTATACATTAAGTCTAAAAGTTACGCGATTTAAGCAAAATGTAGAACGACAAGGTTAATTTCTTTATGGTCAAAGGAGGAGGAAATATGTTTGACTTTTCCAAAATGTAAAAGTTTCTAAACATCTTAGAAAATACAAGTCTGAAATGGTTAAGTCTGGGTCTACTTAGATTTGTTTAAAACGTAAGTTTAGTCTCGTCTGTTGTGGTTTATTTGGTAACATTTAAAGAAATCTTAAAAATTTCTAATTAATTATGAGTGATCTAAAATTAATCGATGTGGGGAAAATTGTCGAGTTGGTTTTCATATGCGCGGGATGTTGAAATGGTGTTCCGACCAAAATGAAACTTTAAAACGATGTTTTCTTAATAACTTTTGCGAAGATGATCTAACGATTGTCAAACTCTCAGGTTATTACTAAAATAATTTATCTTACGAGAATATGAAATAAAAATTTTACGGGATGAATAGTGAAAGTGAATAGTAAAAGTGAATAGTAACTTTTCAAAAATATGAAGTAACCCGAAAAATGCGCATTGTTACATCTTATTTATATGTTTTCTTTATGACCCATCGAAATATTTTATATAGCTCCATGGACAATATATGGCATCGTTTCTCATATGCATTTGGGATAGCTACACACAGTAAATTGTGTACTAACAAAACTTGTGTGTCTCTTAACACTTTGTCATTTCATTGCAGCTACATAATGCACTTTGTCATTTTATAAGCTTAAACAAACACCTCTAATCACAATTAGTGACATACTTTTCTATTTTTTACTTGCAAAAAAATAAAAAAATAAAAAGTTTGTAAAAAGATAAACAACTTATATAAATTATTGTTGGTGGGCTGAACAATATCGTTATATTTATGCTAAACGAAGTTGTTTATCCACAACAACAACATAACACAAATCTCAATTTATCTAGTCATATACACCACACTATATAAATAAGCCCATATTCTTTTCTTCACCCGATGTGGGGCTTAAAACTTGAAATAAGTGTTGGAATTATATAACATGACTAATCATAAATATAAACAATAAACATCAAAGTAAGTGCGGAGTCAGAGCGATAGGAACATATAATGAATAATTAATTAACTAAAGAATAAAATAATAAAGAATAAAGTACACCTTTCTTGATTCTAGCCGAACAAGAATCAAATCCACAAACTAGCAATTTGGATGAACCCTAATTAGGGTTTATAGGATTATATGAATTACCCTCACCGCTTTGTAATTCAATCCAAGATAATAACAAAAGTATGTTATTACTATGTTCTTGTACACACGCATTAAACCGAATTAAAGTAATGCTAGTTTTATAAAACAAATAACTTGGTTTATAGGAAAAGAGTGGATCGACACCAAGAGGTGGTGTACGATCGGTTTGAGATCAAAAAACACACAAAACAATTTTAGGGTTTAGCTAATGAGCACAAGAGATGGAAAAATAAAACCCCAAGCCTTGTTTATATACCCAAGCAAACTTGGTGAACAAGTTGGTTTTTCTTTCCATATTTTGATCCCATGGCCGATCGGTGTAGGATTCCCCAAAGGGATTCTAGAACCTTCCCAACTTTTGCAATTTAGTCCTTTTCCATAAACATTTAACGACCGTTAATCCATTACATTAATTACGTAACGTCCGTTAGTTATTTCGTTTAATAAATAAATAAATATAACGTTTATATTTAATTATTAACTTTAAATTCTCATACGTAAAGTGTGCAATCCCATAGTCTCGAGTTCGATCCTAACTCACGTCTATTAATTTATTGTCCATAAAACCAACACCCCACTGGACATATCTTAATAGAGTGATCACATTCGTTAGCGCTCTAGCAACACTTCGATGCCTCTAGTACAACTCGAGCAAGGCTCCGGAAAACCTTTTAATGATTTCTCATTATTATTATCCTTTGTTTCTAATACCATGTTAAATAAAGATATGGAATTAAGTCATTCTTTATCCAACTATTCTGCTTCTCGTTATAAGTGATTGAGCAAGATTACCAAATCTTCCGAACATATTCTGGGAGAATTTGGGTGTGGCCACACAAACATCTTGTCAACCCTACGAGGGCCCAAAGAAGATTAAACTCCAAATAAATTTGAAGGAACAAATTCTATCTTGACTACGAGAATAACCCACAAACTTTGCAACACTTCGTGAAACAACCCTTATGACTACCGCCACGATAGCGTTAAGTTGTTCCACGTATGCACTACATTCATGACACTTATCCGGTATCTCAAGTCCGAGGATAACTATTCATAATTTACTTATAACAATATCCACAAAGTAAATTATGTAGTTGGGATAAGTCCTATATTCAATCCATTGAATATCATCTGAAATTGGTATGCATTCTCATCAATATACTTTCAAGTATATTCTACCATATCTCTCAGATTTGTCTTAGTTTAATGATACTCCCATATCATTAATCGACAACGGACGATTTAGAATAAATAAATTTATTCACGGATTAAACATGCAAATATAGGATACAATATATTATAAAATCAAACATACCAAGTATTTGATTTATTATAACAATTGTTTAACATCCCTTATCCAAATACCAAATAGATCAATGCATGAAAATTCCAGTTGATGAATTATGCCTCAAGTAATGACAATCATACTTGTTGACAAGGCATAAATCAACCAACTTGATCTATCGTAATTTTGAGAATACTTATTTCAAGAATTCAATTAATGAAGTCCTTGTATGTGTGCATTCAACAATCCACATAATAATTCATAAAGTGTGTGACATCCTCTATCACCAATTTATGACAATTTAAACTTTCAAACATTTCAAAGTTTAAAGTATTCTTATTCTTTTAATGTATAATGCAATTGTGCTCTTAGTAGCACAACTAGTTCACATGGCCATTAACAAGGATGAAATCCTACCATGACTAGTATTGAGTGTCATCTCAATTAAACCAAAGATCATTGTATACAAACAACAATATGCTCATTAAAACTCCGTAAACTTTAATATCTTATTGTGTAATGTTTGATGCTTTCCTAACTTTCAAGTTTAAAGTCGATGACAATTTGCACAACATTTGACATATTGTTCATCCATAGAATCTAGGAGCAATTCCAGTGTTTTAAGGATGTAATTCTATTAGAATATTCATTACACAAGTTATCTAATAACTTTTAATTAGATATCAATGTTGTCAAATCACTATTATTCAAGAATGATACAACAATTTTGAATACACAACATGATGTACATGATGAATCTACATGTCAAACTTAGATTTCATTCATGTTCTATCTTGTCAAAAGATATTTATCAATTTCCCAAATGATATATCATGTTTTATTAGAATCATTTATTTTATCGCACATGTTTATTAACAATAAACATATATTTCAAGGTTGTATGTTTTAATTTTAAATCTTACAAGTGAAGTTTCATTCCAATCTAAGACTTAACATTTAGCTTACAAGGAATGTTACTTCTATATGTTATACAACATATAAGATTTAAAACCTTAACATAATACTCCCACTAGCTTTCGTGAATACTTAAAATTTATCTTATTTTAATTATAAATCGAAAATGAGATTTAATAATTAAACATAAGAATAATTTCATAGATGCATGCATTTATCCATTCATGAATTATTGCACTTCAGACACTTCCAAAGATTATATGAATTAAAAACCTTTCAATTACTTACCGTCCTCGCTCAAGTAATTTCTCAAGAAAGAGTTTTGATATTCCATTGTCATATTTCATATTAATGAAAACAAGTATGACAATTATCATCTTTATATATTTAATGTGTCTTGAAAAGAATATTCAATCACAATTAATTGCTTAAGTATGATTAATAATCTTGTCATAAAACATGCATTAAATATGTGTACAATATTGTCCATATGATTTCTACATAGAAATTCAAACCACTAGGTTTTTCATCTCTTTGAAGAAACTCATTTCCATTCTCTAGTCTAACTATTAAGATAAACCAAATTTCCAAAATTGATTATCTTTATGGACAAAGATCTTTAACATTCATAGTATGAGTAATTTTCCCAATTCAATATTTGGTAATCCATCATAATGATTATCGTGTTTACTATAATCCTCAGAACTCATATTTCTCAAAGATATAAGTCAAATATCCGAGATATCCTTGCAGATCTATGAATGAAAATTCCATCATCATGAGGTCTATCATTTACATGTCTAACCTCATCATGATATTTACTAGTGTGTTTTAGAAGATTATGTATCTTGTAATTTTATCTTTCAAGATAAAAAAACTCCCACTTGCCTTTTGTAATATATAGACTATCTATATATACTTAGCAGTTAGAGCAAAACTACATTGTTCTCTTTTGGGACATTACAAATACACATTGATAATTCCTGACTTTACTTTGTTAATAACCTATTCATAAGTAGTTTAACAAATTCAGAATCTTCAATTTTAAAACTTAATGTGATTCATCACATTCCATAATGAAATGGTGTTTTAACAATCTTCTAGGTTGGAGTCATATTGAGTATATTCAATCCATACTTAATTTTCTAACCTTGTTACTTTTTAAGAAAGAAGTTATGGTTATCTTGAATCAAACAAATCAAATAGAGTTCGATTCTCCTAATCGAAAATACCATCAACTTGTGGTATTCATTAGAATTAATATTGTAAGACAATCTAACAATATATAAGATAAACATATTCCTTTGGCTTACCTATTTACCAACTAAGTCAACTTAATGGTATAATAGACTTTCCAAGCCAATTACATGCTTTATAACACAAGTACCTTTTAACCAAGTCACTTCATATCCATGTTTCAACAAGAAACATAAATTGTTATAATCCCATTATACGTTATAAATCATTGATCAACTCAATGACTTCTTGTATATGTCTTAATTAAAAACATAACAAGTTAACGCCTTACTTTATTATAAGTCTTAAAAGACTTTATGTTTATGTCTTTACAATGAATCATAAACATGTTTAACTAAAGTAATTATGAACACAACTCTTGGTTTCAATAGTAATTTCAAGTTAATTTATTTACTTCATAATAATGTAGGACTACATTATTTATTCGTTTATTTATGTCATTCCAAAATTCATAAATATACAAATTAAAGTAGTATTAGATTACTTCATCTATTTATGTCATTCTAATAATACATAAATATTTAATTTGAAGTAGTCTTGTATCTATCATCTTGACACATATTCTAAATACTTGTCTAATTTAGAAACTGCAAATATGTCCATGCAAGGTCCGACTTCACATAGAGATTTACTTTGTTGTTGCAATCTCGCCAAGTTCTCACATGACGAAATTGCAACACCAAGTGTTTCTTGAATTAGATATGTTCAAGTTATATTAGAACGTTAGTCTCTTACCTTGCGTCAAGAGAATCCGTTAAATCATATACTTATATGTTGTACCTTGCACACAATATAGATTTCTCCCACTTGTGCATGGAACAACATCATGTAGCGTATAAACAACACGACATATGTTTGTTTATGTGACTAATATGATTGTGTCATTGATATTAGCATAACTAGTAGATGTAGAACCACTTCATTGTCTAATAAGGAAACGTACATGACTATCCTTGAAAACATAAGTGTCTACAAGTGGAAAGTAATTATCTTAAGACATTCTAGAGATAACTGAGTTACTACCAAGATGACAAAGCTTGTAACTCCCATCGAATAAGAGATCATTACATTAATTCCTTATTCAAGAATAAGAACACAACACTCCCAATCGGATTTGACAACATTGTAAGTGTTTCATTAACCAAAGGAAAGAAAATAGTGTTCTATTTACTTCCTACACCTTTGAGAAAGTCCATACATAACAATTACAAATGTACTTAAAGAGTGTATTCTACTATGTAGATGATGAATTTATCCATCAATGCTATTAACTTGAAAAATTGGGCATGCAATTTCTTTCTTAATAGTTCTACTATTCCAACAATTGTAAGTAGTACTTTTAAATGGTCAAAGCACAACAACTAGATAAAATATGCTAGTTTGTCTTTTACCAATTATACAAGAATTAGTCTAGCTTCTAATTTAATAACTCGTAAATATGCAATTTTCTTAACTATTAAAATTTGCTTACGAGTTATGTATTTAGAATTTAGACAATTCTAATTGTCCTATCATACCTTTCTTCATTCATGAAAAGGAATAGGATTGAATCTCACTCTTTCTTATGAAAAGAGGACTAGGTTTATTCTTTTAGTAAAGTTGACTCTACCAAAAACCCTTACGTGTGTAGATCAATTTACCAATACAGAATAACCTACATTTACGGTTTAATGTTGCATTAATACATTTAAAGAATTAGCAAAATTCAATTTTAGTATTTTCGATAATTAAACTTTTCAAGAAAATAAAATACCCAAGGTAATATTCATATAACCATAGAATTTTCTCGAAAACTAGGATCCAAATTATCATAGGTTCATTACATCGCTTGATCCGCTAGCAACGAACGATATAATAAGGTAATCTGTCGAACATTAATTGGCAAACAATTTCCAACTCCTAGATCATTATGGGATTTATATTTTCCAACGCTATTGCAAATATAAACATGTTTCATCCCATCTTATGCCATTGAGTCCGTGTCTCACTTCCTACTCAACTTAAGTGTCTAACTTAAAGAACTCGCAAATATGTCCATGTAAGGTCCGACTTTACATAGAGATTTACCTCTCCATCACAATCTCGCCAAGTATCGTCATGACGTAAATTGCAACTTCAAGTGTTCCTTTTAATTAGATGGCATATACCTTAATTTAAAAGGGTACTAGTTTTGATTTTATGTGGTCAAATCAAATATGTACAAAGATGTCATGCATTCATCTTGTAGCATAATTTTAATAAAAACTTTTATTACCAATTCATAAAGATCAAATTATCAAAGTTTTGATTGAGGTATTGGGTTCACCAATCAAGGAATTTAGTGTTAATTATCATCCATTATACCGCACTTTTGCATAAGTGTAAACACTTAGTGTTTCGGATAATTACCACCAAGTGGCGCATGGAATTAAAACTAATTCGCCTTAAGATGAGCTTGTACTTTTATGGCTTACTAAGTAGCTCCATTCGAACTTACAGAGGGCGAGGACCGTGTAAGCGCAAACGCATAACCTTAGACATCCATTCAAGTGATCGTGCGCACTTCTTAAATAACCCTTTATAGTTCATTCGAATGGGTGAGCTGCTCACCATTGTACCAAAGTCACCAATCAATTAAACTATTGAAAACTTAACTCTTCCAAAACAAATCAAATTTCACCATTGTTTAGTCCGTATTATTTTTCTATTCAAAATTACCCTTTGCTTAAAACCGCCGCACATAATAAACAAACAAGTAATACCAATAAAAATATAAACAACTAAAAACAATGCGCACATAATAAACAATTTATACGTAAACAAGTAGCCACATGCAACTTATTCGATAAAACCCTATTAATAATCAATGTCTAGGTTAAATTAACGATATATTAATTAGGGCTTTCACCTCTCAATTGAAAGTGAGCCACATACATCGATTTAATCGATTATGTAAACCCATAATTAATGATATACCAAATTGCACATAATTGATTCATTAATGTATATAATTGAGTTTTCCCAATTCAAGATTTATCATAATTATACATGTGTATAAAACTTAACAATTAATCCAATCTTAACAATTAAATAATAATACAAGCAACTATCCATGACAAACATGCATGTATCATCATGGATATAACATAACAATTATTCAATTAAGTCACAAGATCGCATACAATTCCATGTCACATAACACTTTATTCATGAATTTATCACGTAACAAATATATTAAATCTAGGTTTCGATATTGATAACATAACAATTAATATAAACCCTAAAAAAATTTAGGAAATCGACTAAAAATTTTAGGGTTTCCACCCATAAAAAAATTTCGATCCATAATAGATTTTAAAACCAAATTAGGGCAAAATCCTTAACCCTAAAATTAGGGTTTATATAATCATAACCAAAACCCTAGAATAAATCATATCAAACACAATACAATATCCGCTTTTTACGTGTTTAGTAATTAATTACTCATTAAAACCAATGACTCGTGATGCCATCGTTGGAATTATATAACATGACTAATCATAAATATAAACAATAAACATCAAAGTAAGTGCGAAGCGATAGGAACATATAATGAATAATTAATTAACTAAAGAATAAAGTATGCAGACTTTCTTGATTCTAGCCGAACAAGAATCAAATCCACAAACTAGCAATTGGATGAACCCTAATTAGGGTTTATAGGATTATGTGAATTACCCTCACCGCTTTGTAATTCAATCCAAGATAATAACAAAAGTATGTTATTACTATGTTCTTGTACACACGCATTAAACCGAATTAAAGTAATGCTAGTTTTTATAAAACAAATAACTTGGTTTATAGGAAAAGAGTGGATCGACACCAAGAGGTGGTGTACGATCGGTTTGGGAAACAAAACACACACAAAACAATTTTAGGGTTTAGCTAATGAGCACAAGAGATGGAAAAATAAAACCCCAAGCCTTGTTTATATACTCCAAGCAAACTTGGTGAACAAGTTGGTTTTTCTTTCCTTATTTTGTCCCTATGGCCGATCGGTGTAGGAGTCCCCAAAGGATTCCGAACCTTCCCAACTTTTGCAATTTAGATCCTTTTCCATAAACATTTAACGACCGTTAATCCATTACATTAATTACTTAACGTCCGTTAGTTATTTCGCTTAATAAATAAATAAATATAACGCTTATATTTAATTATTAACTTTAAATTCTCATACGTAAAGTGTGCAATCCCATAGTCTCGAGTTCGATCCTAACACACGCCTATTAATTTATTGTCCATAAAACCAACATATTTTTTTTTTTTTTTTTTTAGTTTAAATATTTTTAAGAACAAAATTAAACCTTATTAATAATAAAAATATTACATAAATCATACAATACGATACGATTAAAAAACATACGATGATTCGAACCCCGTGGATTAGTTGACCAAAATGTTGAAAATCATGGTTACCAAAAATAACATTATATATTTGGATGCATGATATTTAGATGCATGATATTTGGATAAGGTTTGGATGCATGATATTATATAAAAGATGCATGTGTATACGTGTGTGTCATATGAATTAGTTTACAAAATATTACATCGGTCGTATTTTAGACCGATACCATTTTTCTCCTTCGACCGACATGTGACCAATGCTTCACAAAGGGGATGACCAACTTTAAAGTCGGTCGAAAAGGTCGACCGACTGACTTTTCTCCTTCCACTGTGTCCATCCTAAGCCACATTCATGTATAAGTAAATGGGTCAGAATTTCCAAGTATCTGTGTAACCTAATGACCACACGTTACACGCAAGGTTGTAAAAATCGCTAGGCGCTAGTGAGGCGGTCGGGTAGGGCCTAGCGATTAATCGGTTCGGCGGGGATTAATCGGGGATTAATCGGATTGGAATTTTTATGCACAAAGTTGTAATTTTAGACTAGAAGGGTACCCGCCAATGCGCGCGGGCACCGATGACTAT
Organism: Chrysanthemum lavandulifolium; assembly: GCA_022545495.1. Taxonomy (NCBI): domain Eukaryota; kingdom Viridiplantae; phylum Streptophyta; class Magnoliopsida; order Asterales; family Asteraceae; genus Chrysanthemum; species Chrysanthemum lavandulifolium. Next base: position 264,426,378 of record CM040241.1, read on the forward strand.
TATTAGCGAACAAATGTTTTGAGGTGGTGATGTTATGAGATGGTGGTGACGGTATGGCGATAAGTATAGTTATATGTGTTTGCTTACCCGTTTAGTGAATTCGTTTCACAACACTTGAATGTATATGTGTTAGTTGTAAGTTTTGTTTGGGTTCAGTAACTTTCACGCGACATCATTATTCCCGATATAAAATACCCGCAATCTCTTACGGTCAAACACTCCCCAAAAGTATATGATTTTGACGAATCAAGATTATATTGATTGGAATAAATGAAATAAATGTTAAAGTTGTAAAATTTTGAATTAAAATAAAATAAACCCACTAAAAATATAAAAACTAAAACTCATAAAAATATATTAAAATGGATGTTGAATTAAAGAGCATAAAATTTTAGAAAATATGGTGAAATTAGATTATAATATAAATAAGTAGATAAAAGATATTTTAATTTGAAAATAAAGATGAATTTTAGTTGAGAAGTGACATATGTCATTTTATAATTGGAGCTCCTTATCTTAATTTTGGTGGTTAGGAGTTAGGCTTGGAGTTTGTTAAGTGACATACGCCATCTCATTATCGGAGCTCCTTATCTTAATTTTACATGCATTATAATATATCTTTCCATAATAAGCAAGTAAAAAAGTCTGAATTTTTAAGCTTTCTAATTTTAGAAAGCCTAAATGCATTATAAAGTAGTATAGATATTATACTATATAATATGTACGAGATAAGTACAGTGCATCTAAGTTCAAATATTTCATGTGTTCAAATATGAACATAACACATAATTTTTTAAAGTTCAAAGTCATACGATACGATTAAAATCAGTCAACAAATTCGCTTATAAATCATACAATACGATACGATTAAAAAACATAGTCGGTTTGTTGACTATTTTTAAGCGATCTTTGACCGATTAATCGGTTTGTTGACTGATTTCTAAGCGATTTTGTTTGATTTTTAAGCGATTTTGTTGACCGATTTTTAAGTGATTTTGTTCGATTAATCCGATTAGACCGATTTTGTTCGATTTTGTCTGATTAATCAGTTTGTTGACCGATTTTTAAGCGATCTTTGACCAAACCGATTAAATAGGCCGATTATGATAAATCAAGACGCTTAGTGAACGATCAGTGATTATGCGGGGATTAATCGACCGACTGAGACGATTTTTACAACAGAGGTTACACGTATTTGTGATTTCATTTATTAGCCATTTTGACATTTTCATTACGTGGGTCTATTTACTTGATGTAACTATAAGTAAAGACTAGACACAATATGGAAGAAATGTAGGAAATTATTCTAACTGAATAACAATAGATTCTAATGCATTATCCGATGAAATGTTTATAATGTCAAGTATGATGTTGAATACATGGTTTTTGACATTTCAGGCATCAACTCTTCTGTGACCATGTTAAGATGAAACGTTATGCTAGATAGCGAAATAAAAATGGAAGCCAGCATCGTCATGGTTGTTAGGAACATAAACATTTTGAATCTTCTGTACATTTGTATACACATTTTAGCTGAGTGTCAAAATGGCCATTTTGAAACATTCTTCTCATGATTTTTTGCTTCGAATCCCAAATGCCATTTTGATTCTTGTTAAACGATTAACAAAAGAGTTATCAGTTTAAGTGCAACATCTTGGTCTTAACAACTGCCTTGTTTCGCATTGGGTTTTTGTAAATATAGAACCCACATGGGTACAAAGTCAAGGGAATGGATCCATTAAGAAAAAAATAATAATAAGAAGAATGAGAAATATTTCCAGCCTCATAGTTCAAATGTAGAAGGAGAATTTCATGGGAGATGCATCTCTTTTTGTAGGTGCATCTGAAATGTGCGGCTATGGTTATTCTCATCCTTTTCATTTTACTTTTATTTCTTGATCCTTACTCACAAAGTCAAATTTAGAAGACAATAATTAATGGTCAATATCTTGGGATTATTAGCATTTGAAATCAGAAATTTCCGGACACTTTTATTAGCTCTCTACACTAGCTTAAATAGACATTTAAAATAAGCTAATATGTGATATATAAGCTACTAATAAGCCCTTCTAAACAAGCTTAAACTAACACCCCAAACCAAATTATTTTTGATATTGTAACATTCATATATTTAAGAGTTAAAGCTTGTTTCTTGAAATTAGGTTTACTATATAGTTTATTGCTTATAGTTTTAGTGAGTGTTCGTGTTAGCATGTGATTAGAAGCTAATAAGCGTTTTAAGTGGTTTATGCTTGTGGGAAATCTTAAAACCTAAGTAGGTTGAAGCCTTTTTAAATAGGCCACACAAAATTAATCCCCTTGTGGTCACGGATGTTCACATGCGCCGACTCTGAGTCATTCAAAAAGGTAGGGGTTGTTTGGTAAAACATAACGATTTAGCGCTGGATGATTCAATTGCTCTGAATGACACTGATACTGAACAAAAAAAATGTCTTTGACAAGTATTCTGAATGATTGACTCTGATAACAAAAAAATTACCAAATTAGATTTCGATAATAAAACTTGATTAATGAGAAGTACTTACTGAACGAAATAAGAATTTACTAGTCTAAATTTATAATAGAATTGTATATATATATCTTGTAATATTTATATGGGCCTACGATGTATGTTACTCTAACGTCATTAGGCCTATGTTATATAGTTTAAAGTTAGTTACTGATGAGTGTCTAAATACTCATCATTTTTGTACCATTTAAACTGCAAAAACATCTGAAAACACTTTAAATGCATCAAAATGATGAAAATATCACAAATAAGTGTTTTATGTGTTTTAAATGCAAAATATCAAAATCGATGAAAACGATCAAGTCTCAGCATAATTGGCGCTTTAGTCCCCAAGTTTCAAAAGTTGTCAAAAACAGTCCCTGTAATTCAAAATAAAGAAAATGTCATTTAAGGTCCATGGGATTCAAAAGTTGTCAAAACAAACCCTTCAAAATTTAAAATTGCAAAATGACAACTTTAGTCCTCAACTTTGAAAAATGTCATAAATAGTCCTTGGATATTTAAAATGGAAAATAATCAAAATTAGTCCTTGTACTATTCATATTTGGCAGGAATGGTCCTTGTAATAACTTTGGAATAATGGCAGTTTCAGTCCTTGAAGTTTGCAGAATTTACAAATAGGGTCCTTGTTATAATTCAAAACCAAATGACCCCTTTGTGTATTTTGATCCCCAGCCAAAACAAAAGACCCCCTGTCATTATCCACTTGACCCCCCATTTTGGACCCCCCGTAATAATATAATACCAGTCAAAATAAGTCAAACCCAGATGCACTGTGCATCTCCCTCACATATACCCGCCAAAACCAGTGACCCATCAAACCACCATGGTTTCATCCCACTTGCTCCTACCACCTTTCCACCTGTCTTCCCAGTTGTTTACCCACTCCCCTCCACCTTCACAATATCCCAAACTTCATTAATTGAGAAAACCTGCTAAAGAGATATTTGGCGCCAAAAATTCCAAGTGGACGATTCTGATGATTTATGAAGATCCAATGGTTGGGATGAGGTGGGAAATGTTCAGAGATGTCGACAAGCTCCAAAAAGATCTTTATATACAAGAAAGAAGCAATGTGGATGACAATCTAGTGTAATTTAATTTTCTCTATGTCGTTTTAATAAATTTTAGCTTTCCAGTTTATATTTAAACCTTCAAGTGTTTTGTAATCATACTCCAGTGTAATAAAAACCTATTTTCACTTTCAATTTCAGTTCTTGTATACGATTTCAGTTTATGTCAATTTCCATGGTTAAATTCTCATAATATGCAAAAGTTGTTAATAGTTGTTGTTATTGCTTCTTAAGCTCATATAAGCTTTTGACAAAGCTTATAAGCTCTTAGAAACCTTAAGAAATCAGTTTTATTTAACAATTTCAAAAATTACCAAAAATACCAAAAAATTAGCTAAAAATAAAAAAGCAATGGAAATGAAGATCAAGACAGAAGCAGGGTGATATATGGAATGCTCTTGGTTTAGAAGCTTAGTGGTAAGCATATAGGAGTGATCTTTTGTTCTCAGTTCTCAGTTTGTGCATAATCCCAATTTGTAAGCCATTTCCTTAAAATTTGAATTTCTTAGTATAAGTGCTATAATCTTGATAATTCTAGCTTAAATCTGTTTAAATATAGTTAATGTAAGTTAATTAATAGCTTTCTTGGATTAAAAACTTGTTTTAGTGCTAAAAAGCTCAAAACAGTTTACTAAAGTGGTGTTTGGATTTACTGTTAGATTGGTATTCCAACTCATACTTGATGTTGTTTGTAGTTATTTCATGTCATATTAGTTCAATCTAGTTCAGTCAACTCATAAAATATAGTTCTTGTTTGCTAAAAAGTCAAACTCATCTTTAATCTCAACTTATATGGTAACTGTAGGAATTTGGATTGCCAAATTCATTATGCATGCTTAAAAGTTGTTACTAGAGCTATAGATAATCTCATTTCACCTTATTATATCATATTCAGTTCATAGAATCAAACCTAATTTCATAAAAGTCAAAATATTAGTGTAATTAAAAAAGTCAAAATTTTTCTAATTACAGTTTTTGAATAAACTTTATAATTTTAGTGTGTGCTTAATATTAAGATTTAGTCTAAATCCTTTTGGGATATTAAAGTTTAGCTGCTTAACTTAATTAGAAAAATCTTAGTTTACATAATCTTAGCTTATAAACTGCTTATCTCCTTGTCTCTTTTAAGTACTTTTCCAAAGAAGTGTCCTGTGAACCAGTTTACATTGTGCTTATTTGAAGCTTATTCTGTGCTTATTTCTTAGTTAATTTGTTTTTTTTCAGTTTTCATTTTAGCTTATTAACAGTTGTTTAGCTTATTTCCAGTTTTCTTGTGCTTATTTATTAGCTTCTCAGCTTTTTAGCTTAATACTTGTGCTTATTTCATATTCTAGCCCACTGTTGAGATAAATAAGCTTAAACTGAGCTTATTGGTAGTTTTTATAAAAGTTGTAGTTTTAAAATTTGCTTATCTCATAGTGCTTAATAAGTTTCAAAAGAAAATCCAAAAAAATAGTTTGCAAAAAACCGGTCTTGGGATTCAACTCGCCACCCACTCACACACACACACACTACCATCGCCTTGGGTCTTTGACTGTAATACTTTGCACAATTTAATATATACCCTTTGTTTTCCAGTTTAGCTTATACGAGTTAATTAGCTTATTTCTAGCTTATTAAAACAAGCTTTTTCAACTTTTGTATTTTTCCTAGCATTGTATTGTTAATAAGTATTTTATAAAAAGTTTGATTTTTCCGAATAGTTTTAATATTTTTAAAATTTAATTAGTTTAAAATAGTATTTAATTCATAATAAAAAATATAAAAGTCAAAAAAATATAAATCTTTTTTCTAAAATTTTCTTTTGTCATATAGTAAGTAAGAAAATTGTTTTTACACTTGTAGGACTTTTATTTTACAAATTTTATGTTTTTTCTTGCGCACTCGCGTAATTTTTATATATAACGCACGTTTTCCTTTTAAGTCACGTTTTTAGATATTTTAAGTTTACGTTTCAATTAAAATAGTCTATTTAAGTTATTTTGTTTTATAAATCTAAAAAAACATCATTTTAAAAATAGTGATAGCGTTTATTTAATATAATTTAGCTTTTTAATTTTCTTTAATTTGCATTTAAGCCCCGTAATTTACAAAACTTTTCTTTAGGTATAAATATTCCAAAATCCTATCGATCACTATCTTTAGTGATTATTCGACATCCGCATTTTTTCAAACACCATTAAGTCTCCGTGGGACTTAACGACTGTGGAAACACTATACTCTCCGGATCTTAATTGCATTTGTTTCGAAATGTTTGAATTTTATTACGGTTAACCATTCACAAGTGGTTAGCTTGTGTGATAAACTTGACCGTTTGGGAGCGAATCAAATTTTGGCGCCACGGGAGGTCAGAAGCGTGTTTTAAACATTTCCGGATCCATTCTTGCACATATACCACCTTTTGTAAACAGCTTTTTTTAGATATAAAAAGTTCATTAACACTTTTCCTAAAGTGTTAACAACACCAAAAAATATAAAACAACAAAACGATCGTAACGTTTTCTAGCTTGTATTGTCTTTAAGGTGATTCTTAAACAAGACGATTTGGTTAAACGAGACGATACCAAAAATATTGTCCAAAAGTTTTAAACCCTTAGCACAAATCCATACCTACGCCTTTTCGGTGGTACTTAATAAATACATAAAAATCAACCACCGCGAAACCAAGGCAAGACACCTACCAACTGGGGTGTGAACATTAATAAGTTCCCGAACAATGATTTAAAACTTGCCTTTGTGTCCTTGTGATTTGGTGTACCTTTTTCAAAGAAGCCATTTCATTTGTGATTATTGGTTTAAGTTCACTTGTCGCTTTGCCTCGCATTTGTTTTGAAAACCGATTTTATACTTAGTGCATGCGCACTGCTCTTCCAGTTCTACAAGTCCACTTTCTCGAGCTTGCAAATATTCCTCGTAGACGTAGAGGACGTTCGCTCCTTCACCGTGGATCGAGGAACGCCTAGCACAACCACCCCCGTCAGAATGGCGAAGACAAACCTATGAATGAGCTTCTCCAAGCACCCATCGAGGGTTACGGAGATGCCATTGTTGTCCCAACCATCGTGGTCGATACCTTTGAGCTCAAAACCGGGTTGCTTAACTGTAACCCAAAGCCAATTCTATGGTTTTGGCGGGATGATCCTCATGCACATATTCGATGGTTTAACAAGATTGCATCAACCATCAAATACAAGAATGTCCCACATGAAGCAATTAAGCTTCTTTCGCTCCCATTCTCTCTGTAGGACAAGCCCGAATTGGCTTGAGAAACAACCCCTCGCTCCATTGAGACATGGGATGATTTAGTCACCAAGTTCGTTAACGAATTCTATCCTCCATCCCGAACTACAAGTCTTAAGAGTGAGATAATGAAATTCTCTCAAAGATTTGATGAATCATTCGGGAGGCATGGGATCGTTACAAAGAGTTGCTCGCAAGTGTCCGCATCATGGTTTTACCGAGTTAATGCAAATGGATACTTTCTACAATGGTCCGAACTGGACTAATCAAGACTCTTTAAATGCCTCCGCGGAGGTAATTTCTGAGCAAGACCACAAAGAAGCCTTGCAAATCATTGAAAACAAGTCCTGTGTCCGCCTTTCCGAACAAAGACATATCAATCTCGCCTAATCGTCGGACCTTCTACTTCATCTCACGCGAGTACATCTAGCACCGATGCTAAGATTGACAAACTCACGGATATTGTTCAAAGCTATGGTTCTTGCTAATCAAAGAAAGTCACTTTCACACGAGACACCATCACATGGTGAAGTGAAGAAAGTTGAAGTTTGTGTTACTTGTGGTGGCCCTCATTCATACTACAACCGATCGCCACCGATGGTAGTCCGGTTGAAGCCAATGCTATAGCCAAGACTTCACTTCAAGGAGGTAATCAATACCGACCACAAGTCGATCCTCACTACCGTGCACCTAGCAAGATGACACCACCGGTTTTAACGAATCCTAACATACAAAACCGAATCGAACCAACCTAGAATGAACCAAGGTTATCAAAACCAAGGTAATTTCTATCCCGGACCAAATCAAGGTTTCCAACATCAAGGAAACCTTAATCAAAACAATTTCAATCGAGGGAATCAATTTCATGGAATATGAATCCTAACCAAGGAAAATTTCAAAATCAAGGCCCTAATCCAAACATTAGAGGCCGAATTTTCCTAATCAAACTCAAGCTATTGTTCCAATGGACCATCATCGATGAGTTATTGAAGCAATTCATGAAATCCCAAGATGAAATGAACAGGTTGTTGGTCGGTCCGATCACGATCTAAAGAAGTCTTTAAATGATCAACCCTCGGGCTCGTGAAAACTTCCGAGCAACACGATCGCTAACCCGAGGGGCGACGCAAAGGCGATCACAACCAAGTGGTGTATCATACGATGGACCCGCTATTCCTACTACCTCTTCTTCTTCTCTCCCAAAGGTAGTAGAAAGTGAACCTAAGACGCACAATGGACCTTCGACTCAATGCCTCCTCCACCAGGAGCAATGAGTCAAGTTACCAAGGATACAACGGACAAGGTGCATTTCTCAAGCCCATGAAGTACAAGACACGTCCCACCTTCGTAATCCAAGCTTTAAGTCCGAACCCAAGTTCAAGACAAATTCGAGCCGTAAATGACTTCCATCCCGGCTCAAAAGTCTAGTCAACTTCCTTACCCATCAAGATTGCATGATGAGAAGCTCAAAGACAAAACCAAAGAGCAAATGTAAAATTTTTCCAAATTTTCAATGAACCGCACTTTGATATAAGCTTCGTTGATGCTCTCGTTTAATGCCCAAATTTGCATCCACGCTTAAAGGCTTATCGAGCAACAAAGATAAGTTATCCGAGATGGCTAAAACCCTCTCAATGAGCAATGCTCACGGTCCTTCTCAAAAGCTTCCTAAAAGCTTGAAGATCCCTGCAGTTTTAATCCCGTGTGATTTTTGAGGATGGTTCAATGCTCCGCCTTGGCCGATCTTGGCGCTAGCATTAACCTCATGCCACTCTCGGATGGAAGAAACTGTCTCTTCCCGAACTTACTCCTACTTGTATGACACTCGAGCTAGCGGATCAGTACCATAACTCGTCCACTGGGATAGCCGAGGATGTCGTGGTAAAAGTAGGAAAGTTTCATTTTCCCACCGATTTTGTTGTAGTAGACTTTGATGCAGATCCTAGAGTTCCCTCATCTTAGTGAGAGCTTTCTTAAGAACAGCCGTCCTCTAATTGATGTATTTGTCAAGAGTTGACCATACGGGTTGACAACGAAGAACTCACGCTTAATATCAACCGAACTCCAAACCTCTATCCAAACATACATGTTGCCACAATTGATCAAAATCGAAAGAATCAATGCAACACTCTCAAATTTCACGGTTAAGAGGAGTCACCAAAACGTCCGAGCTAAAAGCTATGAAAATCAACCCCGGTTCAAACAAATGGTTTGAAAGTTGTACCAAGGAAGTCAAGAGTGTTCTTGATGATGATGATCTAGAATCGGAGACTTTATCAAGTAGTGGAAATTTCTAGCTCTAAGAGCACACCACTTGTCCCACCTCCTAACCGCTTTATCGTATTGAGTTTGTTAACTTTGTGGATGAAACCAAACTCTCTCGCTTTCATCTGGATTGGATGATGATGTTTGTGATCCAATGGGAGACATTCTTCCCATTGAAGAATTGCTCAAAATGATCCATCATCTCCGAGTCTTATCGCTTCGAATTTTCCATTCCTTCTCTCACTCCGGATGAAGAAGATGACAACTTTTGGAATGAAGTCGATGCCTTTCTTAGTGATGAGTCGATTCCTACAGAATTGATAATACTTACTTTGATTCGGAGGGGATATCCTTTTTCCGGAAAACTGCTGATTGAAGAACCGCTTCCAACCCTCCCTACCGAAATTCCTTTGACAATCACCATACAAGCTTTAAGTTTAAGCTTAAAATGTCAAAAATGGTGATTTGCTTTTACTAATGAGGAATGGACATGCATTGTGATGCACATCTTTATTCCATTCTTCACGAATGGTGTGGTTGCTCTTTCCTTTTCTCTTTCGGAATGAGGACACCATCTTTGACCCCGTATCATCCTTTATAGTTTCTACTATTAACAATACCGCGGTTGTATCTCATCGGTGTGGAACTTTCGATGTTCATATGTGTATTAACACCGTGAACTAAGTCCGATCGAGATTGGTTTTCCATTTTGCTTCCCATGAACCAATGAATGCGGGATCGAGTCAAGCTAGCGACTCGGTAATCAAAAACAAGAGCACACCATATGGGTTTTCACCAGATTCGACTTCTTTCTACTTTCTACCACCCTAGTGTGGGGAGTTGCCCGCTATTGTATATAAGTTTTCTATAAAAAAATGTATATATCAAAAATAAAATAATGGCCGTAGTATTTCCCTTTACGTTCTATGTTTCGCATAACCGCGGTACTTTGAATATTGAGGGCAATATTCATTTCTAGTGTGGGGGAATTTCACGAATTTTATCATGTATATTACCACCCAATTCCCCCATTTTGGCCAATTTTTTTGGAGTAAGTGTTTTACACTTACTCAAAGAATGGTAATCATCCGCCATGTCTAACACACATAAGGATTGGATAATCCATGAGCAAATGGCTCTTGGTAAAGATATCTCAAATCCGCTTATGGCTTGCAATTTGCCCAAAATTGTATGGTGTTCAACTCACCATATCTTTAATTAGTGAAAAGTTGGCTAGCCCGCAAGTTTATGGCTTGTGGTAAAGGCGCTTGAAATCCATAATTGGTAATCACTCACCAAAGATAATATTGATAATTTATCTAAGAGTTGGCTAGTCCGTATAAACGGTTTCGGTAAAGACAAATCAAAACCGTTGAAAGTCGGTGATTTGCTCAAAATCATTTGGTTATCATTGTACCAAGGTTCTTACTTGAACTAAAACAATTGGCTACCCGTAAGTAATGGCTTTTGGTAAAGAGATTGAAACCATTAAGTTTTCTAAAAGATTGCTAGGGACTAGCAATATCTTAGTGGGGATTGATGAGTGTCTAAATACTCATCATTTTGTACCATTTAAACGCAAAAACATCCGAAAACACTCGTAAATGCATCAAAATGATGAAAATATCACAAATAAGTGTTTTATGTGTTTTAAATGCAAAATATCAAAATCGATGAAAACGATCAAGTATGCATAATTGGCAGTTTTAGTCCCCCAAGTTTCAAAAGTTATCAAAAACAGTCCCTGGTAATTCAAAATAAAGAAAAATGTCATTTAAGGTCCATGGGATTCAAAAGTTGTCAAAACAAACCCTTCAAAATTTAAAATTGCAAAATGACAACTTTAGTCCCTCAACTTTGAAAAATGTCATAAATAGTCCTTGGATATTTAAAAATGGAAAATAATCAAAATTAGTCCTTGTACTATTCATATTTGGCAGGAATGGTCCTTGTAATAACTTTGGAATAATGGCAGTTTCAGTCCTTGAAGTTTGCAGAATTTACAAATAGGGTCCTTGTTATAATTCAAAACCAAATGACCCCTTTGTGTATTTTGATCCCCAGCCAAAACAAAAGACCCCCTGTCATTATCCACTTGACCCCCCCCCATTTTGGACCCCCCGTAATAATATAATACCACCAAAATAAGTCAAACCAGATGCTGTTGTGATCTCCTCACATATACCCGCCAAAACCAGTGACCCATCAAACCACCATGGTTTCATCCCACTTGCTCCTACCACCTTTCCACCTGTCTTCCCAGTTGTTTACCCACTCCCCTCCACCTTCACAATATCCCAAACTTCATTAATTGAGAAAACCTGCTAAAGAGATATTTGGCGCCAAAAATTCCAAGTGGACGATTCTGATGATTTATGAAGATCCAATGGTTGGGATGAGGTGGGAAATGTTCAGAGATGTCGACAAGCTCCAAAAAGATCTTTATATACAAGAAAGAAGCAATGTGGATGACAATCTAGTGTAATTTAATTTTCTCTATGTCGTTTTTATAAATTTTAGCTTTCCAGTTTATGTTTAAACCTTCAAGTGTTTTGTAATCATACTCCAGTGTAATAAAAACCTATTTTCACTTTCAATTTCAGTTCTTGTATACGATTTCAGTTTATGTCAATTTCCATGGTTAAATTCTCATAATATGCAAAAGTTGTTAATAGTTGTTGTTATTGCTTCTTAAGCTCATATAAGCTTTTGACAAAGCTTATAAGCTCTTAGAAACCTTAAGAAATCAATTTTATTTAACAATTTCAAAATTACCAAAATACCAAAAATTAGCTAAAATAAAAAAGCAATGGAAATGAAGATCAAGACAGAAGCATGGTGATATATGGAATGCTCTTGGTTTAGAAGCTTAGTGGTAAGCATATAGGAGTGATATTTTGTTCTCAGTTTGTGCATAATCCCAATTTGTAAGCCATTTCCTTAAAATTTGAATTTCTTAGTATAAGTGCTATAATCTTGATAATTCTAGCTTAAATCTGTTTAAATATAGTTAATGTAAGTTAATTAATAGCTTTCTTGGATTAAAAACTTGTTTTAGTGCTAAAAGCTCAAAACAGTTTACTAAAGTGGTGTTTGGATTTCATCGTTAGATTGGTATTCCACTCATACTTGATGTTGTTTGTAGTTATTTCATGTCATATTAGTTCAATCTAGTTCACCAAGTCATAAAATATAGTTCTTGTTTGCTAAAAGTCAAACTCATCTTTAATCTCAACTTATATGGTAACTGTAGGAATTTGGATTGCCAAATTCGTTATGCATGCTTAAAAGTTGTTACTAGAGCTATAAATAATCTCATTTCACCTTATTATATCATATTCAGTTCATAGAATCAAACCTAATTTCATAAAAGTCAAAATATTAGTGTAATTAAAAAAGTCAAAATTTTCCTAATTACAGTTTTTGAATAAACTTTATAATTTTAGTGTGTGCTTAATATTAAGGTTTAGTCTAAATGCTTTTGGGATATTAAAGTTTAGCTGCTTAACTTAATTAGAAAAATCTTAGTTTACATAATCTTAGCTTATAAACTGCTTATCTCCTTGTCTCTTTTAAGTACTTTTCCAAAGAAGTGTCCTGTGAACCAGTTTACATTGTGCTTATTTGAAGCTTATTCTATGCTTATTTCTTAGTTAATTTGTTTTTTTTCAGTTTTCATTTTAGCTTATTAACAGTTGTTTAGCTTATTTCCAGTTTCCTTGTGCTTATTTATTAGCTTCTTAGCTTTTTAGCTTAATACTTGTGCTTATTTCATATTCTAGCCCACTGTTGAGATAAATAAGCTTAAACTGAGCTTATTGGTAGTTTTTATAAAAAGTTGTAGTTTTAAAATTTGCTTATCTCATAGTGCTTAATAAGTTTCAAAAAGGAAAAATAAAATAAAATATAGTTTTCAAAAAAACCAGTGCTGGGATTCGAACTTTGGCCACCCAGCTCACCACACACACACACACTACCATCTGCCCTTGGGTCTTTGACTGGTAATACTTTGCACAATTTAATATATACCCTTTGTTTTCCAGTTTAGCTTATACGAGTTAATTAGCTTATTTCTAGCTTATTAAAACAAGCTTTTTCAACTTTTGTATTTTTCCTATCATTGTATTGTTAATAAGTATTTTATAAAAAAAGTTTCAGATTTTTCCGAATAATTTTAGTATTTTTAAACATTTAATTAGTTTAAAATAGTATTTAATTCATAATAAAAATATAAAAGTCAAAAAATATAAATATTTTTCTAAAATTTTCTTTTGTCATATAGTAAGTAAGAAAATTGTTTTTACACTTGTAGGACTTTATTTTACAAATTTTACGTTTTTTTCTTATGACTCGTAATTTTTATATATAACGACGCGTTTTCATTTTAAGTCACGCTTTTAGATAATTTAAGTTTACGTTTCAATTAAAATAGTCTATTTAAGTTATTTTGTTTTATAAATCTAGAAAACATCATTTTAAAAATAGTGATAGCGTTTATTTAATATAATTTAGCTTTTTAATTTTCTTTAATTTGCATTTAAGCCCTGTAATTTACAAAACTTTTTCTTTAGGTATAAATATTCCAAAATCCTTATCGATCACTATCCTTAGTGATTATTCGACATCCGAATTTGTTCAAACACCATTAAGTCTCCGTGGGACTTAACGACCGTGGAAACACTATACTCTCCGGATCTTAATTGCATTTGTTTCGAAATTTGAATTTTATTACGGTTAACCATTCATGTGGTTAGCTTGTGTGATAAACTTGATGTTGGGAGCGAATCGCCACACAAATGGTCACCGTGGTTTGTTGGATTTTTCATTTTCAATACTAAACTTTTTTTTATCGATCTGATCATTGTGGTTTCTTGTTATTACGGATCCAAATTCAAATTGAATAAAATGACCAAAAGCCCTTGTCTCATTCTTTTTCAAATGTGTTAATTACATAAATGGTCACCGTGGTTTTCAAATGATAATTAAGTAAAGGTCGTTAGTCGTTTATACTAACGATCGTTAGTAAATAACCGAAAATTTGATTTTCTTACGTTTTCGTCCATTTTACACCATATTGTCTGTTTTTACAAGTTTTCTTTCGTCTTTACTCGTTTTCGTCCGTTTTACACGTTTTCATCAGTTTTTACACGTTATCGTCCATTTTTACATGTTATCGTCTCTGTTTACACGTTTTCGTCCGTTTTTACATGTTTTCGTCTGTTTTTACACGTTTTCGTCCATTTTTACACGTTTTCTTTCCTTTTTACTCGTTTTCGTCCGTTTTACACGGGTTTTCGTCCGTTTTACATGTTTTCGTATGTTTTACAGGTTTTCGTTCGTTTTTACATGTTTTCGTCTGTGTCTACACATTTGTGTCCGTTTTTGCACGTTTTCGTCCATTTTTATACGTTTTCATTTGTTTTTGCACGTTTTTGTCCGTTTTTACACGTTTCTTCCATTTTTACTCATTTTCGTCCGTTTTTACACGGTTTCGTCCGTTTTTACTCGCTTTTGTTCGTTTTCACTCGTTTTCGTCCGTTTTTTACACTTTTTCGTCTGTTTTCACATGTACTCGTCCGTTTTTACATGTTTTCGTCCGTTTTTACATGTGTTGTCTATTTTTACACGTTTTCGTCCGTTTTACATGTTTTGTCCATTAATATAAGTTTTCATTCATTTTTGCACGTTTTCGTCCGTTTTTACACGTTTTATTTTCTTTTTACTTATTTTCATCCGTTTTACCGCTTCGTTTGTTATTACATCGCCGTTCGTTTTACACGCCGTCCGTTTTTACATGTATTCGTCTGTTTTTACACTTTTTCGTCTTTTTTACATGTTTTCGTCTGTTTTTACACGTTTTTGTCTGTTTTGCCCGTATCAAATCGGACAAAAACGTGCAAAAATGGACGAAAGCGTGTACAAAAGAATGAAAACGAGTAAAAAGCGGACGAAAACGTGCAAAAATGGATGAAAACATGTAAAAATAGATGAAAACGTGTTAAAACGGACGAAACGTGTAAAAACAAACGAAAACGTGTAAAAATGGAAGAAAATGCGTAAAAACACACGAAAATTTGTTAAAACGGATGAAAAGTATAAATACGGACGAAAACGTGTAAATACGGACGAAAACGTGTAAAAAAGAATGAAAACTTGTAAATATAAAAGGAGTTGTAAAAACAAACGAAAACGTTGAAAAACAGACGAAAACATTTAAAAACGGACGAAACCATGTAAAAACAAATGAAAACATGTAAGAACGGACGAAAACGTTTAAAAACTGACGAAAACATGTAAAAACAGAAAAAAAACGAGTAAAAATGAAAGAAAACATGTAAAAATTGAAGAAAACGTGAAAAACGAATGAAAACTTATAAAAATAGACGAAAACATCTAAAAACAGACGAAAACATGTAAAAACGAACGAAAACGTGTAAAAACAGACGAAATCATGTAAAATGGACGAAAACGTGTAAAAACGGACGAAAACGAGTAAAAACGGAAGAGAACGTGTAAAACGGACGAAAACGAGTAAAAATGGAAGAAAGCGTGTGAAAACGGACGATATGGTGTAAAAATTGACGAAAACGTAAGAAAACCAAATTTTCAGTTATTTACTAACGACCGTCAGTATAAAAGACTAACGACCGTTACTTAATTATCATTTGAAAACCATAGTGACCATTTATGTAATTAACTCATTTGAAAAAGAAGGAGACAAGGGCTTTTTGGTCATTTCATACGGATTTGAACTGGATCCGTAATAACAAGAGATCACAATGACTGAATTAGTCAAAAAAAAGTTTAGTGACTGAAAGTGAAAAATCCAACAAACCACAGTGGCCATTTGTGTAATTAACTCTATAATTTATAAAATAAAAAGACTTCAAGTTACAACTTGTTAGAGGAACAAATAAAAAAATAAATAAAAATAACGGCAAATGAAAGAGTAAATTAGAAACTGAATAGTTTAGGGTCCCACTTATGCACAATCACTCAGAAGCATATTGAATGATCAAGAGGCGAAAAATTCTATCAAACGCCCTGCCTTTGACCGATTTAGAACATGAGTACTTAACTAATTTATTAAGAAGTAATCAAACAACCCCGTAGTCTTAAATATTTCAAATGACATAAATTATAAAAAATAGTAATTTAAAAGCTAATATAAGTTATTGGGTTGTCGACAAAATGTTTTATAAAATTATAGATATTATATAAATTATTGAGTATTCACGGTTATCTATTAACATAATGTTAATAGATTATCATAACAACCCAATAACGCTATATTAATCTCAAACTGTACAAGCCATATACACCACAATATATAAGTAAGCACAACTTTTATGTTTATTCCATGTGGGATTTAAAACTTAAAACAAAGTTTTCACAAAAAGTTAGTCCATACAGAAAACTGTTCCGGAGACATAACCCTTTCGTTGATGGAATCAAATACGATATTATTTTTGTTCTTTTTACAGATTTCTTTAGAGACATAATAACGTCTGTTGTAACTGTCCATCATTTTGTAGTTTGTACCAACGTAATTTCTTTAGTTTAGGTTGAGCACAACTTACATATGCATTTTCTTAATGGCCCATCAAAATATTTAGCCCTCATGAACTTCAATTTCTATATGCATATCCGGTAGCAACACACAGTAAATTGTGTAATCAACAGAACTTGTATGTATCTAACACTTGGGCAATTCATTGCAGCTACATAATGGTTTAGGCCAATGGTTTCCAAACAATTTAGATGTATCCACACTTGATATTTGTTGGTGTAATTCAGTTTCCACCTTGGCTTAATCTTCGAGTTTAGCTTCAGATTCAGCTTCGAGTCCATTTAATTCGTCACTTTAATTACATCAGTTTGTGAGATGTCATTCTGCACAGGTTTTGGCAAAGAAATTGGTGGCCTCATTCCAGGCCTTACTTGATTCATTCTATAAATAGGCATCATCGATTAGGTAGAACCGGAAGATGAGGTCTAAGTTGGTTTAAACACTGTTTTCATGATTTTTTGCTTCGAATCCCAAATGCCATTATGATTCTTGTTTAACAGTTGACAAAAGATTAAAAATTTAAGTGCAACATCTTGGACTTAACAAAGGCCTTGTTTCGCAATGAGTATTTTGTAAATTCTATTTGTATCTTTTAACAAGGTTAAGAAATGGGACATAAATGGTGTTTTGCAAGCATCCTTGCTCTCTATAAAATGGTCTGAATTGAACAAACAACAGTTATGAATCGTACATTTGCACACGAACATGACTTTCCAATTGTATGCAGTTGAGTACACTTCGCATGACTTTCAAGTTTCAACTTGTTTGAACCGTTTGACACACTTTCCTTTTATGTCCATACCCCATGTGTGAGGTACAACATTTCCCAAGTCATGTTACCATCTCTACTTTATTCCGATTCACATATATCTTCTCCGCGAGAGTTTGACTTCAAGTATATTGCAGGGGCTTTGCTATATTTGCATGACTAGGTCCACATATCACCATAACATTTATACTGAGCGAGAAATTTCATGAGCTTGTTGGACTGAAAGCAATCTAGTCTCAAAATTACTGGTAACATATTGTTCTTGACTGCATTATTAGTTGCATGCTTCAAGACAAGTAATATGCTCCTAATACAGCCCGACAGATAATAATGGTTTTTTAGACACATGTTTAGCATTCTAGACGCTGAGTTTATTCATGCATTTATACCCAGCCCCATTGATGAAATTTTGTAACTTCCGCACAGATGTAGTGGAAAAGAAATTGTTTCTGGTTGTATTATTTAAAGGTGCTATTTATATCAAGTTGTGAAATACTAAAACTAGCTCAGTTCTGTATTTTGCAATTATAATTTTTCGGTTTTTATCTTATTAATGTAAAATGTAAAGTTGCATAAAGAATTATCTCATGTGTAAATTATACAACAAGGTCAAAGTTTCAAAGGTGTCAATGTGTACTCTGATCAATGTAAAAGTAAAGTTGAGGGTATGACCATTTATAAGTTTATCATATGTCAAAATGTCAATTTTGTATGATGAATTTTGTTACAGAATTTTTGTACTTTAACAAAGATTCATCTTAACAACCCAATAACATGATATTAATTCCAACTTGTAAAAGCCATATACACCACAATATATAAGCAAGCGCAAATTCTCATCTCTACCTTATGTGGGATTACAAACTTGAAACCAAAGTTCACAACAAAAGTAACCCCATACAAAAAATTGAACAAATTCTACTAGCTGTATTATTTATGATCTTTTTACATATGGTTCTATAGACATATAGCATCTTATAAAATTGTTGAGCACTTTATACCAATTAATATAGTTTGTTTAGTTTATGTTCCAACACATGTTATTACGTATGGCAACAAAAAATGGCGTCAACATATATAAGTTATTTGACTTTGTTTATCTTGTATTCCTTGTTAGCTATTTCCAAATCTATTAAGTTATCCATTTTCTTACAAACTATTTGCGATTTCTTTCTCTAACATCAATGTAATTTGAAATTACTGATAAATTTGCCTTTTAGATCTTTTTTTTTATCTCAGGTTCACCTTATTTTTAAGAGTGAAACGTATCCCATTCCTTAAATCAAATTCAATGATGAAAAAGTTAAAGGAAGCTTAAGAAATCTATTTTAACTAATAAAACAAGGTTTTGTACAAGTACTTTAAAGCATTGCATTAAATTTTATTATTAAAAACACTACCTTATTTAGCATCAATTTACAACACCTTCAAGCACACCTAAATGCTTTTAAACAAATTAAATGCTTTTAAACATACCTAAACCACACACATAATCCGCTCCTTTTGTCAACACCAATAATCCGCTCCTTTTGTTTTATTTTAGGACAGTCATTAATCAAAATACAAAATACTTGACTTCTTCTATACGCTTGATTAATCACTAACAATCACCAATTCAAAATCTTCCTCAACTTCCTTTGTTATAAATCGTATTCAATTTTCAGTTTCAATTCACTAATTAAATTCAATTCATTCAAAAAAACATCTAAAAATAACTTACAAATTGGTATATATATCTTTGATTGAAGGATTATCATCAACCCTAACTCAATAATTTCGGTAAGTTTAAAGTGTATTGAATCGATTTAGTTTATATTATTGTTGATTTTTTTTATGTTTATGATGTAAACCCAGTAATTTAGGAATTGGATGCAGCCGAGTATGAAAAACCGAGACTGAATCACATGCTCTTCATAATTGAGGTGTGTTTTTTTTAATATCTTGTCATTTTAATTTTGTTCCAGTTCAATTGAAAATATTTAATTTGATATGTATGATTTATATCTCCTTAAATTGTCATTTGCTTCTACTTTTCTTAATTTATTTTTCTTTTCGGTTTCATGCTTGGATGGCCTTTATTTTGTGTTTAATAAAGAACCTTTAGATTTACATCATCTCGTATTTTTATAAATATTTTCTTTAACTGATAGGATGAAGAACCTTTTTGACTTTGGATGAACAATGTACAGGTAACTTATGTTCTGTATGGAATATGAAGAAATCCAATTCTAGATTGATAAGATTATTGACGTGGTTTCTTTGGTAGCAACACGCAATTACATTGTTGTAAATTATTTTGTTGAGTTGTAGTTATGAAGCAAGAAAGTTCCAGTTTTAGTTGGTTTGTGACCAAATAATCTTAATCCTGTATTAATTTTTCCATTTATTGTTAAGAATCATGTTGAATAAGTTTTTGAAGTGTCTTCCTATTGCTTCTTTTATGCAGATATACGCGACAAAGGATGGCGAAACAAAACCACAATGGGAGAAGATTGTTGGCCATGTCTTAGTTTTAGATCCTGAAAATTATAGTCATATTGACTGGTCAAGGTATGTCAATTCACCCTTTCCATCCATTTTTTAACACCATATTATGATTATTGCACCTTATGTTCGTGATGATAATCGTCCAAAGATATTATTCCTTACATGGAACAAAAAGTTCGTGTTCTAAATCAGCAGGTTGTTTTTGTTTTCATCAATTTTCTTTTAATTATAATAGCAATATGTGATACTTATGATCATTTTTATTTTTAATCCCATTAGTTGACTTTCTTACTATAGGTCGTTGCAACAAGAAAAGGGTATAGAAACCAAATAAAAAATTTATGGTGGAGAAAAGGAAAAGAGGATACTCCAGATCCTCAAAGTGTTGGCCAGTATGCTATCATGCTTAATCTTTACTACATAAAAAGGAAAAACGGTCAAACTTGAATTGTTGAATTGTTGAAAAAGTGTTGAACGGTCAATGAAAATTGAATGGCCTGTATATGGGAAAAACTACAGCTATTGTGAATTGTTGAATTGTTGAAACAATAGTCAACTATACACCTTCCTGTTCAATACATATAGCCGATATCGTTATTGCATAAGTGCATACATGGCAAGTATTGCATGCAGGGGCGGTACTAGAAAAACTTTCAAGAGGGGGCAAAAGTTAAAAATGAGTGCCAGTCGGGTCATCTCAGTAATTTGACCTTTGTTGCTATAATGAAATTGATAGTATTTGTTTGCATGCGAGAACCAAAACTAAGAATTGATGATGATATGCACAATATTTAGTACATACTTGTTTATTTTGATCAATATTAAAACAAGTAGTTGAAGCAAAAATAAAAAGTTGGATAACAAAAATTCATTTAACTATAGAGTAGTACAAGAATCGAACATTATATCTCCACTAAAGTGCAAATGCCCTTAACCATTTGACTATGATGCAACTATTGGATAAATTCACAGTTATACTATTTACCCATTTATGAGAGCAAAATGAAATTCTCTAATCAAACGACATTACTCGAGTAAACTTTGTGGGGGCAGCTGCCCACACTGCCCCCATTGTGGTACCGCCTCTGATTGCATGATATCTTTATTGCATAACTGAATAGGTGGTAATTGATGACTTAAAACATGGCTGTCAAATATTAAAAACAAATCATCTAACTTATACCTTTTATATTAGGTAATGTTGATAATTATATAATGTTTTTAATTTGGTCAACTTTGTGATTTCTTAATCAATTATATACATTCTTTTGCAAACGAGGTTTTTATAAAGTATGTTGATATCATTCTATCAAATCGTCTTTTGTTGTGATTTGCTAATCAAATCTTTCCTTCGAAAAATGATTCATGCATCATTTCTAGGAATTAATGCAATGTTTTGTTACTCCTCCTATATAAGTATCGTAATAACCATTCTTCTACCAACCAATAAATACCATTCCTTGACCTGCTATTTATTTGCCTTCAAACGACGATGTTTGAAAGCAGGTTCATCTTTGATTTTAGTGTTGTAAAAGAAAATTTCATATTATGTTTTCATATTGTGAGAGCTTGGACGCAACCGCTTCATAACAAATCCAATGTTTAACCTGTAAATGATCATATATCATTGTCCAAAGGGTACTCAATTATATATATAAACGTTTTTATTGTTCACTTTTGAATCATTTTTTTTTCCTGATTTAGTTAGGTGTTTTGTTGTGTTGTTACATGTATTCATATGTCTTTATATAAATTGTTTCGGTTTAAAAAAATTTAAAGCAACTGTGAGGATGGCTCTGGTCCATGATTCATGCATCTTATTGTACGTTTAAGTTACATTTCCTAAGCTAATATAATCACCTCTAACGAAATGCTACAAACCGTTTTGAGGTTATCAAACAAACACATTCTTCTTCATATATGCCATATCTTTATTTTTCAAGCTTTGGTACTATGACAAACTTTGTTCAGAGTTTCATTGATGATTTGAGTTCAATAGTATCATTTGGGACACATTTTTATCTGGAAGGACCCCATGCACGGGATATATCATTTGCTCAATATCGGAATGATCATTATGAATGACAAGTCGTAGTCATTTTTATCTAATTGTTTAATTTCTTGGTGTTACCTACTATTTAAACGTATGTTCTAACAAGTGTTATTTTGAATATTTCATACAAGTTTCTACTTTGTAAACGTACTACGACTTGGTTGATCATGTCTTAACTAAAGGTGATGTTTCCGTCATACAAAATTAAACTAACTGATGAAATTCCATCAACCTATTGTATCGTCAAAAGAGTGGTTGATACATATTGTACGTCTTGCTCAGTAGAAGAAGTGGATGGTATTTTTGGTACGACCCTAACAAATGCTATATTTTTTCAGTGTTTGCGTAAAGATATCATAGACAAAGTTACGTATTGAGATGGAAACAACCACAGTGATAGGATGCTATGAGCATACACCATGGTGAATGTAATCATGTATATCTATTCAAACCATAAAGAAATGATGGAAATAAATGTTTAGGCTTTTTGTGACTTTAAAATTTAGTAAAATCCTAAACGTACTTTAAGGGTTACGTTTAACAAATTTTGACATGCACAAATTGATGTATCTTCACAATAACCACCTACCTCTTAAATTTATTATTGGATTTTTTTTTTACTTAAATTTGAAGTGATAGAAATGTTGGAATATGAGGAAAAAAATAGTAACACATTTCGGCTTATAAATATTAGACAAAAATCATAATTTTCAGCATCCATCACATATTCGGTGTTCCGGTGGCCCCAATAATTATTAGAGAAAATTACCAAAGTGACTTTTTTCGTTTCTATCTGCTTTTAAGACTTTTTCTCCTATCTTTCCCAAAAGAGCCACGCTCAACTCGCTCAACTCCATTACTTTTTTGACATGTGTCAAGTGGTAGGTGAGATACTTTTTACTTTAAAGTTAAATGACCAATTTACCTTATTAATTTTCTTTATTAATTATTTCACCTACCCCACCTAACTACATCCACCTACCACACCACCTTACCAAATCCATAACCACCACCACCACACGCTCATCCGCCGACCACCATCGCCATCCGCCGACCACCACCGCCAACCATAAAAACCACCACCACCGCCGCTTCATCCGCCGCCCACCACCGCCAACCGCCAAGCCACCACCGCTCAACCACAAAACCACCACCACCCGCTTCATCTGCCACCCACCATCGCCAACCGCTCAAACCACCACCGCTCAACCGAAAGTAAAATTACCAAAGAAACATATGCTAAAAGAAAGGGGTAACATGATGTCGAGACAATAAATCAACACCATAAATCCATTCAATAAAATTAGTGTCGACAAAGTTAATGAAAATATTAAAATGATGTCGAGACAATAAATCAACACCATAAATCCATTCACTAATACCAAAAATATTACAAAGTCTACATATTAAAATGAAAAAAAAAAAAATTGAAAGCTGCTCTAATGAAAAAAAAAAAAAAAATTGAAAGTCTACATATTAAAAAAAATATTACAAAATCTACATATTAAATGAATCTTTTCTAATGATAAATATGACTTTGAAGATGTGGGTGTATAGATATTCGACTTTGAAGATGACATGTTGCTTGACGGTGAGAACTTTTCAACACGGTCATATGATTTAACGTATCAAATAAAATTATGAACCATTATCTCTCCCATCAACAACTCTTCCCGAGAAGAAAAAAATAGTTCTCACCGTCAAGCTTCTCAACCGCCTTTCGAACCAAAGAAAAGTGATCTTTTAAATCAACACAATGAAAAACATATTGTTGACGATGGGTAGATCTTGACACGGATCCGCCGGATCTCAGATCTTGACACCGATCTTGACGATGAGTGTTGGCCGGATCTTTGACGATATATTGTGTTGTCTTTTATGATGATGGTGGCAGGATCTTTTTCCATGGCCGGATCTTGTGGCCGGATCTTTTTCCATGGCCGGATCTTGTGGCGGATCTTGAGGTTGAAGAAAAAAATTAGAAAAGAAGGAAAAAACTCGAAAACTATATCGAAAACTCTCTTCTTTTGGCCGGATCTTGTGGATATTATTCCTGGATGCATGGTTTATTCTGTGGATATTCTCATCGTTATCCATGGCCGGATCTTGTGGCCGGATCTTGAGAGAGAGAAAAAATTAGGAAAGAAGAGAGATGTAGTGTCTTTTATATATATGTTAAAGGGTAAATTGGTCATTTAACTTTAAAGTAAAAAATATCTCACCTACCACTTAAACACATGTCAAAAAAGTAATGGAGTTGAGCAGTTGAGCGTGACTCTTTTGGGAAAGATAGGAGAAAAAAGTCTTAAAAACGGACCAAGCTTCAAAAAAAGTCCCCTTTTGGTAATTTTCTCTAATTATTATTGTAGACTATCCAAACTAAAAACCATAGTGTATATATTGTGTTAAACCCAATTCACAAAACGTTACACAAAACACTTAACCAAAATATCATTATATATAATAAATGCCGCTATAAAATCTCATTGCTTGACGGAACTCTTTGAGATTGTTGTCGGACAACACGCTGAAGTTAGAGTACTCTTGCCAAGAATTCCTCTTGCTCTATCTAAAGAATAAATGTTCCCTTTAAAAACTAAAGAGAACACAATTCCCTATTCGCCTAAGCTTTGCAGTGACTATTAATAAAGCTCAAGGCCAAACCAAATGAGGGTGTCTATTTGCCCGACTCTGTTTTCTCGCATGGCTAGCTTTATGTGGCATTGTCTAGAGGGATATCCTGTAGAACAACAAAGGTATTGGTTAAACCAGTCAAAAAGTTTCGTCAAGTAGGAATCTACACCTCAAATTTCGTGTATCAAGAAGTTTTACGCGACGAGTAACGTGTATTGTTAGTTAATATCTTATAATTGATGTAATGTTTTCTTTTTCAGTCTTACTAAATATTTTTATATGTCGTTTCATACATCTTATGAATTGTTTCTAGAATTGAATTATCATATTTTACAACCGTTTGCAATTTCATTTTTATCTTTTCACGTTCTATTTTGAACGTTATACGAAACACTTACCACAATATCGCATATTGTTAACTGTATGCCGCTAGGCGCGGGTACTCGTCTAGTTTACATATAACACTAATACAATATAAAGTTATATATGTGTTTGTTATGATTTAATTTAGTTTTTGTGATGATGTTTGAAGGTACACTTTTAACTCGATTGAATCTCAAATAAGGGTCTTGGGTGATTATGCCTTCATGTTACGAGATTATGATCTTGCTATGTCAAACTAACGCTTGCTATCAACTGATTACAAGCTTGACAAAGCATGGAAACGATATGCTGGTGTGCAGGTAGCTATAACCCCTCTCTATCTTGCTGTTTCCCATGGTTGAATTTGGTTTTTTCCAATGTGGACTTAATTCCTTGACATGTTCTCATTAGTATTTTTCATAAAAATTATAGTTTCAAAGGGAGTCACATTTCTTTGAAAATGTTTATAGTGGGAAAATAACTAAAAAGGTCAAAACATATATTATGTTAATAGTAAGAATTTGATGCTTTGTTACCTTCACACCTTATTTATAAATAACGTGGTTAACAGAAAGTCAGGCGTTCATATCAGAAATTGATATTTTTACAGTGGTAATATTAAGATCTCGATCCTCTAACGGATATATCATTTTACTGGTATGAAGACGACAGATTAATTGAACCGTGTTCCTAACATTTGTCTTTCATTTTTGTTTTTGTTTTAGGTCAATGCAAAAAAAAATTAACATATTGCTTGATGCGTTTGAAATATATGGAATGGTGGAACAAGCAATAACCTTTTTAAAGAGATGCAGAGGGACAGGTGAAATTCTTAACAAAACACTCATAGGCTCACTATTTAGTTATAGAAAATATAGCATTTTAGTTTTAAAAAAAAAACCGGAGCTTTCATGTGTATGCATGTTTCTAATAACAGAAAGTC
This sequence comes from Chrysanthemum lavandulifolium, assembly GCA_022545495.1. Classification (NCBI taxonomy): domain Eukaryota; kingdom Viridiplantae; phylum Streptophyta; class Magnoliopsida; order Asterales; family Asteraceae; genus Chrysanthemum; species Chrysanthemum lavandulifolium. Next base: position 264,452,305 of record CM040241.1, read on the forward strand.
ATGCGTTTCAACATCTCTTTAGATTTGAATCATGCAATGATTCATAACATGACAACCATTCAAAGTATCATCATCCCTTAAATAGTCGATCATTGATTTTTTTAGGGTTCCGATTCAGTTTATAAAGAAAGGTACTTGATTTTTGTTTAGGTTATTTAATTTATATTTATATATTTATATATGATTTGGGTGTTTTTTTCTTCAATTTGTGTGTTTTTTTCAGGTTGATGCATTACCTACCCAGAAACAGGTTTTTCAGGATTTAATGGTTAGTTTATGTTATGCGTGTTTTATAATGAATCATTTTAAAAAATTATGGATTTTTTTAATATCTCTTTTTGAATGATGATGATTCGTCTATTTCCGGATTTGAAGTTCAGGTTCATATATTTGGCTCTGTCTTTGTGTCTTTAATTCAATCACCTACAAAAAAATCCTTTCTATGTTGTATATAGATTCATGTGTATAGATCTATGCTGTCTATCATGTATATAGATTTATGTGGTCACAATATTGCGCCTTAAGTAGTATTCAAGATATTTCATCCATCAATATTATTTGATGATTTCACTATGCATTTTGTCGTTTTAATTCGTTTGAAGTATGAGAAACATTGATAAGTATTTTTATATAAACTCCAATTCATGTCATATAGATTTAAGTGCTGCATTAAACATCATATTAAAAGCCTTCTGAGTGCATGCACTGAACATGACAAGACCAATTAGTCCTTACTCAATTCCTACTAATGTATTTGTTTGCGTGCACTGTTAAAGTTGGTTCTTTTGAATCCATTTTGAGAAATGGGGAGCATCCCACACTCTTGGGTCATGCTTATATGGGTGTTTATAAATGGAGAACTTTTAGGTATGAAACAATGATTAATTTTGTAGAATAAATTTTAAACATAAAAGAGTCATATAAGATTTGAATGTTCTTATAATTTATGCAGCTGGATTTTCTATTGTTCAAGTATCGATGATTGCTTCTGCTTTTATTACCTTCCTGATGTCACCTACAAGAGCACCCTTGCTTTCTACCAAGGTATATTTCGCCAACTATTTTGTTAAATTTTATGATGTTAAAAATGTGTAATATCATAAATAACCATTTGTTGATATAGATATCATGTTTCTGACATTAACTATGTGTGCAGAAAGATGGAATTGAAGCAATACCATTACATCTCATATCTTGAAGCCAAGGTATTGTTTCTTATCCATGTTTCCATTTCGCCGATCAATTTCACATGTGCAATTTGCGATTATTTACACAGAGATCAGTTTACATTTATTTTTTGGTTCATGATGTAATTTTAGATCTCGATCCTCTAATGGATATATCATTTTACTGGTATGAAGACGACAGATTAATAGAACCGTGTTCCTAACATTTGTCTTTCATTTTTGTTTTTGTTTTAGGTGAATGCAAAAAACTTTTAACATATTGCTTGATGCGTTTGAAATATCTGGAATGGTGGAACAAGCAATAACCTTTTTAAAGAGATGCAGAGGGATAGGTGAAATTCTTAACAAAACACTCATAGGCTCACTATTTAGTTATAAAAAATATAGCATTTTAGTTTTTTAAAAAAAACCGGAGCTTTCATGTGTATGCATGTTTCTAATGACGGTGTTTTGTTTTTCTTCTTCAGAAAGATGAAGTCAGACGGTTCTTTCTATATAGTTGCTGAGTACTATGGATGTTAATTTGATTATTATCTCATATTTACTATGTCAAAAATTGTACTTCTTTGGGTGGGTTTTGTTAGAACTAGATATCCAATACATGTTATGTTAGTATAGGGATCCCATGTGACTTGACAATTAAATATGGTAATAATTTTAGTACGGAGTATTTCTTTTTCCTTATATATTCATTGCGTCGGGCATTAGGAACCCCGTGTGTTTTGGCATCTTAATATGGAATTAGAACTACTATTTACATGTGTATCATGAATAGCGACTTGATGTTTACCAAAATCAGTATTCTTTAATAGTCTCTTGAATATGCTATGCAGTTAAAGTTATATGGTTAATAACTTGAGATGATTGATAACAAACAAAGAATCGGTTGATATGTTAATAACATATTGTTTAGGACTATTATATACATGAGTGTCATTGGTGTCAAATTATTACTTTCAACGCATAAAGTTGAGTGTTCAATGTTGATCACGTATTGTTTAGGACTATTATAGTATTATATACCTGAGTGTCATTGGTGTCAAAGTATTACTTTCAACACATTATGTTGAGTGTGCGAGTAACGTTTACAATATTGATTTGATTAAAACATCATTCCAATAATTAAGATTTTTTCTATTTACACAATAAAATATTATGGTTGAACTTTACATTACGAGAGAGTATTAGTTGCAGTAACATTGTATGATATTACATGTAACTCTTTAATCTATTATTTTTTTTAAGATTCCTGTGATTTCTCGGGTCTATAAGCTAAAGATTTTGAGAATTAACGGAACACATTTTGGATACCAAGTTTGATAATTACCCTATCGATAAACGTTTTCCGCCAAAGATCGCGAGGAAAAAGTATCCCGTGTTAGAATAAATAATTTTAGAAGTTGCCTAGGATTTATTATAGAAAATGCTTATTGGGGTTGTCTGGGATTACTTATGAGAATAATTACTTATACGGGTTGTATGAGATTGCTTATTAAATTAACTACATTTGAGTGCTATTTCAGATTTCTTATTGCAACTTCTTATAGGGTGTGTATTGGATTGCTTATTGGAATAACCGCTTCCTTGCATTGAGTGTATTCAAAGTTATGTGTTCAAATCTTCTTCTAATATTTGTGATTTATCTTTTTGAATGATATGACTGTGTTGTGTTTTTAGTACAACTAAGAGAGTGGTGGATGATGGGAATCTGATTATTGTGATTTCAACATACAATGATCATACAATTGATTCAATAGGTATGTACAATATATATATCGTATGTTTTTTAAAGATATTTTAAATTATAATATATTATGGATCAGAAGGTGTACACCGATTGGACATTGGCTATTAAATTGAATAGCGCTCATAGACGTCATTTGCTATTCAAGACCATCAAATTTGGAGACGACAACGCAGACGGTTATTAGTTTAATTGTTACAAACTCAATTGAATATTGAATAATTCACGTATTATCTCATTATTTCTTCATATATTAATGAATATTTTTACGTTCGTTGTTTTTTTATTATCTTATTTTCATATTTTCTTTAAAAACTCCGCGAATCCGCGGGTCTTTAAGCTAGTATTCATATAAATCATAAGATAGGCCAGTATATTAGAGTAAAATTAATGCTGTAATCGTGAGTTTTGGAATTAGCATTTACCGGAAGTTTATATCAACTCTCGAAATTAGCTTCGTGAACATCTAGCTTTTTTTTTGCTATATAAGCTAATAAGCCTTCTAAAGAAGCACATTAGAAGACATAATCTTTAATATTTTACCGACCAGATTTGTTTTTAATATTAAAAAAACTAATTAAGAAGAAGTTAAAAAAATTAAGAGTTTATATACATTGTCGATGCGGAAATTTCGAATTGGTTATTTTTGCTTAAACAAATCCGTATATCCCCGATAACATAGTACTACTCTCAATTTATACATTTGCTAGTAAACTCTCTGAATAAGCCTAAACAAAACACTCTAATTTTACTAGAAACACTTTTCAATAATTTTTTAATATCTTTTTCGATATGTTAATAAAAAGTCATCTTGCACATAAATAGTTCTATAAAGAATAATCTAGAACCCGGGCTTTGGCCCAATACAAATAATCCCAAACTGTATGTACCATGTAAACCATACTATATATACAAACACAATTCCTTTTCTTTGACTGATGTGGGACTGAAAACACGTTGTTCATCGCTTTATTCAAATGTAGTTTGTTTAGTTTATTTTTCAACACATGTTATCTATGTGTTTCATTCATGGTAACCATGGATAGAGAAAGATGCATTTTACAAACGAGTTGGGTGAAGTTGTTCAAAACGCACATCCAAACACCCCCGTAGCTCAATGATCAATTCATCATCATCAATACGTCATAAGATAAATTTAACCAAATAGACTTAAAACTGAATTTTGAAATGTAATATATATGCACTTAAACAATGAGAAGTTAAAGCTATTTTTTTATTTACTTAAGCTCACCTTCACTTTATTGCTTATCATTTTACTGAGTGTTTGTATTAGCTTGTGATTATAAGCTGATAGCGTATGAAGCTTGTAAAATAACTAAAAAATCAAGTCAAACCTTTTTAGATAAGCCACACAAAAATAAGCGTATGAAAATTCTTTAATTAATAATTAACATAAACTCGAGCTTGTAAGCTATTTCAAACACTAGAATGAGCTTATTTCTACTATATAAGCTTATAAGGTATATAATTAAGCTTAAATAAACACATAAAATGAGCTTATTTTTGCTAAGCTAATAAGCCCTCTAAATAAGCTTAAACAAGCACTCCTAATCACATTAGAAGACATACTCTTCAATAATTTAAATGACAAAAAGGTATAGAAAAAAATCAATATCCTATATAAATTATCGAGCTGTCGACAAAATGTTTTAGAAAAATTAAGAACTTATATAAATAAGTTATTGATCAAATTCGGTTACTGTATTTTTGTACTTTAACAAAATTCATCACAACAACCCAACAACAAGATATTTTATCTTAACTTATACAAGCCATATACACCACGCTATATATCCACGCACAACATCTTTGGTTTTCTCCATGTGGGATTGAAAGCTTAAAACCAAGTTTTCACAAAAGTAACGCATACAAAAAATTGTTCTGTGGACATAACCCTTTTAATTTGTTGCCATAATCGAATAATGTATCATCTGTTCCTTGTTTTATTGACAAAATATAAAAGTGCTGCATAATTTTAGATAAATAACATCGTTAACTTTATCCATTTTGTATTTCACTATTATTCTGCATTTTGTTACATTTGGAGACTCGTGATAGGGCACGAGTATATGATGAAGTCAAGTGACTCAAATTTGGATTACAAAAACTGTAATTGTTATGTAACCTTTTTAAATAACGATAAGGCTTTTTTCACATTTCAATACACTTCGGATTACTTTCAACCTGTTCAACCCATAATGCTAAAATTACATATTGAAATTTCTGTCATCGACTCTTCAGTGACAATTTTAAAATGGACCGTTATGCGAAAATTCAAAACAAAAATGGAAGCCAGTATCATCATGGTTGTTAGGAACATGAACATTGTAATCTCTTGCACATTCGTACACAAATTTTAGCTGACATGGCAAAATGGCGATTATGAAACATGGTGTCTGGTCAATTCTTTTGCTTCGAATCCTAAATGCCTTTTTTGTGTTAACGAGGGCCTTATTTCATGATTTTCTCTTTTTGTAGCTTCGTTTGTAATTAAGTAAAGTTGAAATAAAACGTCTATGGAAGACAATTTTGCCTTGATTGATGTTATACAAACAGCTTGATTAAACCAAATGAACAATATGTAATCCATTGAAGTAACTACAAACATAATAGACACCACAATATATATAAAACCACACGTTCTTTTGTTTGCTCCATGTGAGACTAAAAAGTAGTAATAAAGTTTTCACAAAAAGTAAAACCACTCTATACAAGAAGTCATTCACCGTTCATTAAATTATGCCTATGATGGATTTATACATGTCAGAATCATGATTAGGAACCGTTGTTGTGTACTATTCAATTAAACGGGACGAGGCTACCTTGTCTTATAACCGGCATTATGTTGCTTCCTTTCCGGAGGCATTATTCCGCTGAATTAATAGATAGAATATGTTAAAAGCTCACAGCAAAATGTTAGTTTTTTTATACTAGTAGTAAATTGCGTAATTAAGATAAGTTGGGTGTTTGTGAGTTGTGACACTTTGTCATTTCATCACAGCTACATCCCAAACATCCTTACAACTGAACCAAACATCATAATAACCAAACAAATATAAACGTGGTCGAGAACACTTAAGTGAATCATGCGTTAAGTATGCTGTGTGCATCACGGTAATCACAATGATATCTCCAAAATTCAACCAAAAATAAGCTCATATACTTGCACCCATAACGCACAGTCCAACATGAATCAATCAAACATTTCTTCTGAGGCATTGTTTCGACTTTCATCAGGTTGTTAGGTAATGACCTATTGCAATATTAAAAGCAAATACAATATTCAATTAAAAATATCAGCTAAATGTAAAAGCCCCATTCGTAATCATGTACAGAATAACATAAACTATACCTAATATTAACATTAAAAATAAAAAACAAATGGGCTTTTGGGCTATACGACAGTGGAATTCTTGGGCTCCGCCCCTAAGTGCAGCAGTTTACAGTTCAGAACTCTTGCTAAACGGGATCATTGTTTAGAAACTAGAATACGCGAGGTAAGTTTACTGTGTGGATCCCTAGTTGCTTTCTATGCAGTTTGCCAAGACTCAAGCGATATCAAAATGGGTCAGGCGGTCGAGTAACTGGACCAGTGGTTAACTCTAAAGTTAGGGTCGAAACAGGTCGCGTGACCCACGAACATTTTTACCTTCCACCCATTTTCTTACCTGTCTGTGAGGAATCATAAGTAGTTAATCTTTTACTTAAGCTTAACTCATTTGACCCGATAAAACATAAGCCACACTGGCCCATGTATAAGTAAATGGGTCAGAATTTCCAAGTATATGTGTAATCTAATGACCACACGGTACACGTATTTGTGATTTCATTTATTAGCCATTTTGACATTTTCATTACATGGTTCTATTTACTTGATGTAACTAAAAGTAAACACTAGACACAATATGGAAGAAATGTAGGAAATTAGTCTAACCGAATAACAATAGATTCTAATGCATTATCCAATGAAATGCTTATAATGTCAAGTATGATGTTAAATACATGTTTTTTTGACATTTCAGGCATCAACTCTCCTGTACATTTGTATATTTTGGCTGACATGTCAAAATGGCGATTTTGAAACATTGTTTTCGTCATTTTTTTATTCGAATCCCAAATGCCATTTTGATTCTTGTTAAACGATTGATAAAAATTTCAATTTAAATGCAACATCTTTGTCTTAACAAAGGCCTTGTTTCTCAATGGGTTTTTGTATTTTCATTTGTATCTTGACAAAGGTAAGAAATGGGACATGAATTGTACATATGCACACAAACATAAGTTGCCTATTTGACTTTAAAAAGGTCAAAGTTGACTTTTAATATGAAGTATCAAGGTTGCGTGAGGCGCAGCGACGATCAGCTTTCACGCCATGGTCAGGCTGCGCTTATAAACGTAACATAAGGCGGCACAAAATATGAAGATATTTATATATTCATATCATATTTCATATATATCGAGTTTATAAAAAGATGTGACATAAGGCGGAATAACGTGACGACATGACCAAGCCTCACGCTTTTACGGGCCTTTGCGAATCTTTTAGAACCATGAGAAGTATTATCTTTCCTTGCTCGTTTATACATGTGTTAGGAAAAAAAAGCAATGATATGTCAATTTCAACTTAAATATAAGTAAACTTGAGAGAAAATGACTATGGACAATTTTACCATTGATTTATGATACATAAAAGCAAATGAACATTGTTTAATATAATTAACTACGCTCAAAAGATAAGTTTGTCTTCTGTTGAATTTTTTATTCATGCACATACTTGTACTTCAAGTCCACAGCTGCTGATCGAGGTTCACAACAGAACCAACAGAAACAATAAAACAGGAACTAATAATAACACAATGTTTCTTGGAATAAGCTCTCCAATTAATCAGAAAAGTATTGGCTTACAAAACCGATATTGATGGTATAATGACAAACCACATTTCGGTTTGTATATATAGGAATAGAACAAGCTTTCCTAATCCTACTACAATTCTACTAATGCAAGATAGTCCTTAATAGAGTCCTAATTAAACATGGAATTGTAAATGTCCGATGCTTGGAATCTGCTTTGTCTTCCATGGGCTCGGGATGACATTAGCCCAACATTCACCCCTAATTTCGACTCGAGATAGGTAGGTCTTCAACTCCGAGTAACTCTTGCATTTCCTTGAACTTAATCCTTGCAAGAGCTTTCGTCGAATATCAAGACGTTGTAACTCACCTCTTACAAACTCAACTTGTACTTGGTCTCTTTCAACACATTCTCGGATAAAATGATAACGTGTGTTTATATGCTTGCTTCTCCCGTGAAAGACCTGGATTTTCATAAGTGCAATAGCCGATTTGTTGTCAACAAATAAGACCACCACTTTTTCTTCCATTCGGTTATTTCACTCAACAACCCACGTAACCATATCCCTTGACATGCGGTGAAGTTGCAGCCATGAACTCGGCTTCACAAGACGATAGAGCCACCGTGTTTTGCTTTTGTGAGCACCAAGTGATAGGTGATTTCCCTAGATAAAATACGTGCCCAGTTGTGCTTCGACCATCATCTTGGTCCATAGCAAAACTACTATCACTAAACCCCACTAGCTCCTTGGTTTTCTCATGGTTGTATCGTATTCCAAAATTCAAACTACCTTGGATATACCTTAGTATTTGTTTCACAGCTGCCATATGTGATTCTTTTGGTTCTTGCATGTAACGACTAACCAAACCAACCGAATAAGATAAATCGGTCGAGTGTGTAGTAAATACCTTAAACAACCAACTCGTCGTCTATACAAAGTTGCATCAACCGGTTTTCCTTCTTTATCCATGCTTAACTTCATTCCGTGTTCTAATGGACATTGAGTAGAATTCGCTTCATGCATCCCAGCATCTTTCAAGATCTTCTTTGCATAGCTTTCTTGACTTATTGAGATACTTGAATCCTCTTGCTTTACTTCAATGCCAAGATAATAGCTTAATTTTCCCAAGTCACTCATATCGAACCTTTCTTGCATTTGTCTCTTAAATTCACCAATATCGCTAAGCTTCGAACCGGTTACTAAGAGATCATCTACATAGACCGCAATAATCAAGATTGACTTGTTTGTCTTCTTCACATACACCGCTTGTTCGTGTTGACATCTTTTGAAAGATATTTGCTTGAGTTCTCTATCAAGTTTTGTATTCCACGCCTTGGTGCTTGTTTAAGTCCATAAAGCGCCTTTTTCAACTTGTAGATCTTCCTTTCTTCTCCTTTCTTCACGAACCCCTCCGGTTGTGTAACAAACACTTGCTCTTTTAGTTCTCCATGTAAAAAAGCCGACTTTACATCCAAATGATGTAGCTCCCATGCTTCTTTCGCGGCCAATGAGATCAATAAACGTATCGTTTCAATCCGTGCTACGGGTGCAAATACCTCGTCATAGTCAATTCCTTCTTTTTGAGCATAACCCTTTACTACTAAACGAGCTTTAAACTTATTAATTGAACCATCCGGATTTCTTTTAATTTTGAACACCCACTTTAGTCCAATAGGATTAACATTACCCGGAGCTTCAACTAATTCCCATGACTCATTCTTTGTTTCATAGCAACCATCCACTTGCTTGAGACTTTTGCTTCTTGGAACGTTCTTGGTTCATCATCTTCAATTAAAAGTAGATTTTGATCTTCATTAGCAACTGAGGTTCTTGAACTAGACCCCATAATAAAGTCATTAAATCTAGTTGGCTTAGTTGAAACCCTTGAAGAACGCCTCATAATTGGTTGAGTTTCTGTCACAGGATTAGGGTCATTACCCGCCTCGATTTGATCTTCTTGTTCGGTATTGACCGGTTGATTTTCATCAACATCATGATGATTTTCAGCCTCTTGATCTTCAGCCTCAACTTCATCGGTCACACCTGGGTTAACAAATCCACAACCCGTATCAATAGAACCGTGCCATTCTATGATAAACATACTGGTTTAGCTCGTGTGATTCGCTCAAAGAACATACTTCCACCAAGTTCCTCATTAAACTCCGCATCACGACATACCACTATCTTCTTTAGTTTTGGATTGAACAATGAAAACCTTTTGTACCGGCTCGCTTCCGATGTAAATGAGTCGTGTTGACTGTCGTCTAACTTATGTAAATATGGCCTTGTTCCCGCTGCATAAGCCACACATCCAAATACCCTTAAACCCTCCAAGTTAGGCTTTTTCCTTTGAAAGCCTCGTATGGAGTTTGATTAACTAGAGCTCGAGTTGAAACTCTATTAATCAAGAATGTAGCGTGTCTAACTCCTTGACCCACATGTAGTTTGGTACGCCTCGTGCTTTCAAGATACTTCTAGTCATTCCCATAAGAGTGCGGTTTCGCCTTTCCACGACTCCATTTTGTTGCGGTGTGTAGGGAGTGGTTAGATGTCTTGTTATACCTCGTTTTCACAAAAGTTGGTAAATTCTTTTGAAGTGAACTCACCTCCTCTATCGGTCCTTAGGGTTATAATCTTCCTTCCCGACTTCTTCTCAACTAAAGCTTTGAACTTTTTGAAGTATTCAAATGCCTCACCTTTTTCCTTCAAGGTAAAAGTCCACATAAACCGTGAGAAGTCATCAATAAGAACAAATATGTACCTGTTTCGTGCTATGGATGGTGGAGAAATTGGTCCACATAGGTCGGCATGTATAAGTTGAAGAGGATGTGTTGCCTTAAATTTTGCAGCTTTAGGAAACGCCTTCTTGGTTTGTTTTCCTACCAAACAAGATTCACACAACTTGTTCTCTTGATGAATTATTGGCAACTTTTCAACCATGCCCTTCCTTGCCATTAATTCCATCGCCTCGAAATTAATGTGACCCATCCTAGCATGCCATAACCAAGCATCATCTTCCATCTTTGCTTTGAGACACACCGGACTTCCAACTTGGAGCTTAATCTTGTAAAGTCTATTACTTGTTCTAGGAACCTTCATCAAAAGCTTACCATCCGAGTCACGATAGTAAGAAGATTACCTTTCATAGGAATGTCACATCCGCCTTGGTAGCTTGCCCAAGACTAATTATGTTGCTTTTAGCTCGGGTAGGTAATAGACTCCGGTGATTAACCGTTGCTCACCCGCTTTCCCTTCAATGATAATCGAACCCTTCCTTTTATCTCGATGTAGGAGTTATCACCAAACTTCACTCTGCGGAGATATTCTCATTCAACTCCGAAAAGTATTCTCGGATCCCGTCATGTGATTACTTGCTCCATTATCCAAATACCAAGTGTCTTCCTCGCTTGGCTTAGTATTCAATTGGTTTGGGATAATCTTTCTTCATTCAAGAAAACTACTTTGAACGCTTTTCATCATGAAAAGTGTTGGGTCATCATCATCCTCCGCTTTCAAAAGGTTTGATTCATGCTTTTTCTTTTGTACACGTCGCTCGGGACAATTAGAAGCAAAGTGACCATATTCATCACACCTAAAGCATTGAATCTTTGAAAGGTCTCGACTTTTGTTCTTCTTTGATCCGTCTTGCTCCGGAGTTGTTTTGGTTTCCACGGTTGTGGTTATTAGCTCGACCACTACCACGAGATTTGTTTTGAGAAGAAAAGTTTTGACCTTTACCGTTGCCACCGAAGAATTCCTTCCTCGACCTTTCTTATCATATCTTTCAGCCCTTCCGAACATCAACTTGCCTTGATCTTCAGAAGTGGTGTCAACACCCTTCATTCTTCCTTCAAAAGCTTTCAACCTTCCAATTGCTTCTTGAAAAGACATTTTATTTAAGTCCGCAAATTGTTCTATTGAGGCAACAATTGCAACATACCTATCCGGAACGGATGCAAGTAGCTTCTTAACAAGTTTCTTGTCTTCATAAATTGTTCCCAAGCTATTTACTTCAGTTACAATTTTGCCCAACCTAGCCGCAAAGTCATCGATTGATTCGTTGACTTTCATCTTTAAAGATTCGAATTCCGTCTCCAAGGTTTGCAACCTCGCGTCTCGAACCCGATCAACACCCACATACCGGTCTTTAAAGCTCCCATATTTCTTTGGTCGTGTTGAATTGTGAAACTTGAAAACAAGTTCTTCCGAATCGCTCGGAAGAGTAACGCCATCGCCATGTGATCTTGCTTATCAACGACTTGTGTTCCTTCCCCGGTTCCAATGCATCAAGTATTCCATGGACTCGAATACCGCTTTAACTCTTATTGCCCATATGTTATAATTCGTGCTTGTTAACATTGGACATTGAAGAGCCGTTTAGAATGTTCAATTGGTGGTTGACTCGACTCGCCTTGCACCATCCTTCTTGAACGCCTTTTGTAAGTTACGGTGTTGTTGGATTGTCTTCCACCCTAGGAACACGAATGATTTACTTCTTGCCTAAGTAAACCAAGTGTAAAGTTTGAAACTTTGATCGACTTCTTGCTTAAGTCGAACCCTAGTAAAACCCTTTGATCAACTTCGACTGAACACCTTCGGTGATCGACTACCGGTGTTGAATAACCCATCGTGACCGACTTTGGAAACCCTGAGAGATCGACTGCTTTAAACCCTTTAGTGATCGACTTCACGAAGCTTGGATCGACCGCTTTAAACCTCTTGTTATCGACTACTTGGAAACCTTTAGTGATCGACTAACTTGAAACCTTGCTCTAGATACCAATTCAAGTCCACAACCGAATCGAGGTTCACAATGTAACACAATGTAAACAATAAAACAGAACTAATAATAACACTTGGAATAAGCTCTCCAATTAATCGAAAAATATTGGCTTACAAAAGCGATATTGAATGTATAATGACAAACCACAGCTCGGTTTGTATATATAGGTATTAGAACAAGCTTTCCTAATCCTACTACAATTCTAATAATTCTAGTTAAGATAGTGACATTCCCCATGGAGAATCATTGGAGATCTGTGTGATAATGAGAACAAGCCACACCAAATGCAAACATGTCACTCTATCAATTGCTAATGGCTTTCAAGCTATGTTCTTTGCAGCATATTATGTGGGTTTAACATGGACAAATCATAAGTGGTTTATAGTTCCAAGATTATCATTTCATGGTCTCTTGTTCCCGCCAAGTTCATTTTATTGTTTCACGAAGTTCATTATTATAGCCGTTAGAGGGTCTTAGTGTAACTTAATCCCTATTTAATTAGTCCTTTATTCTAGGGTTAGATACACTTGAGTGTGCGCCTTTTGTATCACTCTTCTCTTCTCTTAGATCATTTCACCGATCTTGTCTTGTCTTTACATTCATATGATTATTGTCTCATTGACATTAATCTAATCTTGTAACATTTGATATTATTAATCTAAGTCGACTATTGCGACTTAGATCCGAATAAAGTTTCGTTGTTTATCTAGTGTTGCCTATACTTTCGTACATGGTATCGAGCTTCGTGCTCATTGATTCTCTTTAGCAACAAAGGTGTGGTTTGGGGTTATTGCTATTGGCGTAATCACCGGTTATCTTCTCTTTCATATTTGCCCTAGACTAAGTGAATCTAGGGTGAGTGTGATTTGTTCTTCCACGATATTTCTCGTAAGTCTAAGTCTTACCTCTTCTTTAAACATACAAGACTTAAGTCTGTGGGTGCAAACGGGTAGACTAACATCTTGATCCGCCACCTTGAGTGGTACGAATACCGCTCTGGTTTATCCTAATCCATGTGCTTAGTGCTTGTTGTTTCTTATTATAAAGTCTTATCTTCTTGACTATTTATTCTTATTATCTATCTCGTTGTTGTCTCGATTATTATTTGTCTATCTTCTTATATCCGCTCATCTTATTGTTTGTATTATGGTCATTGGTGATGATAATATTGGTCGTTCTTCCACCGAGAAAAGTCTTGTCTTTGGTGATGCTTTGTATTTGCATCCTAACAATACAAATGGCAATCCCATTATTACTATTAAACTCATGAACCGAAAATTACAAAATATGGAATATGGCCATGACTTTTGCTTTAAGGAACCATAATAAGTTAGGGTTTATTGATGGTACTTGCATAAGAGATGATTCAACCCTAGTCTTGCTAATCAATGGGATACCAGAACTCGTTGTGGTTACTTGGATTCTTAATTCTCTTAGTCCCGAATCGTTTCTTTGGTGCTATATATGCTAAAACCGCTTATGAAATGTGGAATGATCTTAAAGATACCTATGACAAAGTTGATGGTTCAACTATTTTAATCTGCATAAGAATATAAACTCTCTTAGTCAAAGTGGGTCCTCTCTAGTCGATTACTATAACAATCTTAATCTTTATGGAAACAATTTGATTGTATGATTAGCTTGCCTCCCCGCACTTGTGAGGTCGCAAAACATTTTGAAAACACAATCAACTAATCAAGTTAATGCAATTTCTTATGGGTCTTGATGACTCCTATGTTCCCATCGAAGCAATATTTTAACAAGAGACCCTTTGCCTAATGTCAAACTGCTTTCTCTGTGTCTCGGAGAAGAATCTCACAGAATGTTTCATCCGGGAATAGCTCGCTAAACCCAATGCTACGACTTTTAATGCAAAACCTCGATGGAGGAAAATTTTTGATAACAAAAGAGGTTTTAACAACAAAGTTTCGGTTTTAACACCGGTAATAAACTCTAATAGCAGAGGACCAAATATGAACCTCAAATGTACTAATTGCAAAAGCCCGGTCATACTGTTGATAGGTGTTATGAAATTGTTGGATATCCCGCCGGATATGTTAAGAGAAATTTTAATGGTAAACCTTTCAAGAAGAATAATGTTTCACTGAAACTAATCATGTCACCGATAATAGTGCTAGCAATTCTCCGTCTCTTTATCTAATGAATGACTCTCAAGACTTATGAGTCTTCTCAATGACAACAATGTGTCATCCGCTAATGCCAACTTAAGGTGTAAAATTTTTCAGAACCTTCTTTAATGGCGTGTCAAGTTTAATGTGAACTTCAACAAGTTTTTAACAACAACACTAAATCCTTAACCGGAAACATCGCCTTGGTTGGATTGTTGATTTCGTGCAAATCAAGACATGACCGTGTTCGAAAATTTTTAATCAATGTTGTTAACATTTCAAATCTTGGCCTAACTGTTGGACATCCCAATGGTACTCAGCCCTAATTACTAAAATTGGTGATTTAAAGGTCAATAATGACCTAACTCTTTTGATGTTCTTGTTGTTCCCGAATACAATGTTAGTTTATTATCTGCTCATAAGATTGCTAGAGACAACAAGATGTTTGTTGGATTTAATGAATCTAATTGCTATATCTGTGATTTACATCAAAAAGGATTGTGGGATTGGTAAACAATACAATGGGTTATATATTTTGATATTGACTCTACATGTAAGATTACCTCTAATAATTGCATATCTGCTTGTCATGTCTCTAGAAATCTCTGGCATCAAAGACTTGGTCATCCTCCGACCAAGTCCTACACATACTTAGACCCACTCTTAAATTTGATAGTTCATCAAACCGATCATCTCGTGATACTTGTAATAAAGCCAAACAAACCAGAGAACCATTCCTCTAAGTGAACATAAATCCACTAAAATTGGTCAACTTGTTCACCTTGATGTTTGGGGACCATATAAAATTACTAGCGAGATGGTTATAAATATTTTTAACTATAGTTGATGACTATTCTAGGGCGGTGTGGGTTTATATGCTTAAGGGAAGGATGATGTTTATGTTTCCATTGTTAACTTTACTCATATGCTATCAAATCAATTTGAACACAATGTCAAAGTTTTTAGAAGTGATAATGGGACGTAATTTGTCAATAATAAACTTCAACAATTTATCATGAAAAGGAATTCTACATCAAACTTCTTGTGTTTATACACCTCAACAAAATGGCATTGCAGAAAGGAAACATAGGCATCTCCTTAATGTTGCTAGATCCCTTATGTTTCGTGGGAATTACCTCTAAATCTTTGGCCCGAATGTGTTCTAATCACGATATGTCATAAACAAAGTTGCCTCTTCGCCTGTCTGCAAGTCCCCTTCTTCTTTGTGTATGGGCATGACCCTTCACTCTCTCTCCTTAGAGTCTTTGGTCGCTTATGCTATGCTACCATTCTCAACGCTTCGACAAATTTGGTAGTAGATCCGAAAAAGTGTTCTTATTGGTTACTCAAATGAGAAAAAGGCTATAAACTCTTGAGCCTAGAAACAAAAAATATTTTTATTCCGTAGATGTCAAATTTTATGAAACTGTGTTCCCATTCAAAATGAAAAATTTCGTGTCAAAACCTTTTGTTGAAACTTATGTGCCTAAAGATTTAAACCACAAAAATTTCTTTGACTCACAAACAAGTCCCAATGATGAAGGAGAGTGACATCCTATGATGATAGCACGGTGGTAAGTCATCCCACCGTGATTGATGAACCGGTTGCAACATCTATAGATGATAATACACACCCCGAGGGCAACATATCACATGAATCACATCCCGCCGATGCATCTTCGATTCACGATACATCTTCTGATTCTCATTGAACAAGAAAGAGGCTTGCCACCATTATCGCTAGGAGGTCAACTAGAGTTTCTAAGTTGCCCAAGAATCTAAATGACTTTATTGTTGAAGGAAAAGTCAAATATGGTGTTGAAAAAGTTGTTAATTACTCAAATCTTAACAAAGACAATTATCGCTTTGCTTCTAGTCTTAATAAAAGTATTGAACCTACTTGTTATGAAGAAGCTATCCTTGATAGTAATTGGGTAGATGCTATGAATTCAAATTGAAGCCTTAAATGAAAACCATGCTTGGGATATAACCGATCTACCTCCTAATAGAACTCCTATTGGCTACAAATGGATTTTAAAATCAAATATAAAGCTAATGGTGAAGTTGATAGATACAAGGCTAGATTAGTTGTTAAAGGTTACAACCAAAGGGAAGGAATAGACTATGATGAAACTTTTTCCCGTTGTAAAAATGTCATCGTTAGATGTCTTATTGCCTTAGCCGTAAAAACAAATGGCCTCTTTTTCAACTTGATGTTAACAATGCTTTCTTGTATGGAGACCTTGATGAGGATATCTATATGACCATTCCCAAAGGGTTCTCAGAATGAGAACAATAAAATAAAGTTTGTAAACTTGTTAAGTCTCTATATGGTCTAAAACAAGCTCCCGTAAAATGGAATGAAAAACTTGTCGTTGTTTTAAAGGAAAACAACTTTGTCCAACTGTTAATGATCATTCCTTGTTCACCAAAAAGAGAATGACAAGTTCATTGCTCTTCTTGTTTATGTGGATGATATAGTTCTTACCGAAACCGTGTTGATGAGATAAACCTATTCAAAGAGTTTCTAAAATCAAAATTCCATATCAAAGACTTGGGAAATCTAAAATATTTTCTTGGCATTGAGGTTTTAAAACTGGAATGACATCTGCTCTCCCAAAGAAAATACCGCCTTGAACTCCTCAAAGAATTTGGTCTTCTTGGTGCAAACTCGTGTCCACCCCTATGGAACCCAACTCGTGCTTCCATACATTCCCACCGATGATGACCCCTTACTTGTCAACATCATCGGTTATCGAAGCTTTTGGGAAACTTATCTACCTCACCCATACAAGACCGACATTTCATACTCGTTCATTGTCCGCACAATATATGCATTCTCCTTGAAATCTCATCCGAATGTGCCTCAATGTTTCGAGGTATCTAAAAGGAGCTCCGTGAAAAGGTCTAAGGTACAATTTCAAAGAACTCGAAAATCATCTTGAAGGATATAGTGATGCCGATTGGGCCAAATGTAAGAAAACCAGAAATCATATGTGTTATTGTGTTTTCTTTAATGATTGTTTAATCTCATGGAAAAGTAAAAACAAAACACTCTTTCAAAATCTTCCACGTAAGCAGTATAGATCTATGTCATCGCCGCTGTGAAATCATTTGGATTCGTAAAATCCTAAAAGATCTAAAAGTTGATATCAACCTTCCGTTAATCTTTTTGTGATAACAAATCGCTTTACAACTTGTGTCAATCCTGTTTTCCATGAAAGATCAAAACATTTTGAAATTGATGTTCACTTCATCGTGGAAAAATTGCTAGAGGTGTTATAAATGCTAAAAGATTGGATCTTCAAACCAAATCACGACATTCTTACAAAGAACCTCCCCGTCTATCAAGATAAATTTTGTGTGAAAATTGATATTGTTTGATATGTTTGCCCATCGATTAAGGGGAATGTTAAAATTGGGGTATTAACTGTGGCAAACATGTCACTCTATCAATTGCTAATGGCTTTCAAGCTATGTTCTTTGCAGCATATTATGTGGGTTTAACATGGACAAAGCATAAGTGGTTTATAGTTCCAAGATTATCATTTTCACAAGCTCTCTTGTTCTCGTCAAGTTCATTTTATTGTTTCGATCAAGTTCATTATTATAGCCGTTAGAGGGTCTTAGTGTAACTTAATCCCTATTTAATTAGTCCTTTATTCTAGGGTTAGATACACTGAGTGTGCGCCTTTTGTATCACGATCTCTTTCTTTCTCTTAGATCATTTCACCGATCTTGTCTTGTCTTTACATTCATATGATTATTGTCTCATTGACATTAATCTAATCTTGTAACATTTGATATTAATTAATCTAGCTTAAACTAACACCGAACCAAATTATTTATGTCGACTATTGCTTGTTTCTTGGAATTAAGCTTACTTAGATCCGAATAAAGTTTCTTGTAGGATAACTTTGTTTATCTAGTGTTGCCTATACTATAAAATATAGACATCATATGATTATATTGTTGTCAAAGTTCTGTCATAATAGTATTAACAGAATTCATATGACAATCAATAACATTATTAATCTTAGGTGGTGTTTGTTTTTCTAACAATGCATCTTAACAACATTTTAATTTGACTCATTCAGACGCGGTCAGACATTTAGTTCATTAAGAGTGTTTGTTTTTTTCATGTCATTCAGAGCCGGAAAGAGGCAACCAGTGTTAAGAGCGATTTTTTTTTTTTTTTTTGGTCATTAAAAGGCATAAACCTCTTAGTGAACTAGATGTGGAGAGGGTGTCTTAACAACTCTTAAAGTCTCTTTTTGTTATTGTTAATTTTTTCTTTTTTCTTGTTTTTATTTATTTTATATTTTGTTATAATTTTTTTATTTTGGTGTTTCATTAATTTTTTGTTTTTTTGGTTTTTTTGTTTTTTTTTTTGTTTTTTTTTGTCTTGTTTTACTTTTTCTTTCATATGAAAAGTAATAAATAGAATCATTGCATATGTTTTAATTGATAAAAAATGTATGTGACAATTTAAATTTTGTTTAAATTGAAAGGTTTCATTTTGGACTCATATATCTCAACTATAACGCGACCAATTTAGTTAATCGTTTTAAAAAGCTCAAGCTAAACTCCGACACGTTTATTTTTGTCAAATAAACATTAGATTACGTTTTGTTTAAAATACTTTCAACTTTAAATTGATTATATAATATATTTTTTTATATATTTAATAAATTTTATTTCTTGTGCGAATGCAATTGTTTAATATTTAAATTGTAAAAACTGATAGTTTAACACATCTAGACATTTTTATAAAACAAACTGATTCATTTGAGTCAGATTTAGATTTCTCAACCACTTATTCAGATTAAGATGGAAATCAGGTTCAGAATTTTCTATCACATATTTAGATTCAGATGTGCGATTCATATTCAGATTCAGAGCCTCTTAATAAACAAACAGCATGTTAGTTTATGATAGTTATATACACAAGAATTTATAAGTAAGCACTAACTTTTTTTCTTTACTCCATGTGAGATTGAAAACTTAAAACCAAATTTTCACAAAAAGTAAGTCCATAAGGAAAATTATTCCGGAGACATAACCCTTTTGTTGACGTCATCAAATGCAATATACTTTTTGTTCTTTTTGCAAATTACTTTAGAGACATAAGAACGTCTTTTGTAAGTGTTCATCAATCTGTAGTTTGTACCTACCTAATTTGTTTTGTTTAGGTTGTAACACAACTTATTTATATATATGATATCTTTATAACCCATCGAAATATTTATAGCCGCGTGAACAATATATAACATCATTTGTGGGAAGGGATCTAGTAAGAAGAAAAACTAAAATGAGAAGAATAAGAAGGATTTCTAGCCACACATTTTAAATAGGGAGCAAAATTTGAAGGGGAGATTCATCTATTTTTATAAATGCATCTAAAATAAGTGGTTGTAGTTTCTTCCTATCATTCTTATTTTATTTTTTCTTCTTATTTGATCCTAACTCCATCATTTGTTATATGCATTTGGGATAGCTACACAAATAGTGTAATTAACAAAACTTGTTTGTCTCTAACACTTTGGGTATGTTTGGCACGGAGCGGTGTGTAGCTTTTTGGAGCGATGAGCGGTGTGCAATAAGCATTTTGATTTTTATTAGTCGTTTGGCAAAGGAACGGTGAGCTTTCCTATGATATCTTTATAACCCATCAAAATATTTATAGCCGCGTGAACAATATATAACATCATTTGTTATATGCATTTGGGATAGCTACACAAATAGTGTAATTAACAAAACTTGTTTGTCTCTAACGCTTTGGGTATGTTTTGGACGGAAATGCGGTGTTTTTGCTTTGGAGTGATGGCGGTGTGCAATGAGCATTTTGATTTTTATTAGTCGTCAAGAACCGAGCGGTGAGCTTTCCTATTTTTAAGAACGCTCAATTTTCCAACGCTTCTTTAAGAAGTGTGAGTGATGAAAGTGAATGCACATCTAACGCTCACAACTACTACTCATTACTACAAACACAACCACTTTTGCCAAACACACCCTTTGTCATTTATTGCAGCTACATAATAATGCACTTTGTCATTTTATAAGCTTATACAAACACCCCTAATCACATTAAAAGATATACTCTTCAATATTTTTCATGTCCAAAATCTGTTTTTAATGCGGAAACTTCAAATAAAAAGAAAGATTATACAAAAATTAATAACTTATATAAATTATTATCATGAATAAATCGAATATTTGTTATTTTTATGCTTAACAAATATGTTCATCCACAACAATAACATAATACTAATCTCAATTTATTTTGGTCATATACATCGCACTATATAAATAAGTACAAGTTCTTTTCTTCACCTGAAGTGGGACTTAAAACTTGAAATAAGTTTTCACAAAAGTAACCCCATACAAGAAGAAGTTCAAGAGACATAATAACACCTTCTATTAATAGTTAGCGAAATCGCATTATCAACTTTCATTAAGCTTACATATGATAATGGGTGTTTGGGATTGTGTTTTAAAAACTGATCACGCTTTTTGAAATTACCAAATAAGCAATTTGTAACAACCAACTCCTAAATTGATTACTGAAATTAAATCTCTCAAATAAGTCATATAAGTTGTTTGAATAAGCATAAAATCATCTTATAAAGTTGTGTGAACTACAGCTACAAATTCTAAACTTAGTTTTTAGCATAAAAATGCGTATGTTTAGTTTTTGACTTTAAGAAGGTCAAGGTTGAGTATTTAAACCACGTTGCGATTTTCTTACATGCTAGCTTTAAATGTTCATCTTATATATATTTTATGAAAACATAGGAGTGTTGGTAAATGCCTTTGAACAGCGTTGTCACAAATAAGGCCAAGAATGAGGGATTTTTTCTTAAATGTTTTCGAGAAAATTTGTCTAAGCCATCTGCATTTACCGAGTCTGGTTATTGTGTTCTCATTTTAAAGAATTTTATGAATATAACCATAAAAGCAAATTAAGTCGTGGTTGTTGCGTGTAAATGTTCCTCTTCAATGGCTTCTTGGTATAAAGGCTGCATAGACAGCTTTGATCAAACCAAATGATCGAACATCACCTCCACAAAAGATGGCATAAAGTTCAAATCACCCCCAAAACAAACCTTATCTTCAGATCTTTGAGTAAAAGTGTAAAACCATAAGGGTTGACAAAAGATTATCAATTTAAGTGCAACATCGTGGTATCACAAAAAAGTATCCATATATTTTTTTGTATAATGGTGGTTGATGATGATTTTACTCTAATATCTGAAGATAATGTTTGTTTTGAACTTTATTCCATCTTTAATGTTTATAGGGACAAACATTTGCTCGAGCTGTTAGAAAAGAAGGAGCTCGGTTTTTGTATCTTGGTTTGACACCAGCATTGACGAGGTCAGTTCTAGCTTTATGGAGGTCTACGTGTAGGTTTGTATGAACCATCTAAAAATTTCTTTGAAGTAGCCTTTGAGTCCACTAACATATTCTAAAAATTTCTATGGAAGTTCTAAAGGTAAATTTTTACATGCGTTTAAATTCTCCTCTACATACACTACACCAAAATCATTGTTCGTGACGGACAAATTATTTGGGCCGACTTTGTCGTCCCAAATTGCACGTAGGACCCACACCTTTCAACAAATCAAAGATCAACTAAAATGTTTGTACGACGCAAAAGCGCACGACAACGTGCGCTTTTAATTATTTATTTTCTAGTGATTTAAAATCTTTTCAACAAAACCTTAAAGTAAATAAATACATCCCGCCCTTTTTTTTATCCCGCCAAACGTTTTGGGACGACATTGTCGTCCCAAACTGCAAATCTATTTTTTTTTTACTTTATAAACCAATTTATAAATAAATTATTTAATTTTAAAAAATTATTTTTATTTAATTTAAATAATTTTATTTAATATAGAATTAAATACATTTATAGAATTAAATACATTTATAGAATTAAAAACATTATTTTTCCCCCCATTATTTTTCCCGCAAAGTTTTCCTTATATATCCTGTCAAAACATAAATAACCCAATTGTCAATTCCTACAAAACACACGTAATAATAAAATGGTCGATTACACACGGAAAAAGAGTGGTCACCGATTTTATCGTCGATATATCTCTTTACTCGAGTTGTTGATACGTATGGGAACGAAATTTATGATGAATATGGTTCTTATAAGAACATAGACCCGTTGATGAGAGACCGCATTATGGAATGGTTAAGGAAAGAGATTCTACAGGTGTATTTGGACCGTGAGTGAAGCCGATTGCATTTTAGAGCAAACCACTGAAGTCAAGCAATTTGGGAGCATTCGTCAGCGAAGGAAGGAAAAGATGAAGTGAAAAAAGCCCGTTCGATTACACATTTGATGATGCGGAAATAGGGTAACAAATCTTCAAGCATTGTTTGAGCAGTTCGTCAAGCAAAGGAAGGAAAAGATGGTGCGAGTTCTAGCGAGCGGGAAGTAGTGGAAAATAATTGAATGGCCGAGTTGTTTCGTTTGATCTGTTTCGCTTTGTTGTCAAGTTGTTTCGTTTGAGTTGTTTCGTATGTCGTGTGTAGCATATGGTCTATGTCGTGTTGTGTATCATATCGTTTGAGTTGTTTCGTTTGCTTGCCGAGTTGTTTCGTTTGATCTGTTTCGTTTTGTTGTCAAGTTGTTTCTTTATTCATGTGTAATTTAGTATTGGAAAAGGGGTGTTTGGAAACCATAATCTTGTTAACTTAGAACATCGTCAAATTGAAAGGTACATAGTAATAAGTGATAGGTTAACTTAGAACATGACCAACTTTACAAATCCAACATGTGCTTTGATTTATAAAAATACTTGACGGATACATACTATAAGAACAACAACAACAACATCAGCAACAACAACAACAACTACCAGAACATGCAACAACTACAACAACAACAACATCAACAACAAAAACTACCAGAACAACAACTACATCAACAACAACAACTAAAAGAACAACAACAACAACTACGTACAATAGCAACTACAACTACAACTACAACTACAAGAACAACAACTACTACTGCATACGAAGATTTTCCATGTCACCTAACAGCTCACGAAGTAATGCATCCGACTGACATGCGTGGTCGTCAGGAATCTTTGCCATTTCAAGTTTGGCCTCCAAAGAACCTTACTCTTGTCTCTAGCACATGTTTTTGTGTTTCAAGAAGCTTATCCTAAGATCTTTTCATGGCAATCGAGCACTCGGTTGGTGCAGATTGTTCTTAAGTACTGCCAAATGCATCATTCCACATAAAATATCCGCACCCATTATCTTTTCTCTGGTCGTTACATAATAAGAAAATTCAAAGAGATTACATTCAATTATTTGTATATTTACATAAATAAGAAATGTATGATTGTTCACCTTTGACAGAGGACATGAATAATATTGTTGTCCAGATGAATATTCTCTATGCGATGTTCTTAATTTTATATTTCCTGCTTCACAAGAACATATAAAAGGATTAAATGGCTCCATCTCAGGTTTTGAAATTTGTGTGAAGATAAGAGGTTGTGAGGTTGAGTGGTTTTGAGGATAAGATCTGGTGGCTTTTGGTGGGATAAGATCTCAAGTTTTCTTTATGTAATATATAGAGCAAATATGGTAGATTTTGGTTGGAAGTTTTGGCGCCAGTATTTTTGGAGGGAAGTTTTGGCGCCATTATTTTTGGAGGGAAGTTTTGGTTGGATGTTTTGATGAGATAAAGAGTTATAGACTACCCAGTATCATATATGACGATACTATCTCGATTCATCCGTTTTGATGAGATAAAGAGTTGATGAGATAAGTTAGTATAACGATATCACCTAGACTCGTTAGTGTTACATATCATGTATCACGATACTATCTCGATTCATCCGTTTTAACATGTCATGTATAACGACATTATCTTGACTCGTTCGTTTAACATTTCATCCGTTTAAATTTTTTAAAAAAGGTACGACTTAAATTTTTTATAACTAATTTAAATTATTGATGTATAAAAGAACTATGTAGTAGTAGTAATAATAATAATAATAATAATAATAATAATAATAATAATAATAATAATGTATTGATGTATTACATAGCACCTATATTTTATAACTAATTTAAATTTTTTATAACTAATTTTAATTATTTTAAATTTATTTAAACTTTTTATAACTAATTAATTTTTAAATTATATAAAAAGTTTATAACAAATTTAATTTATTTAGTATTAATTAAATAATTTAAACACATTATATTATACATTCCTACCCCTTTTCCTCCTCCCGGCCCTTATGGTTTCCAAGCTTCCACTTTCAACCCCAATAATGCATTTGCCGGTTGTTATCGCCCCACCTTTCCCAACTCTATCACGTGCCCGGGTACTAGTTCGAACTATGATATGCCGCCACCAGACCTTAACCGGTACAACTCACAAAATAATCCTCATTTGGGCCAAAATGATCATGTTGATAATAATGATTTGAATAATAATGATGATAATAATGGTGGGGATAATAATGAGTCGGGCGACGAGTTCGATGATGCAGATTATGAGTCGGGCGACGAATTCATTGATGAGTAGGCGGGAAGTTAGTTTGTGAATTTTAGACTTATTAATATTATGGAATAGTATTGTATTTATCGAATGTTATCGTGGATTTATGTTAACTTTATAACTTTTGGACATGTTAGCTTTATAAGCTAGTGACTTGTTAGTTTGAGACATGTTATTTAGGAAATTTGAGACATGTTAGTTTGAGACTTGTTAGTTTAAGAGTAGTTTACTTTGTATTGTATTTGTTAAATGGTATCGTAGAATTGTGGAATGTTTTTAGATCCGTTTAGTAATTTGGTATTGTATCATATTGTCGATTTGGTATCGTGGATTGTGATTGATTACAGGTTGCATTTGTTTTGGTAGATTTTTTCCGGAAAAAAATCCGGAAAAAATCTGGAAAATCTGCAGTTTCCTGCATTTTTTTTGCCCACCCAGGAAAATTAGGGACGACATTGTCGTCCCTAATATACAAAGCATGTCGTGCCATTCTGCACAACGTGGCCACGTGTTTTTCCACATGTATATACAATTTGGCACGACATTGTCGTGCCTTTTTGCAATTTAATTAACGTTTTTTCCGTTAATTTAAAAAGATTTAAAATAAAAAAAAGGTACGACATTGTCGTGCCTTTTTGCAAAAGGATGTCGTGCCAAAGCTGATTTTTAGGTTGAATTGTATTTGGGCCCCACAACATCTGTCGTCCCAAAGTATAAAGAGAATGTCGTGCCAAATTTTTTTGGGTCAACACAATAGGGTCAACCAAAAAGGCACGACATGTCGTGCCTTTTTTTCTTTGGGTCGACATTGGGTGCATTTTTGGGACGAGAATGTCGTTCCAAAATACACATTTTTTTGTAGTGGTATCCTATGTAATGAAGTGCCACAAGATCGCATATATCTCATGTTTAATACAGTTGGATGTTGCATTGCACAAACACTTCAATGCATTCTGATGCCAAACATTTATAATCATTAGCATCTTCGTCATGCTTATCAATGAAACATTGGTTGTGGAATAGGTGCGTTTGCAACTGAACAATAACCCGTCACCAGTTTCTTCCTTTGTGCCTTCAGTTCTTTTCTTCAACTCCCTTGAATTCAGAGTCGCAAGAACATCTTCCATTGTTAAGGATTCCCTCCCATACAACAATGTCTTTACAAAGTTTTCGTAAGACGATGGCAACGACGTAAGTAACATAAGTGCCTGATCCTCATCCTCAATATCGACATAAATATTCGCCAAATCAAGTATCAACTTATTAAATACCTGGACTCATATAGTATGTGTATAACTTCTTCTTCAGATACAGTCTGTTTGCTAAGGACTTAGTCATATAAAGACTAGTCAACTTCGTCCAAATTCCTGCAGCAGTTGTTTCCTTGGTAACTTCCCGTAAAACCCAGTCTTCCAAGCATAGAATCAAGATATTGTATGCCTTCTTCATCAAAGCAACCTTTTCACCTGCTTCCATGTCCTCGGGTAATGTCTCTAATGCAGCATCACATCCCAGTTGTACCATTAAAGTACACATCTTTATTTGCCATAACCCGAAGTCATTCTTCCCATCGAATTTTTCGACGTTAAACCTAGTTATCGAACTAGCCATTCTTCTTTAACCTTGCTAAAGACCTTGTCAAGTTGTTTATTAACCAACTTTACCGACAAGCCTCACAAGCCGTGTGCAATATTTCCCCTTGTTGCTATAAACCCTTCTTGCAAATCGAATTAATTAGAATAACCCTAAACCCTCGATTTAGAACAAGCAAACCCGATCATAAACTTGAACCCCAAGCAAACCACGATCGAAACTTGAACCACAAGAAACGCGCAACAAAAACCTTCACTTTGATTAATGTTTAAAAACCAAAAATTTGATCACGTGAAGTCGATTAATATATAACAAAATCGATAACCTTTGGATGAAAACCAAAAATACTTATGTTCAGGGTAATTCGATTAAACTAATATATTATCAATAGCCTTTGAATGAAAACAAAGCACTTATGTCACCTTTGTAGTATTTAACCCACATGTGAGATAATATAGTCCTAGTTTCCCACGTATGACTTGAAGCCTTCTTCAACCTCTCGACGGACCTGCTACTTTCCCGAACCTGGAAACGAACTCGAAACCTCGATCTAGCACTCAAACTTCGATGACCACAATAACCGCGGCTCTTGATACCACTTGTTGGACAAAACCGCCAACAACCCGAAGCTCGATCGTGGAACACTAGATCGCGAGTTATGTTGAGCACAAGTAGCAAACATGAGAGACACAATATGCTACAAAGAAATGACAAGAATATTGCACATGTTATACCCTCGTACCAAACCTTTATTAAAAACCCTAATAAAGCTATTACAACGAGGAAGAAAAATGAATAACTAACATCCCCCTCATCCCTATTTAAAGAGATGAGGGGTAGAAACCTTTCCTAATTTAAAAAGGAAACATCCTTGGCTTGCACTCCAAGCTACCTAATCCTAGTTTATGTCTAACACCTAATCTTATTACAAAGTACAATTAAGTCCCTAATCTATATTTAAGTTTACTACTCATATATAACAGAAAAATAAGTTATCACGTTGTAAATAGATATTTTGGCAGCTGTAAGATTCCCATATCTGTTATATTCATCATCAAGTATTGTTTCTAACTATCACTTGCATCATGTGAAGGTCGAGTACAATAACAGGCTCGGTGAGTACCCTCACAGAAACGGATTCCATTTTGCATATACGGTAAACTGTTAGTTTCTGCTCTCAAGTTTTGTGTGAATTATAATTATGATTGTGGCCGGAATACATTACTCATCACTTTGACATTCAAATCCCAATTTCCCAAGAATTTATTGGGTTGGATAAGTAAATCCTCAAGCAAAATTATAGAAAATATATACAGGAAATTAATTTTCCTAAGTGACCGGTGTCAGTTTCATTAGTTCGTTTGAGGGTGATTTCAGGTTCCAAACTGATTCAAAATTCGTGTTGTTAAAAACGATCTCTGGGTTGTAGCTGGGCTGCATTGCGTAATGCCTTCATATGCTTAAATTCCAGGTTCTGATCACAGAGTGGCCTCGTTGCCTCGAGGACTCTACAAAGGGTGAGACTCGGTGATACCTGATCTTTTGGCTCTCCATAAGTTGCTCAGCTGGGCTGGTTAAGTTGGGTAACATGTCAAATGGGTAATTTTGGTACTGGTCGGGTCAGATTATGCCGATCAACAAAGAGATCTTTATCCATTTGTTTAAAGATTTTAATAAATAATTATTGTTCTACATATGATTGCTGAGACTATACTGTTGCAAAATAAATAACCTTTTCAAATAAACCAAACTAGAAGGAGGTATGCAGTTAAATACACTTCACATGACTTTCAAGCTTCCACTTGTTTGACCCGTTTGACACATTTTCATTTTATGTGTATAACTTATGAGACCCATTAGAGTTGGAACATGTCCCAAATCAAATTACCATCTCTACATTATTTCAAATCCTATTTATCTTCTCTACGAGAGTTTGACTTCAAATATATTGCAGGGGCTTTGCTATATTTGCACCATTAGGTCCACGTACAGACCACCATAACATTTATAGTGTGCGAGCTTGCTGGACTGAAAGCAATCTAGTCTCAAAATTACTGGTAATATATTGTTCTTGACTGCGTTATTAGTTGCATGCTGCAAGAAAAGTAATATGCTCCTAATACAGCCCGAGATATAATAATAATTTTTTAGACACATTTTTTAGCATTCTAGATGCTGATTTTATTCATCCATTTATACCCAACCCCATTGATGAAATTTTGTAACTTCCGCATAGATGTAGTGGAAAAGAAATTGTTTCTGGTTGTATTATTTAACGTCACATGATCTAATGTTGTTGTAATTGTTGCATTTTGATGTGGTTCAAAGGTGCTATTTATATCAAGTTGTGAAATACTAAAACTAGTTCAGTTGTGTATTTTTCGGTTTTTATCTTATTAATGTAAAGTGTAAAGTTGCATAAAGGATCATCTGATTCATCTCATGTGTAAATTATACAATAAGGTCAAAGTTTCAAAGGTATCAATGTGTAAATTATACAATAAGGTCAAAGTTTCAAAGGTATCAATGTGTACTCAGATCATTGTAAAAGTAAAGTTGAGGGTATGACCATTTCTAATTTTATCATATGTCAAAATGTCGTCAATTCTCGAACTTGAAAACACAAATGTAAATCAGGAATTTTGATAATTTAAACGACAAAAACTCAGAAGCTTATATAAGTTAGTGATTTGCTATGATGATTTGTTACCGTATTTTTGTACTTTAACAAAGATTCAACATAACAGTCCAATAACAAGATATTAATTCCAACTTGCAAAAGACATATGCACCACAATATATAAGCAAGCGCAAATTCTTATCTTTACCCTATGTGGGATTACAAACTTGAAACCAAAGTTCACAACAAAAGTAACCCCATACAAAAAGTAACCCTTTTGTTGCCTTAAAGAAACACTACTGTATTATTTATTATCTTTTTACACATTGTTCTATAGATCGACATATTGCATCTTATAAAAGTGTTGAGCACTTTATACTAATTACTATAGTTTTTTTAGTTTATGTTTCAACACATGTTATTACGTATGTCGTATGGCAACAAAAAATGGCGTCAACATATATAAGTTATTCGACTATGTTTCTCTTGTATTCCTTGTTAGCTATTTACATTACAAATCTATCAAGTTATCCATTTTCTTAAAAACTATTTGCGAATTCTTTCTCTAACATCAATGTAATTTGAAATCACTGAAAATTTTGTCTTTTAGATCTTTTTTGATCTCAGGTTCACCTTAATTTGAAGAGTGAAACGTATCTCATTCCTTAAATCAAATTCAATGATGGGAAAGTTAAAGGAAGCTTAAGAAATATTCATATAAATCATAAGATAGGCCGTTATATTAGAGTAAAATTAATGCCATAATCGTGAGTTTTGGAATTAGCATTTACCGGAAGTTTATATCAACTCTCGAAATTAGCTTCGAGAACATCTTGCTTATTTTTGCTATATAAGTTGATAAGCCTTCTAAATAAGCACATTAGAAGACATAATCTTTAATATTTTACCGACCAGATTTGTTTTTAATATTAAAAAATCTAATTAAGAAGTTAAAAAAAATTAAGAGTTTATATACATTGTCGATGCGGAAATTTCGAAATGGTTATTTTTGCTTAAACAAATCCGTATATCCCATATCAATAACATAGTACTACTCTCAACTTATACTTTTGCTAGTAAACTCTCTAAATAAGCCTAAACAAAACACTCTAATTTTACTAGAAGACACTTTTCAATAATTTTTTAATATCTTTTTCGATATGTTAATCGACAAAAAGTCATCTTGCACATAAATAATTCCTACAAGGAGTAATCTAGAACTCGGGCTTGAGCCCAATACAAATAATATCAACCCAATACAAGTAACATCGACTAACAATATTTAATATCTTAGAATTCAAATGACAAAAAGTTTAAAAAATATTGAACAATTAAGAGCCTATCTATATTACATATAATAGAAAAACGGTCAAACCTTGAAAAGTGAAAAGTTGAGAGTCAAAGGTGAGAGAAATGTATTGTGTAATTAATACGGAGTACTTTTATTAAAACACTCAATTACTTAAAAGTACAATAATTTATTCACATTGTACAACCAATTAAAAGCATATCTACCAAATTAAAAACAACCAATTAAAACACACCATACTAAAAAGTACAATAAAATTTTCACAATGTACAATTTAAACAAGCTACAACATAATTCTAAATATAAAATAATTAAACACGCTAATTAATGTTTTTCTTAAAACACCCTAAAATGAAAACTATATGTTATTATACACATAATACAAATTAATATAACACACAAAGCTTCATACAAGTTAACAAGTTGATGGTACATATAGTTTTGAAAATTGGACCGGACCAACGGGTTCAACCGGAAACCGTTGTTGCCACCGTTTTGGCTAACCAATAACAGCCATCCGAAGATGAACTAGAGATGACCCATTGATACCGATACAAATTGGTGAATCAGGTCTCATCGAGATCTATTTCTCCGGTTAATCGTCACGAGTGGTATCACTACCAACGCACGGTTACCCTGCTATACTATATATAAAGGAAAAACCAAAAGTGAAAAGTGAAAATTTAAAACTATTAATACATATCGAAACCGGTTGACCCGGACGCTCAAACACAGTGGGTTGACACATTTAATTTGACTCGTTTTGACCTAACATGTCGGGTTGACTCGGTTTAAATTGACCGTTTTTCGACGGGAACAGTTCAACTGGTTGAACCACCCGGGTCGAACCGGGTTTCAAAACATTATGTTTAATCCCCAAATCTTCAAACTTTTATTATTTTTCATTTAAAACCCATAAACTTTCTTTTTAACACAAAACGATATGTCGCTATATAAATATATTATATATATGTATATAAGTTTTTCTTCAAAAACATTTTTAATGTTTTACAAATAAGAGAAAATATGTGCCCGTTAGTGCACATCTAACTTTTCAATAGGCTAAATACGCGCATTTCAAAGAAAAGATGGGGCTAAATGTGCCCAAATCTTTTGCAAAATAGGCAAAGTTAGCCTTTTTTTATTTTGGGCTAATCACATTCATGTTAATTTTGGTATTTGGGTTCTTCTTAACAACGGAACCATTAATCCCATCCTTGTTAGTTTTTACGCGACAAGTAACGTGTGGTTAGTTTTTATCTCATAACTGATGTAATGTTTACTTTCATTTTCATTAAATGTTTTTATATGTTGTTTGATAAATGTTAAGAATTTTGTCTAGACTTTAATTATCGTATAGTACAACCAATTGCAATTGCATTTTCATCGGTTCACGTTTTATTTTAAACACTACACAAAACACTCACCACAATATCACAAATCATTAATTACCTGACGCTAGAAACATGCATTGCCAGTGCAGATTCGCCAAGATAAGTAACATCGACTAACAATCTTTAATATCTTAGAATTCAAATGACAAAAAGTTTAAAAAATATTGAACAATTAAGAGCCTATATAAGTAAGTGAGACAAAGAAACGTACCATGTTATTCTTATTTTTGTTCTTTAACATGGCTAGTAACACTACTCAATAACATTACCTGACGCTAGAAATCGCAGCCGCTAGGCGCGGGTATTCACCTAGTATAAGTAACATCGACTAACAATCTTTAATATCTTAGAATTCAAATGACAAAAAGTTTAAAAAATATTGAACAATTAAGAGCCTATATAAGTAAGTGAGACAAAGAAACGTACCATGGATAGAGAAAGATGCATTTTGCAAACGAGTTGGGTGAAGTTGCTCAAAACACACATCCAAACACCCCCGTAACTCAATGATCAATTCATCATCATCAATACGTGATAAAATAAATTTAACCAAACAGACTTAAAACTGAATTTTGAAATGTAATATATATATGCACTTAAAAAATGAGAAGTTAAAGCTATTTTTTATTTAACTAAGCTCACTATTCACTTTATTGCTTATTGTTTTAGTGAGTGTTTGTATTATCTTGTGATTATAAGCTGATAGCGTATGAAGCTTGTAAAATAACTAAAAACTCAAGTAAGTCAAACCTTTTAGATAAGCCACACAAAAATAAGCGTATGAAAATTCTTTAATTAATAATTAACATAAACTCGAGCTTATAAGCTATTTCAAACACTAGAATGAGCTTATTTATGCTATATAAGCTTATAAGATATATAATTAAGCTTAAATAAACACATAAAATGTGCTTATTTTTGCTGTTTAAGCTAATAAGCCCTCTATATAAGCTTAAACATGCACTCCTAATCACATTAGAAGACATACTCTTCAATAATTTAAATGACAAAAAGTATAGAAAAAAAATCAAGATACTATATAAATTATATCGAGTTGTCGACAAAGTGTTTTAGAAAAATCAAGAACTTATATGAGTAAGTGAGATATGAATCAAATTATGTTACCGTATTTTTGTACTTTAACATAATTCATCACAACAACCCAACAACAACATATTTTATCTTAACTTGTACAAGCCATATACACCACACTATATATCCACGCACAACATCTTTGGTTTTCTCCATGTGGGATAGAAAGCTTAAAACCAAGTTTTCACAAAAGTAACGCATATACAAATTGTTCTGTGGACATAACCCTTTTAATTTGTTGCCGTACTCGAATAATGTATCATTTGTTCCTTGTTTTATTGACAAAATATAAAAGTGCTGTATAATTTTAGATATATAACATAGTTAACTTTATTCATAAATGTTAGATAGATGCATCTCATGTACGAACCCCAGCCTTTTCAAGTAACTCAAGGACTACTTAAATATTAGACTAAAATACACCGTTGGTCCCTAAACTTGTAGTGGAGGATCGCGATGGGACGAACAGGCATAATCATCGCCACCGGTCCAAACAATGGCGATTAAATGCCAGAATGGTCCTCGACCACTAACACCTATGTCAACGACTCTTTCTCGTTAGTTTCACGAGGGTAATATAGTCCAATCACATTTATAACTCAACCTAGTTAATTATAACCCAAGAACTATTCCACCAAAACAAAAAGTGGTATTCTTTGAACAAATAATATCGGTGTTCTCGAGTCCTCACCACTTAAGTATGACTTCATAAAAGTCAACTTGTAAAGAAAGTAATAGCTCACGTAAATTTACCCGTGATTAACAAACAAATTTATACATTATCAACTACTTAGCTAGTTGACTTATATGACCAACTATATACGGTGTTTGATTAAACCGAACATAATCGATACTATGGAGTCATTGTCCGATACATGTTAATTTATCGATTCGTTACAAAATATAGAATATGGATTAGGCCCAACTTCAAAACGCTCAATGCTGAATCTTCAAATGATCTACACAGTGAGATTGATATCCGTAAACTGTTGAACCGACAAAACTGATTAGGCTAAGTTGATGATCTTCTTTGCCACCTTGTCTGCTAAAACAAGTATACAAATTACAAACATATAAGTTATGAACTGTAGTGTTACTGAGTTAATGGAATTTAACACATGACATGGTATTCATCATCGAAACATCACCTAGGGTCGCCTTTGGGCTAAGAGTGCTAGGACGCAGCTTTGTAATCTTTCTTTGCTCAGAAGGGTGTCTTAACACCGCTTGAAACATCTGCAGAGACACCACCAACCTTTCACCTTCCCTCCAAGTCAAACCAGGCAAGTTCTCAACATCAAACCCCGCAAACTCAACCATTTTGGCCTTCCCTTCCGCCTAAACCTCGCTTAAATTCTTGAACAACTTGTCTCCCTTTTTTCCGGCAAACCTCCTCTTCATCAACCATCTTTCCTTTTCCATTTCCTTTAATTTTGTCCCTTTTTTAGCTACAACCCTTCTTCGTCCTTGATTACTACCCTCCTTTCACTCTTGGTGTCCTAGTTCCACCCCCGCATTTTTTCTTATCGATCCCCGCCATTGACCGGTAGTCCTAAAAGGTGTTTGACTAAGCATCCTAAAGTTAGCATCCCGCTCTACCCAACCCACAACTTCAAACTGATGTTTTTAAGTAAAATTGTGCTAACTTTTGGGGCTTGTGGGCTATGAAGATATCAATCGAGTCATTTGTTTCACCATTCCAAACAAGGTATGAACATCAACATCGGCATGAATCAAATGCAAACCATTTTCTAGGGATTGTTTAGAATCACGTAAAAACAACGCCCATTTTGTTCATTAATTTCGATAACACATTATCAAGGCTTGAACTAAATATATCTCTATCATCGGTAAAGGCACAGATTAATTAATGAACCTCGTTCATACCGAGTGGGCTATAATCAAAACCCCATTATAGTGGATTACGAACAGACCTCACCTTCTTCTTCTTCCTTCACATCCTTAAAAGTGGAGACGAATATGCTTCTGTCCTTCATTCTTACTTTTTAGTTTTTTTAAGAATGATTTTGACTAGATGTGTGTTTCAGTACGTGCGTGTGGATGTATGTTAGGTTTCGTTTTGATTGGGTTTTGTTAATTGGGTCGGGTTATTATGATAGTGTTTATGGTTTCGGATCTTGTTAGTTGGGTTCTTTTGGTGATTCCCAAAACATTAATTGTGTATAAGCTTATCAAGGAAGGCAAAAGGCCAAGTTGCAGGGTATTAGGTTTAAAATGTCACACTTGGTCCCTCAATTTGGCCACTTAGCCGTTTTTTGCACTTAAAATTCCCGCGTCTTTTTTCTCACACAAACTTGACTATTTCTCTGTTTACTAACTTCACAAATAGTCCCTGAATTTGGAACGTCCAGTTGTTTTTGGTATTTATTGGTTAATACACTATACCAATTGCATACCAACAATCACAAGAAACATATCCTAAGAAAATCTCATCAACCTCCCAATGGCTAACTTCCCACTACTTGAAGGACTCGCTAAAGCTTCGAACTCTGACTACATGTTTGACTCGATTTCTCTCTTTTATCAGAGAGAAAACGATAAGGACATCAAAATTGCTAAAGGACTCCAAAACACTTTGATCGACTTGATTCGGGGTATGAAGGAAACCCAAGAATACATCTCGAGATCAAGGCTTTGAACTACGGTGATGAACTACAAGGTTATAGAGGATCTTCACAACAGCAAAAGGCTAATGTCTTGAAGGCGTTGGAGATAAGGAGGATGATCATCAAACACACTCACGGTGTGTGACAGAACAAATTCCTTGATGATCTTAGGAAGTGTTGGTATGAAAAGCTATGGTTATGTTTTCCTTTTTTTTTGGAAAATATGTCTTGAATATTTAATGTTTAATATGAAGTTAATGAATCTATATGTTATGTTCTAGTGTTTTAATTTGTTAATTATGTTGTTAATTGTTGTATTTGTTCAAGAGAGTTGTTATATCGGTTTTGATTGTATTGGGTGTTGGTAGAGCTATGGTCCTTGATCAAACAGATTTAGAGTGTGGGGACACAAGTTTTAGTCCCTATCCTGCCTTGCATTAACTTATAGCAAGCACTTTATTCTCACATTTTACCACAAATTTGAATTCAAATACATAAACCCAACCCTTTCGGAGAAATTGAGTCAAAATGGGTAAATCTAGAGCTCAGAAAGCATTAAATGCTCCAATTGTCAAACTGTTGGACATAATAAGTCTAGTCTGTCACAAGGATCGGTACCAAAACCAACAAAGAAAAGTATGGTTCGAGGTAGAAAAAGGCATTGTGATGGCGTAAGGCAACAGTATTCATTTAATTGTCATTTATATAATGATTGTTCTAGTGTGTTTACATTCTAGTTGATGTACAAATGTATTACTTTTGAAGTGGATGGATGAACAGGATATAAGAAAGACTATGGAACAAGAGTTTTATGATGCTCTTTACGAGCAAGAAGAAGAACACGTAAATTTGGAGGAAAATGAAGAGCGGTCGAGTTGGATGAAGAAGCATTCCAATAGATTTTGGAAGAGAGAGAATGTACAAAAGAATGAAGAGGAATGGGAGAGGAAAATTTGGCTTCAAGATCGAGTATGAGGCGACTTACTATGGAGTGTCTGTGGAAGAGTTATATCCAAGACATCCATATGTCTTGGATAAAATTCACGCCCGAAAGTAACAAATTCCATAGCTTTTCTAAAATTTGTGAGGCTTCACTCTTCTAGCCATTTTGTAATATTGACAATATTATGTTTCAACATGTTTTTGTTTTTTTGTTGACTTTATAAGTTGACTAGCTTGTAAGAATTTATGTTGTCTTTACTCCTTATCTACTTGTTCAACAACCACAACTCCCATCTACTTATATAGCACATCTTAAGTCAAGAATTGTTTATCATGCCACCATATTATCACCATGGATGTAGAAAATGGTTGTCAAATGGTATGCATTGATCGTTGGCTTCAAAGGAAAACAATTTGGATTGACCTTTTTGCAAGGCGTCCACCTTATAGAGCTTTCATGTGGTATGTTTGTCCGGTGTGCCTTGAGATAAGGGAAACACATCTTATCTTGGTAGAGATGGTGTTACAAGGAAAACACAACCACAAGAGATAGTGGTGGATATGTGATGGGTCTACATGTTTCGCGACTACTAGTGTTGGTGTATCCTTGGGTCGTGATGAAGAACAAAGTGAACCACCCACAATCGAAATAGCAAGTGGAGTTCGCCAAGCCAAACACCACGTGAAGCACCGCACTGTTGAAGAGCAAATGGATCACCTACTAGTCATTTATCGCAGTGAATTCCTAGCAAGAATTGTTATGTTGTCTTTCAGTGTAAATGTAGCTTTAACTGATATGTGTGTGCTTCTTTTGTTATAATAATTGAATTTTTGTTACAATTTGAATCTGTTGACTTTATAAGTCAAACAAGCGAGATTTTAAAAACTAACAATTCGGTTTCGTATCCTCTAATAATTTGGTTTATGTTGACCTTATAAGTCAAAATGGGTTTTCCCAAGCACCCACCTAAACTGGATATGCAAGCGCAAACTACAAAAAGAAAACAACATTTCCAAAATATACCTACACCACCACCTAATTACACCATATGAACCAAAACATACATGTTAACAAGTATCGTTTTCAAGAACCATCATCGTGCAAAACCTATACATCTTCATTACATCAACAACTAAAAATAACGGTGAACTTCTTGATGGGAGGCTTGTTATTCATGGGGAGACTTGAGGTCCTTAGGGGAGGCACATACCACTCATTCCTATTTGTGCCGAGCATCCCACACCGCTACAAGACCAAGTACAACTTTGGGAGCGGAAGCCTTGGGCCTTGGAAGCTTGGGAAGTGGAACCTTTAGAATTAGTGGTCTTAGAAGACATGTTCCCACACTCATCATCGATGTATCCGAAATAATGATGACATCAACTTCATTTCCTTCACGTTAGTATCCGGAAAGATAGACAAAGCAGATATAATCGAGTTGACCCATTACAACTTTCTTAGCTTGTAAACATTCACTCTAGAGTCGACCTTTACGAGACTCCTTATTCCCATATTTTTCCCACAAGTCTTCAAGTATCACATCAGCAATGTCATCTCCTATATCCCACTTATTCCATAAGTAGCCATGGCATAGTCAACCATATCGGCGGATACCTTTAGCTTGCTATAATCCTCTTTTGATGATTCGAAACCGCTCGGATTTGTCAAATAAATAGAGTAATTTATGCTCCTCCCTTAAAATGGGAATAACACAAATACAAAAACCCGACTAACCTTTCATCACTGAGCTTCTTTCGCAATCTGCATAAATCATCAAACATTTCATCGACATTTCATCTTCTTTAACCAAGTATTCCGTATTTTGCCTTCACATAATTTACCATCTCATCGCTACATCCGTACAAGTAAGCTCCTTATCTCGCCATTGTTAAAGTGTGTGCGAGGGTGTGTGAAGAAGGCGGAAACAATCAAGATGGTATATGGTAAACCGTTTCTCATAATTAACTAGGTTGAGTTATAAATGTGATTGGACTATATTACCTCGTGAAACTAACGTAAAAGAGTCGTTGACATAGGTGTTAGTGGTCGAGGACCATTCGGCATTTAATCGCTCTTGTTTGGACCGGTGGCGATGATTATGCCGGTTTCGTCCCATCGCGATCCTCCACTACAAGTTTAGGGACCAACGGTGTATTTTAGTCTAAATATTACTAGTAGTTTAAACATAAGTTATCACATCGTACTTATAGATTATTTTCCATTACTTTCACTGAAAATTAGTAGTTTCGGTGTACATTAGTTATGCTTAGCATGTTCAGAATATAATACACACTTGCCCTACTCACATGTATCATATTTTTCTAATCATATCCTTCATTTACTTAAAACCCCACACTATCAAATTAACCTGAGATTCACGTTTTATGACGACAGATCGTTTTGTGTTTAAAAAAAGTTTGTGGGTTATAAACGAAAAATAATAAAAGTTTGAAGATTTGGAGATTAAATATAATGTTTTGAAACCCGGTTTGACCCGGGTGGTTCAACCGATTGAACCGTTCCAGTCGAAAGACGGGTCGATTTAAACCGAGTCAACCCGACGGGTTGGGTAAAAAACTTGTCAAATTAAATCGGGTCAACCCACCGGGCTTGAAGCGTCCCGGGTCAACCCGGTTTTCGATATGTATTAATAGTTTTCTTTTGAAATTTATGTTATCAACATCTCTTTTTTTAGTTTCAACTTTTCACTTTTTACTTTTTTGGTTTTCTTTTATATATAATATATCGAGGTACCGTAGCGTTGCGTGGCGGAGTCCCGTGATGATTAACTTGGAGAAATAGATCTCGATGAGGCGATTCATCACTTTGTATCGGTTTCAACGGTCCTCTCCGTTCATTTTGGATGGCTTTTATTGGTTAGCCGAACCGGTGGTGATACCGGTTCCTGGTTTGAACCGTCTGGTCCGGTCCGATTTTCAAAATATATGTATCATCAACTTGTTAACTTGTATGACGCTTTGTTTTTATTAATTTGTATAATAACATGTACTTTTCATTTTAGGGTGTTTTAAAAATAACATTAATTAGTGTGTTTAATTATTTTATATTTTGGATTATGTTGTAACTTGTTTAAATTGTATATTGTGAAAATTTTATTGTACTTTTTTAGTAAGGGGCATTTTAATTGGTTGTTTTTAATTTGGTGGATATGCTTTTAATTGATTGTAAAATGTGAATAAATTATTGTACTTTTAAGTAATGGGTGTTTTAATAAGAGTATTAAATACACCATGCATTTATCTCACTTTTGACTTTCAACATTTCACTTTTCAAGGTTTGACCATTTTTCTTTTATATGTAGTATAAATTTTGAGACTCGCGATAGTGCACGGGTATACGATGAAGTCAATTGACTCAAATTTGGACACTCGCGATTATTTGCCCTACTAATCATACAATCACCTCGAAAACATAAACACTACACCCTCTGATTTTACGCTTAAGCCATATATTACAGCAATTTAACCTTTAGAAAATTGTGTTACAATCCTGAAGTTTGTTGACTTATGATCTTCATAATTGGTTTATGGGTTAGGTTGGCCGTGGATAGAAGGTGCACCTCATGCTGGTGGTGCTAACAAAATGAAACATGTCATGTGAAATGGGAGTTAAATGTTCTCGAACCAGGTTAAAACAACGGGTAAATTGGTAAGTTCCTTTTACCCAAATATAAACAGTTTTGAACTTATTATGTAATCGTAAAATCAATTCGGAAACAAAAATCCCTTTAAACACCTAATTATGATTTGATACAGCTAATTATAACTTGCAAGTGTTTGTATAGAGCCACACAGCGTACGCTTACCAGCTTATTTAAGCTGTTATAATGTGCAGCTTTCCAATAAGAATTGAATGTTATGAAGGTAAACAATCAACATTTCCGAAACGCTTACCAGATTGTATGAAGTTCTCTGTTATTTGTCATAGATAAATAGCTTCAACAATAAGATTTGACTTATTGGTCTTTTGTTTTGGTAATTTAAACGACAAAAAATTTAGAAACTTATATAAGTTAGTGGGTTGCTAGGATGATAGTGTTACTATATTTTTGTATTCTAACAAAGATTCATCATAACAACCCAATAACATGATATTAACCTCAACCTGTGAAATATGTACGTCACAATATATAAGCAAGAACAAATTTTATCTCTTCTCAATGTGGGATTGAAAACTTAAAACCAAAGTTCACAAAAATAACCCATACGAAAAATAAAAAATAAAAAATGACATAACCCTTTTGTGGATTTTTACACATTGCTCTAGAGACATAATAAGAGCATTTATAAGTGTACATCACTTTGTACCTACGTAGCCATGGATAAGAAACAACTATATTCATAATCTGGATCAATGACCATGTTAAGTGAACATTTAAAATCTTGTACACTGGTACACATATTTTAGCTCACATTTCAAAATGGCGGTTTTACGACATGGTTTTCATAACTTTTTGCTTCGAATCAGAGATGCATTTTTGACTCTTTTTAAATAGTTGACCAAAGATCATAAACCGTTGTTTTGCAATAATTTTGTATTTTGTAGTTTCCTCTTGTATCTATAAAAGGTACTCGTAAGATTTAAGGCAAAAATGGTGTTTCTGAACATTTTCACTCTCATAAAAGAACGTATGTTGACTATTTGACTTTAAGAAGGTCAAGGACTCAAAGTTGAGTTTTTAAACTCCATAAAACACGATTTCTTGACTATTTGACTTTAAAATGGTCAAAGTTGACATTCAATGGGAAGAACCTCGTACAATTGTAATCATCATACAAGCTGCTTAAGCTCAATAATCATCATCATCATCATGTGCATAATAACATTAACGAAATTAACCGAAAAGAAACAAACAAACTTAAAATGTAATATATCTAAACTTTCGCAATGATAAGGCTTTTTTTTTTTTTTTTTTTTTTTTTTACCTATCTATCTAAGCTTACTATATAGTTCATTGCTTATAATTTTAGTGAGTGTTTGTATTAGCTTGTGATTATAAGTTAATATGCATTTCCATCGGTGTCCGACAAGGGTAAAGGAATCACAAATAATGGTGTCATATCAAAGCAAACATAAATATCCAAAAGAAGTCTTAACATAAATAAATCGGAAATAATTCAAGTCAACATGACTTCAATACATAGGTCACCATATGGAAAATAAACACCAATAAAATATATCGAAATAGTAAAGTCTTAAATGGCCTCATAAGATCAAAGCTAAATATCTCTAAGGTAAGTCCACTCGGCGGAAAAATAAACTCATCCCAAAGCAAAACCCAGCTCAATGCTTAGATACACCGCGGAAGAAAAGAAATGCGGTGAGCTTCAAAAGCTCGGTGAGCAGATATAAAAGCAAAGCGAATCTGAAAGCGATATCGAATACAAAATATAATGAGCGAAGATAGCAAAATCATAATCATTTTGAGTATAAATCGAATTATCGAATAAGTTTTATAGTTAACTACCTCGAGCCCGAAACAAATATCGGATCAAAATCATATTCACATAAGGCAACATTTGTAGGGAGACCTACGAGTTATGAAGGGCGTGCATGCGCGCGGCATCAATCATCGGATAACAGATAACATATAACGAGATAACGATAACGGATCTAGGATGCATCCATCGCCCGCGGCGAGATATTGGTCATATAACATAACTTGAGCTCATAACGAGATAACGAGATAAGGGCGTGGCGAACATCACTCTCGCCCTAGAGTCATGTCGAGGTGCATCAACGACACGGACATGGAACCCCATGACTAGTGAAATATTTGGCTCGGGTGTCAAACTATCTTAGGTCAAATCGAATGTCAAAGCCGACACGGATCATACTTTATCGGAAGATTAATCATATTTCCAAAATCGAGTTTTCATATCATATAGTTCAAAATCGGATGTTTTATAATTCGAAATCGAGTTCGGATAAGCAACATCTCAAACAAAGCAGAATGGGGTTCATAGCAAAGGCTTAGGAAACCCTAATATAAAAGCTAACGAAAAGCGTTATAAGGAACCTTTCTTGAAAAGGTCGAATATATGTACCTTATTCCAAAGCAAATGACCAAAAAGCGAAATACGGAAAGCAAAGGATTACTCCTTCTTCACGGAACCTATACACATTAACGGTCGTACATGTTATTTATGATTCCATAATTGTCGAAATGATCTTTTAATATTTGGTGTTCATACTTAATGTATTCGATGATCTTAATACTTTAGAGATTTATGATTAAATGAGACTTAAGTGTTTTATAACAAATATTGTAGATTAAGGTTCATTATGTCATTTATTAAAGTTTAGGGTTAAATGTGAAAATAGTTTAAAAGTCATAACTTACACATGAAATAACAATTAATATAATTAGCTTCAAACCCTAATCGACTCTCATTTATGTTCTAGGGTTTTCTCAATCTTTTAATATCATATCAATGTGCATTTACTTTACATATTCGTCATTTAATGACTCATTACTCTTGTTTATTTACTCAACACATTCATGTCTTAACCATATGTTACTTATACACATATTATCGTCAACTTTTATACCCATGCACGTCTATGATTTCATGTGACTACACAAGTTACTTATTATCCGGATTAGATATACATCTACACACACATGCACAATAGCCCGACTAGATATGAACACGTACTACGTTTACACATCGACAAGCTCACTTGACTCACAACACACGCGCATGGTACACGGTTCACCAACCATTTAGGGTTCGGTTCACACATCACTTAGGGTTTAGGTTTTGCATGATCTTTACTCATTTAATACACTTCCACAAACTCTTACAT
This sequence comes from Chrysanthemum lavandulifolium, assembly GCA_022545495.1. Classification (NCBI taxonomy): domain Eukaryota; kingdom Viridiplantae; phylum Streptophyta; class Magnoliopsida; order Asterales; family Asteraceae; genus Chrysanthemum; species Chrysanthemum lavandulifolium. The sequence goes on from CM040241.1 coordinate 264,495,974, forward strand.
GTTTCGGTTAATACATAGGTTTCGGCTAATATGTTTTATGCAAACCCTAACTCTTCTACGTACTTTACATATTCACGTTTGCATGTTTCACATAAGGTCCGATTCATTTATATATGTGGTTCGGTTCTATGTGGCTCGACTTATTTAAGATCCGATTCATACAATACGTATTACATACATGCTCTTTAATATTATAAGGTTCAATTCATATTTGTTTGTTGGTTTCGTATGGTTCGGCCAAAAAAAAGAACACAAGCTCGACTAAAACAAAACATGATACAATATATTATACGTTAGGTGTTATCAAAGGAAGACGAGAAAACATGTTATACCTTAGCTCGTTGGAAACAAAGTCTCGACACCAAGGGAGTTAGGGCTTCGGCCGAATGAAAAAGAAAAGAAAAGAGGCAAAACTAGGGTTTCCAAATTGTGTTAATGTGTTGTATTTATAGTGGTACAAATTTGGTTAGGCTTGAGGGGGTGTGGGCTTCGGCTTGGGTCCAACCGAACAAAACAAACACCCCTTTTGGGCTCTCGGCTTCTTGATCCAACCGAACACAAACAACACGCCCATCTTGGGCTCTCGTGAGTCCAATCCAACAAAACAAACGTGACTTGGTTCACCATTAAGCGAAAACAAGGCCCAAACGAATGGCCCAACTATTTACGAGAGCGTTTAACTTCCGTCATACAAGGTCGATCACATACACATATTTGTTAAGTTTTAGTTATTCGTAAGTTAGGTTTTAATTTCGTTGAATGAATATAAATGTCTTTTCGTATTTTATAAATTTCGATTCCAAGGGTATTTTAGTCTTTATTCATGTTTTAGATTTTCGGGTTTACAACTCTTCCCTCTAAAAGAAGAATTTTCGTCCTCGAAAATTGAAATGAAACGAAAAAAAGCGAAGCGAGAACATACCAAACTATTCAAAGAAATGAGGATAACTAGCTCGCATCGACTCCTCGGTTTCCCAGTAGCCTCACGCTCGGGTGATTTTTCCAAAGAATCTTAACGAGCGGAATGACTTTATTTCTCATGACTCTTTCTTGTCTTTCTAAAATAGCTTCGGTTCTTGAGATAAGGACATATCGGATGAATTTGATCAAGCGGATAAGAAGCAGCGTGTAACGGATGATAGTTGTATCCCTTAGGGTGATACATGGAAAGCGTCATGAACATGCGATAAGCGAGGCGGAAGTGCTAACCGATCTGAAACTTCTCCAATCGCTCCGAATTTCAAGCGGACCGATGAATCGAGGGGTGAGCTTGCCCTTGATTCCAAAGCGTTTCACACCTCTAAGCGGCGAAACTTTCAAAATACACGATCTCGGCCGAAATTCTAAATCACGGCGATGCTTGTCGGCATAACTTTCCGACGAGACCTAGCCTCCTTGACTTTTCTCTAGCAATGACTACTTTCTCATTAGTGATCTCAATCATTTCGGACCTTCAATTAAGCGTTCACCTACTTCATCCCAACAAGTAGGTGCTCTACATTCCTTCCATAAAGAAGTTCAAGCGGTCTTTGCCTTAATGCTAGCATGCCAGTTGTTGTTGTATGCAAACTCTACTAAACACAAATATTCATCCCGGTGCCGTCCATTCTAAAGCACAAGCCCTTAGCATGTCCTCTAAGGTGCGAATAGTCCTCTCGGTGACCATCCGTTTGAGGATGAAATGTTATCTTGAAATTAAGTCGAGTACCCCAAGCTTTTGCAAACCTTTCGAAGCGAGAAGTAAAAGCGGATCTCTGTCGGACACAATAGATGCGGAGTACCATGAAGTCTAACTATCTCTTCTTTGAAAAATTTCCGCCAATCTACCAATACCATAATCCTTTCTAATTGGTAAGAAATGAGCGATTTGGTTAGTCGATCAACAACTACCCAAATCGCATCATGCTTCTTCCGAGTAAGAGGTAGCCAGTCACAAAATCCATAGATATCTTATCCCACTTCCATGTTGGAATATCCAATGGCTGTAACAATCCACTAGCCCTTTGATGTTCAATCTTAACTCTTGACAAATCATACACCGACACAAGCGTCGCCACATCTTGCTTCATGCCATTCCACGAAATCTTGTTTCAAATCCTATACATCTTGGTAGAACCGGGATGGATAGTGAAAGGAGAACTATGAGCTTGATCATAACTTTCTCAATACGGATCATTGGGAACACAAAGCCTATCTTCATACCATACAATTCCGTCATCATCAACCTTAAACTCCGTGCCTTACCTTCTTCAACATTTTGCGCCACGGCCCTGACTCGCCATCATCTTTACGAGCTTCTTTAATTTGCGATATAAGGTTCGACTCCACCTTCATACTAGCCCGGTATCCATCAAAACCTCGTACGCATAGCTCAACATCCAAAGCGCTCTAAGTCACGAATAATCCTAGGTTCAATCTCAATACTTGCAAGAATGCACGATTTCGGCTAAGTCGTCGGCAACTACATTAGCCTTACGGATGGTCTTGAATGTTGGTGTCATAATCCTTAGAAGTTCTAACCATCTTCTTTGTCTCATGTTAAGTTCTTTACGGTGAAAATATACTTGAGACTCTTATGGTCGATGAATATATCACACGTCTCTCCATACAAGTAATGCCTCCGGATCTTCAACGCGAACACCACTGTAGCTAACTCAAGGTCATGAGTTGGATAATTCTCCTCATAAGGTTTTAGGCGCCTTGAAGCATAAGCTATTACCTTTCCATGTTGCATCAAAACACGCCCAATCCTTTCTTAGATGCATCACTATAAATTTGAAATCCTCGAACCGGATGGAAGAGTCAAAATAGGGCGGACACCAATCTCCGTTTCAACTCTTCAAAACTCTTTTCTCGTTCATCCGTCCATACAAACTTTTCACCTTTTCTCATCGGTTGGGTTAGGGGCAAAGCTAAGCGAGAGAAACCTTCAACAAAGCGTCGGTAGTAACCGTGAAGTCCTAGAAAACTCCTAACCTCGATCCATTGTCGTAGGTCTTGGCCATTTAGTGATAGCCTCAACTTTAGAGCGGATCCATGGTGATACCATCGCGAGATACAATATGACCAAGGAAAGCGACTTGTCTTAACCAAAACTCGCACCGAAAATTTGGCGTACAACTTCTTCTTCCTCGAATCTCCAAAACTATCCGGAGATGTTGCTCGTGCTCTTCTTTGGACTTGGAGTAAACTAAAATGTCGTCGATGAAAGCGATAACGAACTTGTCGAGGAACTCATGGAAAACACGATTCATTAGGTCCATAAACACAGCGAGCGCATTTGTCAAACCAAAAGGCATAACGAGAATTCATAATGACCATATACGGTGCAAGCGGTCTTAGGAACATCTTGCTCCCTCACACGTGGTGGTGATAACGGATCTCGGATCAATCTTAGAAAAGAACTTCGCTCCTTGCGGTTGATCAAACAAATCATCAATACGTGGCGAGAGGATAACGGTTTGAATGGTAATCGGTTGAGTTCACGGTAGTCGATACATAGCGCATGCTTCCATCCTTCTTCTTCACAAACAAAGCAGGTGCACCCATGGAGAAACTTGGGTCGAATAAATCCATTTTCTATCATCTCTTGCATTGTTCCTTCAACTCCTTGAGTTCTCTGGTGCCATGCGATACGGAGCCTTGAAATCGGTTCGGCACGAGGAATTAACTCAATGCTAAACTCAACTTCTCTAGGCGGGGAAGACCGGGTAGTTCATCGGGAAAAGCGTCGGTGAATTCACAAACAACGAAAGATTTTCAATGTTAGGACTCTCCAAAGATGTGTCCTTAACGGATGCCGAAAACCTTGGCACCCATGAGCAATCATGGTCCGTGCCTTCATAGCGAAATGAGCTTATGATTTGAGAGGTTGAGAACCATAATAAACAAATTCGGGATGTTTTATGTCTCCAAAGATCACGGTTCTAGCATAGCGATCGATGGAAGCTCTATGATAAGCCAACCAATCCATGCCTAGAATGATATCAAAGTCGACCATATCGAGAGGATACAGATTTGCGGGCGAATCGATCATCAAAGCGAAGAGGGCTTAACGTATTTATGATCAATGATCATGTGGTTTTCATAGGCGTAGAAATCGATAAGTGATTTGTTAATGGTTTGGGCTTCATATTAAGTTTCTTAGCAAATGTGCGGATATAATGGAGTGTGTGGCACGGTATCAAATAAAGCGAAAGCAGAATAATCATCAATGAAAAGAGTGCCCGTAATGGTACACGAAGTGCGCTCACTTTGATTCGAGTAGTAGCATAAACGCGTCCGGTGGTAGGTGGCGGCTTGATGTAGTTTCCGGGAATCACGGGTTCTTCTTAGGGCAATCCTTGATCTTGTGAGTAGTGGAACCACAAGAGAAACATCCACCGGTGGCCTTGAAACACGGCCCGGATGAGCCTTTCCACAAGTAGTACGAGATAGGTGGGGAGGCAAAACCTCGGTGTCCTTTCTTGACGAGAAGATCTGAAGCACGACCACGATATGATCCTCGGTGGTGATCCTTGTTGTATGCTGGTTATTGTTACCTTGATTCGGCGATCATTTCCATTCCTACCGGCGGCTCGCTATCGACTCCTCGCCTCGGGCGCCTAGAGTCCACATTCCTTCTGGTGACCCGTGATCATAACTCCTATCCACTTGACCCCTCGAATCATAACTCCTGCCGAATTTCCCTTATAATCATTACTTTGAGTCCTACCTTGAATCCGATCACCATCGCGGTTCGCTTGTTGGAACCCGAAACCTCATGAAAGATCTCAATGTTACGAGTGCGTCATTGCGGTGACACATCCTCATACTCAATATTAGCGATCGGTCCAACACCCACTTCTTGGTCCCACTTGAAGTGCTTAGCTTGGCGCCTACCATCTCCGACAATCGTTCCCACAAAACTTACCGGTCTCATAAACGCCCATGTACTCATTGGAGTTCTCATGATCAAAGCGGTAGATTGCACGATAATCCTCTCATACCTTTCTTTTCGGCATCGGGAAATGTGGTTATAGAAGATAGTACGAAATTCGGTCCGGTACAAGTAATAGCAAAAGCATCTCCTCCTCTTGCCTGTTTGAGTGCCTTCCACCAATTCAATGCATCACCTTCCAACTTAAATGTAGCCAAGCGAGTCTTAAACTCGTCTCCACAACCAATACTTCAAGCGACTTCTCAATATGGTGATCCGGTCCTCGGCCTCGGTGGGAGTAGCGGCGGTGCTAAAAGAAAGAGGCTTGAGCTTACAAAGCGCTCGAGCCAAGTGTGAATCCGGTGGGTTGATTACCTCCACCACTACCGAAGCACCGGTCGATTCACGAATGTTGTTGATCACTGTGTCATCATCTCGGTGTGGTGAGACCGAGGAAAAGAGTGTTGAGAGCATTAGCAATCGCGACATCCATGTTAGGAGCATCATCGTCCCCTCCAGGAGTTACCGTTCGACGAGTTTGAACCATCGAGCGATATTCAAACGATTAGCAAAATGAACAAAGGTGAGATATGAAATGGAAGTTCGCGAAGGAAACCTAAAGTCTACCCAATCCTCACGGGTCATAGCCTAAGCTCTAAGGGTCTCAAAACCTAGGGCTCGATACCATAAATTATAGCGCCCGGCCGACAAGGGTAAAGGAATCACAAATAATGGTGTCATATCAAAGCAAACATAAATATCCAAAAGAAGTCTTAACATAAATGCGGAAATAATTCAAGTCAACATGACTTCAATACATAGGTCCCAGTGGAAAAATAAACTCCAATAAAATATACGAAATAGTAAAGTCTTAAATGGCCTCATAAGATCAAAGCTAAATATCTCTAAGGTAAGTCCACTCAGACTCATCCCAAAGCAAAACCCGGCTCAATGCTTAGATACACGCGGAAGAAAAGAAATGCGGTGAGCTTCAAAAGCTCGGTGAGCAGATATAAAAGCAAAGCGAATCTGAAGCGATATCGAATACAAAATATAATGAGCGAAGATAGCAAAATCATAATCATTTTCGAGTATAAATCGAATTATCGAATAAGTTTTATAGTTAACTACCTCGAGCCGAAACAAATATCGGATCAAAATCATATTCACATAAGGCAACATTTGTAGGGAGACCTACGAGTTATGAAGGGCGTGCATGCACGCGGCATCAATCATCGGATAACGAGATAACATATAACGAGATAACGAGATAACGGATCTAGGATGCATCCATCGCCCCGAGCGGATATTGGTCATATAACATAACTTGAGCTCATAACGAGATAACGAGATAAGGGGCGTGGCGAACATCACTCTCGCCCTAGAGTCATGTCGAGGTGCATCAACGACACGGACATGGAACCCCATGACTAGTGAAATATTTGGCTCGGGTGTCAAACTATCTTAGGTCAAATCGAATGTCAAAGCCGACACGGATCATACTTTATCGGAAGATTAATCATATTTCCAAAATCGAGTTTTCATATCATATAGTTCAAAATCGGATGTTTTATAATTGAAATCGAGTTCGGATAAGCAACAGCTCAAACAAGCAGAATGGGGTTCATAGCAAAGGCTTAGGAAACCCTAATATAAAAGCTAACGAAAAAAAGCGTTATAAGGAACCTTTCTTGAAAAGGTCGAATATCGTACCTTATTCCAAAGCAAATGACCAAAAGCGAAATCTGAAAAGCAAAGGATTACTCCTTCTTCACGAACCTATACACATTAACGGTCGTACATGTTATTTATGATTCCATAATTGTCGAAATGATCTTTTAATATTTGGTGTTCATACTTAATGTATTCGATGATCTTAATACTTTAGAGATTTATGATTAAATGAGACTTAAGTGTTTTATAACAAATATTGTAGATTAAGGTTCATTATGTCATTTATTAAAGTTTAGGGTTAAATGTGAAAATAGTTTAAAAGTCATAACTTACACATGAAATAACGAATTAATATAATTAGCTTCAAACCCTAATCGACTCTCATTTATGTTCTAGGGTTTTCTCAATCTTTTAATATCATATCAATGTGCATTTACTTTACATATTCGTCATTTAATGACTCATTACTCTTGTTTATTTACTCAACACATTCATGTCTTAACCATCGTTACTTATACACATATTATCGTCAACTTTTATACCCATGCACGTCTATGATTTCATGTGACTACACAAGTTACTTATTATCCGGATTAGATATACATCTACACACACATGCACAATAGCCGACTAGATATGAACACGTACTACGTTTACACATCGACAAGCTCACTTGACTCACAACACGCGCATGGTACACGGTTCACCAACCATTTAGGGTTCGGTTCACACATCACTTAGGGTTTAGGTTTTGCATGATCTTTACTCATTTAATACACTTCCACAAACTCTTACATGTTTCGGTTAATACATAGGTTTCGGCTAATATGTTTCATAAACCCTAACTCTTCTCGTACTTTACATATTCACGTTTGCATGTTTCACATAAGGTCCGATTCATTTATATATGTGGTTCGGTTCTATGTGGCTCGACTTATTTAAGATCCGATTCATACAATACGTATTACATACATGCTCTTTAATATTATAAGGTTCAATTCATATTTGTTTGTTGGTTTCGTATGGTTCGGCCAAAAAAAAGAACACAAGCTCGACTAAAACAAAACATGATACAATATATTATCGTTAGGTGTTATCAAAGGAAGGCGAAAACATGTTATACCTTAGCTCGTTGGAAACAAAGTCTCGACACCAAGGGAGTTAGGGCTTGGCCGAATGAAAAAGAAAGAAAAGAGGCAAAACTAGGGTTTCCAAATTGTGTTAATGTGTTGTATTTATAGTGGTACAAATTTGGTTAGGCTTGAGGGGTGTGGGCTTGGCTTGGGTCCAACCGAACAAAACAAACACCCTTTTGGGCTCTCGGCTTCTTGATCCAACCGAACACAAACAACACGCCCATCTTGGGCTCTCGTGAGTCCAATCCAACAAAACAAACGCGTGACTTGGTTCACCATTAAGCGAAAACAAGGCCCAAACGAATGGCCCAACTATTTACGCGAGGCGTTTAACTTCCGTCATACAAGGTCGATCACATACACATATTTGTTAAGTTTTAGTTATTCGTAAGTTAGGTTTTAATTTCGTTGAATGAATATAAATGTCTTTTACGTATTTTATAAATTTCGATTCCAAGGGTATTTTAGTCTTTATTCATGTTTTAGATTTTCGGGTTTTACATAAGAATACCATATACTCGTATAGCGACATGTAGCAATTATTTGATCAACGATATGGTTTTGACATATCAAAAGTTAAATACACATGTAGTATAAGAAAATGGAGTAACTTATAAATACCATTTTGCTAGTTTCCTTCTCAAAAGTCCGAGCTTCCAATATTCAAACAAATGGAATTGATTCAAATATTCAAACAAATGATTATTTAGCTTTTCGTCTTGATTCTGAGGTTTGTAAGGCAAGATGGGGTGTTCAAATTTGGGAGATGATGATTTGTGGAGATGAATGATTTGGGTAGATGATGAAGAGGATGAAAGATGAAGGGTAAAACATAAATGTGTTATAAAAGTATAAATGTATGGACTAAAATACCTTGACTACATAACAAAATCGACTTTGACTTGGTGAAAGGACTAATCTGACATTTAATGGCCATGTTTTGGACCTATGGCGATTAATATGGCGGTTAGTCCCATCGCGATGCACCTGCTAAGTTTAAGGACCAACGGTGTATTTTAGTCTTTATTTTATATAAGCAAATTAGCTTTCTAGAGAAATTTAAATAAACTCTTGAATGAGCTTATCTTTGCTATATCAACTAACGAGTCCTCTAGATGCACTTAAACAAACACCCCTAATGGCATTAATAGACACACTCTTTCAATATTTCAAATAACAAAAGCTTTTTATGATATTTTAAAACCAAGGTTTTTAAGATCGGGATTCTATCCGGAATCATTTTTATCTTTGCAAGATCGTGATCATAAGATCGGATCAGAATCTTAAAATGATACTCTAATGTTATTTCTTAATAGTTTTGTAATATCATACAAATCTACAAGTTATTATACATTATAAACAATATTTGTTAGCTTGTTCTTTGTTGACAATAAATATTTGTTAGCTTTTTTACTTTTTTGCTTTATATTTTCTAACTTTCTATAAGCCACCCGTGATTTATCACTGGTTTATAGGCTAGTACATTATAAACACAAAATACTATGAATGTTTCATAGAAATGTTGTCCTAAATTATGATTATGAAATATTTAAAAAGATTAATATGTTAATTTTGAATTCTAAAAAAAAAAAAAAAAAAAAACCCTTATTAATTTGTATTTTTTTAGTTTGTAATCCGAGAAAAGTAAGATCGGATCGGATTATATCTTAAGATCGTATGGTCAAGATCGAGATCCTATAATATTTTAAGCTTGTAAAGATCCTATGTAGGATCCGGATCGGATCGGGATCCTATAAAATTTTAAGCTTGCAAGGATCCTATATAAGATCCGGATTATTTTTGTTTTGTAGTATCGTAAAATTGTAAGATCAAGATCGGGATCCTGACAACTATGTTTAAAACCCAAATGGCAAAAAGTCAAAAGAGTTTATGTAAGTTATTGGGTCTAAAATGGTAACCTTGTTAATGGTATTTTTGCGGTTAAACAAGATTACAATGGGAAACTTTTTGTTTTGCGGTATCGTAAAATCGTAAAATTAAGATCAAGATCCACGGCAAAAAGTCAAAAGTTTATGTAAGTTATTGGGTCCAAAACGGTAACCTTGTTAATAGTTATTTTGCGGTTAATCAAAATCACAATGGGAAACCTAATAACTTCACACTAACCCTAATATATATGCATCATTTACACCATGGTATATAAATAAGCACAAACCTTCTTCTATATCCAATGTGGGATCAAAACATTTAGTTGCAGTAATCAGATATTAAATATATATACTTTTTATTAGACTAGAAGAATGCCATGTGATGTGGCGGTGGGTGCCGATAAATATTTTAATGGTATGAAATGTTTTTATTTTAAACTTCCTTATTATAAAGTAGTAGATAAATGTTTTTCAAAAGTAGATAGTCTAAATTATTAATAGTGTAAATGGTAAATATTTTTATTTTTCAAATTTTAGCATTAAATTGATGGTTTAACTATAGTGAGTTTTTTTATAAACAATTCCATTAAAATGTATCATTATTGAAGGGCGGTTACATATGATTTTAATGAGATTTAAATTTTCAGATTTTACATTCATTTTTTACTTTTCCTTTTATAGCAATATTTTTTGTCTTAAAATTTTAAGACTTTCTTTAATAGAAAGTCCAAAATGTTTTATAATGTAGTATAGATTATTCTAGTCCCATATATATATGTTGCCTTATAAACAATGTTGTCAAACCGTCGGTCTTATTTTCGTCAATTCTTCATGCCTTATTAATGCTATAAAATAATATTGGTAAATTTTGTTTTTTTTAGAAAATATTTGTTAATAATGCACAATGGTTGGTAATTTGACGTAACAAATGACGTGTTTTAAAAATGGTAATTGCAAAAAATATTCAGCATTCACTTTATAATTAAGCAAACGGTTTTGTTATTTCAAGTAATAGTTTTAATACATTTAAATAAATGAATTTTGTACAAGATTAGTTCGATTGTTCCTCTTTACTATATAACAAGAGCAACATGTAAACGTAACAAACACATATTCGTTTCACACAATTATAAGCTTCATATAAATTTCAAAACTGACCACAAAAAACTACTTATTTTAATAAAAACTAACACGATTGTTTGGGCTACATGTCAAAATAACCAGACGTGGGTTACATTGGAAACAAGTGATTTTGATTACGATGTTTTATGGTCTGGAAAGAAAATGATTCTCTTTAGTCATTTTTTACTGCCATGGAATAGACGGTATAATTTGTGAATGCATTCTATACTATTGTTAGGAGCACGTAATCTGTGATACAAACTCTATTGCGAGCAAAATCACACTCACATTTTAGCTTCAACTTTTCAAAAATCAACCCCAAATCATGGTTTTCAAAACCTCACCAGCACTACTCCTATCATATTAAATATCGATATTGCAGAATGGAATAGAACAAAAATTACAATTACAACAAGACCACTTGTTCTAAGATGAGATGCAACTTTTAATGGCGATGTCTGCCAACTCGGATCATTCTTCATTCCCATTCCACCTATATGTATAAAATGACTGTCAGAATCCCAAGTATTTCATCGAACCAATAGTACACAACAACGATTTCTAATCATGATATATTCCGACATGTTTAAATCCATGAATGGGGCAAATGTAAATAAAATGTCAAAACATAAACTAAACAAACTATGTGGGTATAAAGTGATGAACATTAACACAAGGTGTTAATAGTGTCTCTAAAAAAATTTGTAATAAGAATATGTGATTAAGGCAACAAAAGAGTTATATGTCTAGAAAAAACATCTTGTATGGTGTTAATTTGTGAAAACTTGCTTTAAGATGTAAATCCTACATGGGGTAAAGAAGAGAATATGTGCATAGTTTCATAGATTGGTCTAAGTGGCTCTTTAAATTGAGATTAGTATTATGTTATTGGTTTCGGACGAATGGTTTAGTTAAAGAAAAGAAAAAATAAACTTTCTGTTCCAGTGGAACTAGTAACTTGTATAAGTTCTTAACTTTTTTATTAAACTAATTTTGTATAAATTTCAAAAAAATAAAATAAAATATAATAATAAAGTTAAAAAAAGAATCCTTATTATTGAAGATTATGTGAATGGTGGGTTTGGTGCTGAGGGAACTAAGAACCGATCCAATGTCCATTCAAGAGCAAAAAAGCTCTCATCAACTCCAACAACCATCATTGGTTTAACCATTGTCATCATTCTTGTTGTTATTGTTGTTGTTGCTGCTGTTGCTGTTGTGGTTAAGCAGTTGCATCACAATTCAGAAATTGGAGTTTAAATAGAAAGAAAAAGAGAGTTTTAATGCATGCAAAAAGTACGTACGTAGTTATTAGTAACTGAATAACATTAGAATCTGATGTATTGTCGGGTTAAATACAATGGTTTTGAAATTTAAGCATCGACACTTTGAGTGGCCATGTTAAGATGAAACGTTATGCAACACAAAGAAAGAAAAAAGGATATGGTGGTTGGGAACATGGACATTATCTCTTGCACACATTAGAAACTTGTACTCTTTGTGTAAAGGAAGGCCATGTTTCACAATGTTGTTTTTTACCTTTGCATCTTTATGATGACGACGACGACTGATGATTGAGCATAATGAATAAAATAGACTGAATATGTGTATTGATGTGGTCGTTTAACTTGTTATATCGAATAATTTGGCAAGATATTGTGTATTTGGCGCTCTCATAAACCACAACGTCAGCTTTATAAAATAGCTAGTGTGAACAACAGTTGTAAATTGTACATTTCTACACTTGGTTTTCAACATAAAAGAACGTATGTTGACTATTTGACTTTAGGAAAGTAAAGGTTGACTTTAATATACATGAACCTCGTACAATTTTGATTAGCTCAAAAGGTTGATGTTGGGACAATTTTTTCAATGATTAAACCAGATGCAATCCAATTAAGATGGACAAAAGATAAGTTCTTGAGTTGATTAATCTTTTGTTCTGCACTTACTGATTGGTAAACGTGACCAAACCATAACATATAATTCTTTCTTTTGTTACTATATTTTGTAAGACATATTGGCTACAAAGTGAATTTTAGAAAACATTAATCAATGGTTATCATTATTAGTAGTTTTTTTTTTTTTTTTCTTTTTCAATATTTCGAAACTCAACTAAAACATTAAGGAGTTATTTTCAATATTTCGAAACTCAACTGAAACATTAAGGAGTTATTTTAGTTAAAAAAGACATTTTCAAAACTCAACTGAAAAAATATTAAGATGTTATACGAGTTATGCGGGCTGGCTATAGATTACCGCTTTTGTTAATTTTTTTCCTTAACAATATTAAGATGTTATACAAGTTATGCGGGCTGCTGCTATAGATTACCACTTTTTGTTAATTTTTTTCCTTAACAAAGGCGGATCTTCCCAACGCGATAAGATAATATTAATCTCAATTTGCTTATGCTATATACACCGTTTGTATATAAGGAAGCACAAATTCTTTACTATACCCAATGTGGGATTCAAAACTTGAAACAATTTTTTAAAAAGCAAACATATGCAAAAAGTTGTTCTTGGGACATGACCTTTTTGTTGCCGTAATCATATATAATCTATGTTCTTTTTACACATTGTTTCTAGAGACATAATAACATATTTTATTAAGAGTAAATTACATAAATGGTCCATGTGGTTTGGCGAAAGTTTCACATGTCGTCCCTCAAACTTAAAAGTTGCATAAATAGTCACTATCATCGCTTAAAGAATAACATGAATGGTCCTTTTGAGGCATAAAGTTGCATAAATCATCCCATGGTTTGGCAAAATTTCACCTACCGTCCTCAAAAGGACCATTCATGTTATTCTTGGCGGCGATAGAGACTATTTATGCAACTTTAAAGTTTCAGGGACGGCAGGTAAAATTTTCGCCAAACCACAGGGACCATTTTTGTAATTTACTCTTTCATTAATATTAGCCTATAACAAATTTATACATGTTAGACTCATAATTTGAGAACATTATTGTGACTATTGAATTATATGGGACGAGGCTACCTTGAGCTGGTAACCAGAAATATGTTGCTTCCTTACTGAAGGTTAAAGAAAGACAAGACAAAAGGCCGAGTTAAGTGATAGAAGTCACCAAGATACATCTTATGAGGCTCGTAAGACTCACTTTTCAGATAACATACTAAATAACTCCTTAAAGATAATAAATAAAATAGTACTTTCAAACCACCTTTAAATGGCCTAGTGGTAAAGTCCTTGGTTTTCCTCATAAGTATTTAAACCCGTTAGGTGTGTACATTTGTGGTTGGCTAGAGATGGGTCGGAAACGATCCCAATATTAATCGGGTGAGGTCTGATACTTCTAAGTCAAAACGGCTCGCCCTCCTTGGGTAAAAGTCTCTCAAAGTGGTGTGACGGTTTTACTTATAGTATGAAATAAACATTACCTGAGTTAGAGCAGTTTAGATAAGCATTCCCAAACACCACAGCTGAATGCATCAAAATACGATAGTCCAATAAGCAATTCCAAGAACTGTATAAAGTCCCATGATATAAAGAAGGTAATTAAACAAGCAACTTGAAATTCTAGTCTGTCGCACATAAGTCTCATAAGTCTTTATGCAACTATTAACATACATTAGTATGGCTACTACAACTCAGGAGGTGGTTGGCTAAGCTTATTTACACGGCATAACTTTTGACAGTTTGGATAGACCCAAACCGCTTTAGGCTTATCGCTTATTTAAGATGTTTTGGACAATCTTATCTGAATATAAATAGTGCAAAGCAAATCCAGATGCTATCTCTTGCATTATATTATGATTGATACAACATAATCAAATAAGCTAAAAACACTTGCCGAATCACGCGTTAATTATGTATCACAGTAGTACCTTTATAACTCAGTAAAAATAAGCTCATTTACTTAAACAACACTCATATCAAGTAGTTAGGTATGATTTGTTGCAAAATTCACGGCAAAAATACGTATTTAGTTAACAATATCCACGAAATGTTAAGAGCATCATTCATCATCATGTACAGAATAACATAAACTGTAAAATGATCGAGGATTACATCTGGTATCTATTCAAACGGTAGGATTTTATTTGCGTAAAAAATGATATATATTAAACGTGTTTTACATCTTTCAAACGGTTAGTTCTTTTTTTTTACTCGCCGAGGAAACGGCGAGCACATCCAGTGCCATGGCATCCATTCGACAGCGCCGAATATCCTTCCACGTCGGATTCGGCAAGCACTTCCGTTGTGATACTCCTTGCTCTAAGGTAACAATTTTTTTTTTTTTTTTTTTTTTTTTCGTTTAATTTACGAAACTTTTATTTCATTATTTTTATATTTTCGGGGTTCTTGAGCATATTTTGGATAGTTAAGTAACATATATGTAATTTTTACAAGTTCGGTGATGCAAAAATTTCGAATCAATTATTTTTGCTAGTAAACTCTTTAAATAACCTTAAAAAACATAAACAAAACACTCTAAGGCCTTATTTTTTTTTTTAATAAGTGGATTGTAGGTCTCTCTCTTAATGCATCTGGATGGGTAGTATATGATTTTATTTGCCTTTGTGACATAGACTATTTAGCAAGAAAAAAAAATTAAAATATTGCTTAGTCCCATTTTCTTTACCTCTAAAAGAATTTATTAAAAAAAAAAAAAAAAAAAAAAAGAAAAAAAAAAAAAGCCCCTAAGTATACTAGAATAAACACTTTTCAATATTTTTATATCTTTTTAATATGTTAATTGACAAAAGTTATCTTTAATATCTTAAAATACAAATGACAAAAGGTTAAAATAATAATAAAAATATAAGAACTTACATAAATTACTAAGGCAATCAATCCGGACATGTTACAACTATTTTTGATCATTAACACGACTAATACCATTGCCTCAATAACATTATATTCAAATATAAGCTAAATGTTCACACATGTTATTTATGTGTGTCCTTCATGATAACCATGGGTAGAGAAAAATACATTTTATAAACGAGTTGGGTGAATTTATCCATAATTATTCGACTTTGTTTCTCTTGTATTCCTTATAGCTATTTAAAAATCTATCAAGTTATTCATTTCATACAAACTAAATATTTGTGAACTCTTTCTACACTACAACATTCGTCGCTTTCATGATGACGTTCGAACCTTCATGGGAGACATGTCCTTGTTATACCATTTCGGGGACATGTCCCCTTGAAAAGCCCGGCAATGCCTTCTGGGATACTTTTACGGGACTATTCACAACTTTCACCGGGAGTTGTGGGTCCATGACCGATTGTCACCGGTCGAACATATACGGCGTGGCACGGTGTTTTTGGGGACACGTTCCGGGAAAATGGCAGCTGAAGTTTATATGTAACCTCTTCTCGGTGACATGTCCTCGGGAAATGGAAACTACCTAAAATCTATGTCACTTTTTTGGGGACATGTCCCGTGAAAGACCTTGACCCATTTGCGAGAAAATTTTTGCAAAATGGGTAATTCAATTTTTTCCGAATTTCTCTGAAAAAATCTACAATGTAAGAACTGTTTTCAACCTATTTTATGCTACAACAACACAAAATCGCTAAACATAATATCATATATAACCAATTGGTCCAAATTAGCTACAACACAATCAATAACCTAAAATCGCCAATGGTCCAAAACTATACATAAGCTACCTATCGCAAATGGTCCAAAACTATCGTATAATCCATTTAACGGGAATCATAAACATGTTATTCTCTACAAACATATCCTAACACATAAGGCTCGAACTCGTGTTATCGGTGGTTTGTCGATTGACTTAGATATCTTACGCTTTTCGGGTTTGTCAAAGCTTAACTGCGTATTTTAAATAGTTTAGGGTTTTAGGTAATGAGAACTATCCAAGCATCGGTATCAAAAGACCCCTTAAACCATTAGGGTTGAATTGGTCATTTTAACAATTAGGGTAGGATGGTGGATTGGGGACCTAAACCAAGATCTTGGCGGTGTTGGGGTCCACCCGTTCATGTGTAATAACACTTTAACTAGGTTAATGAGATCATGTTGTGTTGATACGCTTGTGATACAAAAGATTTGATCGTGTTTGCGTCGACTATTTGAGCAGTGTGTATATAGTTGAGGGTTCACGAAAACAAAGGAATGATGTAAGTGTGTCTAGTTAAAGTGCTATTACACCATTTCGACAACATTTCATTCATTATATTATTGTGGATATAAGAGTTTGAATTTCTTAAACAACATTGTTTGATCATAATGGATTTTTAACTTGCATCGTCGGAAAAGAACTATACATCAATGGCGACTCTATGCTCAGGTAGTATAATCCGCCATTGTATTATATTTATCAAACAACAAAATGAACTTAGCGGCGGTGACACGTGGCTTCTACGATGGTTCTGGCGAGGAGGTACACGGTTTCTTGGTCCACAAGATACGAGGAAAGTGTCTGACCCGTTTCTTATTCTGGTTTGTAATGGTTACACGATGATGAGAGTTGAATATTGAAGGGTAAAAGGTGGTGCAAAATGGTTTAGCCATGCTTTGAGAGTTCATAGCGTATGCGTGTTTTTAGTGTGTGTTTTGGTTAGAAACTCCATGTGTGTGTGTGAGAGAGGGTCGGAGATATAAAAGATAGATGAAAGGGTTTGTAATGATAGTGATGGCGGTGAAGTGGAGTTAATGAGGCACCCTCACAAACCCTTTCATATCTCTCGCCACCATTATATCTCTATCATTACACCATTTCATACCTCTTCTTATCATCTCTAACCCTCTCTCACACAAACTCATGGGTTTCTCACCAAAAACACACACTAAAACACACAATAAAACACTCGAGCCAAGCTAAACCCTTTGCACCACCTTTTACCCTTCAAGATTCAACCTCATCATCGGTAACCATAACAAACCATAACAAGATACGGGTGCACGCTTTGTATCTTGTGGACCAAAAACCGTGTGCCTCCTCGTAAACCATCGATGAAGCACGTGTCACCGCCGCTAAGTTCATTTTGTTGTTTGATAAATATAATACAATGGTGATTCTTGCATTGAGCATGGAGTTGCCATTGATGTCTAGTTCTTTTCAACGAGCAAGTTAAAAATCCATTATGATCAAACAATGTTGTTTAAGAAATTTGGTGAGTTTTTGGAAGAACATTGTAAAAGCAGAATGAAATGTTGTCGGAAATCTTTTGTAATAGCACTTTAACTAGACACGCTAACATCATTCATTTGTTTTCGACAACCTCAACCCTAGACACGATGTTCAAAAGTCTTAAGCAAACATGATCAAATCTTTTGTATCACGGCGGATGAAACAACATGATCTCATTAACATAGTTAAAGTGCTATTGCACATGAAGGGGTGGACTACACTGCCAAGATCTTGGTTTAGGTCCCAAAATCCACCATCCTACTCTCCTACCCTACAACAACAACATACCCGATCCGCCGAGGCCTTGTTAAAATGACCAATTCAACCCTAATGGTTTAAAGGGTCTTTTGATATCGATGCTTGGATAGTTCTCATTACCTAAAACCTAAACTATTTAAAATAGGCAACGACATATCTTACCTTTTGGTCTCATTTGTGGTCGCGGTTTGCACTCGGTGACGGTAGACATTATATTCCTACAAGTAAAAAGCAAAGCACATATTAAAACTATATTATTGAGCGTTAACAAAACACTAGAATTCATGTACTCTTTTACCCGTACAAGTTACGGCGGAAATTGCTACTTATATCGGATGCAAGCAAATAAAAGCTGAATTAGAGGTGTTATTAAAACTGTTTATTTACTTATTATATAAGAAAAATATGCAACTAAAACTGAAACTAGCAGTCACAAAGCTTAACCAAACTAGCAGGCACAACTTTTCACTTTTACTTTTTTTATACATGTAGCTACACAAAGCTTAACCAAACTAGCAACTAACTTCCATCTCAGCAGCCTACTTCTATGAATGCGAACAAAGTTTAACCAAACTAGCAGGCACAACTTTTCACTTTTACTTTTTTTATACATGTAGTTACACAAAGCTTAACCAAACTAGCAACTAACTTCCATCTCAGCAGCCTACTTCTATGAATGCGAAAACCAAACTAGCGGTCGCAAAGCTTAACCAAACTAGCAACACAAAAGCGGTCCTAACAAAATATTACCAAAAAAAAAAAAAAAAAAAAAAAAGACATATATGGAGTATTATTGCCAAGCGAAAAAAAAAGACATATATGGAGTAATATCACGCCTAACAAAATATTACCAACAAAATAAGGCAATGTTCAAACCGTTCTTGGTGGGTTTTTTCATCTCATTTGTGAAGCAGATGAGATTAACTTCCATCTCATTTGTGACAAAATGAATACCAGCGGCGGTGGTGGAGGTGGTGCGATGATGGAGGTGGTGCGGTGGTGGAGGTGGTGCGGTGATGGAGGTGATGAAGGAGAGTGCGGTGGAGCAACGGCGGTGTGTGTGTTTTTTTTTTTTTTTGTTTTTTTTTATCTCATTTATGAAACAGACTGTGTTAATAATTGAGGTCAATTTTTAAAACTTTTCTCCGGGGCGTGTCCCGGAAGAATATGTTGTCTTTGCTTGACTTTTTTGGGGACAAGTCTCCGGGGAAGGTTATAAGCGGGATAAAGTAAAAAGATGGGAGGGAAAAATAAAATTTCGTGAAAAGTTTCTGGGGACATGTCCCCACAAGGTTTAAAAGCAACACAAATAAAAAAAAAAAAAAAAAAAAAAAAACTTTATTATTATTTTCAATAACTAAATTAATAAGAAATCAATTTAAATTTAACATAAAATTTTCTATGATATTAAGCGACCGAGTATATGTGCTATTGGTATCGTATCATGTTAAGCGACCAATTATATGTGCTATTGGTATCGTATCATGTTAAGCGACCGAGTATAGGTGCTATGGTATCGTATCATGTTAAGCGACCGAGTATCGGTGCTATGGTATCGTATCATGTTAAGCGACCGAGTATCGGTGCTATGGTATCGTGTCATGTTAAGCGACCGAGTATAGGTGCTATGGTATCGTATCATGTTAAGCGACCGAGTATCGGTGCTATGGTATCGTATCATGTTAAACAACCGAGTATAGGTGCTATGGTATCGTATCATGTTAAGCGACCGAGTATCGGTGCTATGGTATATGTATCATGTTAAGCGACCGACTATAGGTGCTATGGTATCGTATCATGTTAAGCGACCGAGTATCGGTGCTATGGTATCGTATCATGTTAAGCGACCGAGTATATGTGCTATTGGTATCGTATAATGTTAAGCGACCAATTATATGTGCTACGTATCATGTTAAGCGACCGAGTATAGGTGCTATGGTATCGTATCATGTTAAGCGACCGAGTATCGGTGCTATGGTATCGTATCATGTTAAGCGACCGAGTATCGGTGCTATGGTATCGTATCATGTTAAGCGACCGGTATAGGTGCTATGGTATCGTATCATGTTAAGCGGCCGGTATCGGTGCTATGGCATCGTATCATGTTAAGCGACCGAGTATCGGTGCTATAGCATCGTATCATGTTAAGCGACCGAGTATCGGTGCTATGGTATCGTATCATGTTAAGCGACCGAGTATAGGTGCTATGGTATCGTATCATGTTAAGCGACCGAGTATCGGTGCTATGGTATCGTATCATGTTAAGCGACCGGTATAGGTGCTATGGTATCGTATCATGTTAAGCGACCGAGTATCGGTGCTATGGTATCGTATCATGTTAAGCGACCGAGTATAGGTGCTATGGTATCGTATAATGTTAAGCGACAAATTATATGTGCTATTGGTATCGTATCATGTTAAGCGACCGGTATAGGTGCTATGGTATATGTATTATGTTAAACGACCGAGTATAGGTGCTACGGTATCGTGTCATGTTAAGCGACCGAGTATCGGTGCTATGGTATCGTATCATGTTAAGCGACCGGTATAGGTATTATGGTATCGTATCATGTTAAGCGACCGAGTATCGGTGCTATGGTATCGTATCATGTTAAGCGGTGAGTATCGGTGCTATGGTATCGTGTCATGTTAAGCGACCGAGTATAGGTCTTTGTGGTATCGTATCATGTTAAGCGACCGAGTATCGGTGCTATGATATCGTATCATGTTAAGCGACCGAGTATCGGTGCTATGGTATACATATCATGTTAAGCGACCGAGTATCGGTGCTATGGTATCGTATCATGTTAAGCGACCGAGTATAGGTGCTATGGTATCGTATCATGTTAAGCGACCGAGTATAGATGCTATGGTATCGTGTCATGTTAAGCGACCGAGTATAGGTGCTATGGTATCGTATCATGTTAAGCGACCGAGTATCGGTGCTATGGTATCGTATCATGTTAAGCGACCGAGTATCGGTGCTATGGTATCGTATCATGTTAAGCGACCGGTATAGGTGCTATGGTATCGTATAATGTTAAGCGACCGATTATATGTGCTATTGGTATCGTATCATGTTAAGCGACCGAGTATAGGTGCTATGGTATCGTATCATGTTAAGCGACCGGTATATAGGTGCTATGGTATCGTATCATGTTAAATGACCGAGTATAGGTGCTATGGTATCGTATCATGTTAAGCGACCGAGTATCGGTGCTATGGTATCGTATCATGTTAAGCGATCGAGTATAGGTGCTATGGTATCGTATCATGTTAAGCGACCGAGTATCGGTGCTATGCTATCGTATCATGTTAAGCGACCGAGTATAGGTGCTATGGTATACATATCATGTTAAGCGACCGGTATAGGTGCTATGGTATCGTATCATGTTAAGCGACCGAGTATCGGTGCTATGGTATACATATCATGTTAAGCGACCGAGTATAGGTGCTATGGTATACATATCATGTTAAGCGACCGAGTATAGGTGCTATGGTATCGTATCATGTTAAGCGACCGAGTATATTTGCTATTGGTATCGTATAATGTTAAGCGGCGGTATATGTGCTATTGGTATCGTATCATGTTAAGCGACCGGTATATGTGCTATTGGTATCGTATCATGTTAAGCGACCGAGTATAGGTGCTATGGTATCGTATCATGTTAAGCGACCGAGTATAGGTGCTATGGTATCGTATCATGTTAAGCGACCGAGTATCGGTGCTATATATCGTATCATGTTAAGCGACCGAGTATCGGTGCTATGGTATCGTATCATGTTAAGCGACCGAGTATCGGTGCTATGGTATCGTATCATGTTAAGCGGCGAGTATATGTGCTATTAGTATCGTATAATGTTAAGCGGCGGTATATGTGCTATTGGTATCGTATCATGTTAAGCGACCGAGTATATGTGCTATTGGTATCGTGTCATGTTAAGCGACCGAGTATAGGTGCTATAGTATCGTATCATGTTAAGCGACCGAGTATCGGTGCTATGGTATCGTATCATGTTAAGCGGCGGTATATGTGCTATTGGTATCGTATAATGTTAAGCGGCGGTATATGTGCTATTGGTATCGTATCATGTTAAGCGACCGAGTATATATGCTATTGGTATCGTATCATGTTAAGCGACCGAGTATAGGTGCTATGGTATCGTATCATGTTAAGCGACCGAGTATCGATTGCTATGGTATCGTATCATGTTAAGCGACCAGTGTATCGGTGCTATGGTATCGTATCATGTTAAGCGGCGAGTATATGTGCTATTGGTATCGTATCATGTTAAGCGACCGAGTATAGGTGCTATGGTATCGTATCATGTAATTTATCCGGATAATGGTTTCTTGGGGACATGTCCCGGGAAAAGTTTAGCGGGAATTTTCCGAAGAATTATTAGTCAAAAGGTTTGGCCAATTATTAGTGAGCGTTGAAAATACTTTCTGCGGGGACACGTCCGCGAAACTATCATTAATTTTGACTATCCGGTCAAAGTTTAATAAAATCAATACCTTTCTCGGGACGCGTCCCCGCGGAAAGATCGCGTTGAAAATTTCATAACAAGTCAGCGAATCCATTTGCCACCTCAGATCTAATTTTGTCGTTTAGCGACTTTCTCCGGGGACTTTGCGTCCCCGGCGAAAGCGTCCTCGCCCGTCCATCCGATTGTTGTAGTGCTATAACACCAATCTAATATGAAGTCACACTGGATCTGTTTTTCATTTCAGGTTCACCTTAATTTGAAGAGTGAAACGTATCTCATTCCATTAGTTAAATCAAATTCAATGATGTAAAAGTTATAGGAAGGTTAAGAAAATATTTGTTCGTAAATATAATAAGAAAAGCTATTATTTTAGCGTAAAATTAATGTCATCATCCTGAGTTTTTGAATCAGCTTTTGAAGTCTACAAACTTGGGGAAGTTTATATTAACTCTCTAAATTAGCTTCATGAACATTTAGCTTATATTTGCTATATAAGTTAGTAAGCCATCTAAGTAAGCTTAGCCAACTACCCTAATGACATTAAAAGATTTACTCATCAATATCAGTCTCCCGCTGGTCGACGGTAGCACGTCCTGTCTAAAAAGTTGAGATCGTGACCAAAATTCGCTTTTTACCACAGAAAATCCAAATAAGAAAAATTTACATGATTCACCCCTGCCCCCATGATTACTCGTAGTGCATATTCAATTCTAATTACAAAAGTAATTCTTAATTTTTAAACTATTCGAATAAATGTCCTATTTTGAAAATCATGAGTATTAGCGTAATAACGGTACAGACTACCTATGTAATAAAAACTATAAATTATTACATAAATGATTTTTATTTTTCAAAATAGAGACCATCGATGCAACTAGTTTGAAAATTAGGTATCACTAGTGTAATTCAAATCAAATAGAAACGACGAGTGTGATTTTGAGTAAACCACATAGACGAAACATGAAATTCTTTCAAAAGTTAATAAAAAATTAAAAGAGTTTATATAAGTTATTGTAGCGAACATCCTTATTGGTCATGTTTTCTTAAACACATTAGCATTATCCACACCAATAACATTAATATAATGATTTGCACGATGTAGTTTGAAAACACGTTACCTGGTCCTCCCCCATCAAATGGTCCACGGTTCTTCCTATAAAGATAAATGTCTTTCTTTGGCGAATGTTCCTTGATAAACTTCCTACTAAAACCAACCTTTGCAACAGAGGTATCGACATTCCTTGTACTTTATGTCCGAATTGTGGTAATGGAGTTGAAACTCGTAATCATCTCTTTTTCGAATGCTCGATGATTGTGGACTTGTTTCAGCTTCTTGAACGCTGGTGGAACATCCAAGTTCCAAACCTTTCTGACCCTTCTTCGTGGGAGGCATGGTTTTCTGGTCTTAGATTTAGTAGGCTTCAAAAGCTAGCGTTGGAAGCCTCTTTCATCTCTTTGTGGTGGCATATTTGGATGTTCATGAATGCGTCTTTATTCTCTTTGAAGAAGCCTCTCAAAAGAATGATTTTTGACAACTTTGTCTCTCAAACCTTCCATTGGATTAATAATAGGTGTAGGAGTTTTAATCTTAATTGGATAGCGTGGCTTAATGACCCGCTAAACGCAACTACTATGTAATTGTTTTTAGTCTAGCTTCTTGCTAGTTCTTTTATTATATTCCGCCGTTCAAAAAAAATAAAATAATGATTTGCACACTCTCACTTCTTATTGGCACACTTCAATGTGTGCATTAAAGAGTTGTATTTTAAGTATAATCTGCTTTAACTACTTGTACATTGAAGTGTCCAATAAATATTAAAAGTGTGCGAATCACTTCCTATAACATAATACTCATCTCAATTTATATAGGTCATGTCACCTCATGTGAGACTTAAAATTTAAAATTAGTTTTCACAAAAAGAAACCCATACAAAAGTTGTTCTAGAGACATAATCGAGTAGTCTCGTGGTCGTGAAATTTACGAGGCGCATGCTGAAAATTATCTGATGAGGCGCTTTCGTTAAGTAATATTATATATAAAGTGTTATCGTTGATAAGATATAATGCAATTAGTTATCTAAACGTTCTAACATATTAATCATTTAAGATATTTTCCTATCTAAATACTTTTTTCTTCGTGAAAAATATGTCTACACATACATATAATTATTAACGGAATAAATTTTGGTGCCTTAAAAATTCTGAGGCTCTGAACAGTCGCTCACCTTGCACTCCCTCAAAGACGGCCCTGGACATAATCCTTGTATAGGGACTATATTAATGCAAATACAATTTAGACTAAAATACACCGTTGGTCCCTAAAAACATGCGAAGCGTCGCGATGGGACAAACGACATTTATCATCGTGGGGCCCAAAATTTGGTTTTAATCTAACCAGTCCTTGACCAGCTAATCTGAAAGTCGATGTCGATTTTTGTCGTATAGTCGAGGTATTTTAATCATCTGGCATTTATCTTTTGTCTCGATTATAAATCCATTTGGGTTTCTTCATCTTCAAACCCAAAAATTTTAAAACCCAGAAAACCATATTTTGATCATGGTCTTTAATTTTTCGTTCTGTTTGATACTTCAGATTAGCAAATCAATGCATAATCACAAGAATCTGGGTTAAAATGTCACGATGGCCCCAAAACATCAACATGCCCAGCAAATTACTACCCAAAATAGTTCAAATACATCAAGGATGCATATTTCAGTTGGATATTGTCTTATCTTCTCTATTTAAAAAATGTTTATCCTTTCTTTAGTACAGGAAAATAGCTAAATCTAAAGCCTGTTAATTTGTCTTTCCCACTTTCTAAGTTATTGTCTTTTGACTAGTAGCATGTTTTATACCATGAACCAAATAGAGATTCAACATCTTACCAGTGGAACCTTGCATCTTAGGAATATGCACCTCTTAAATGTAATTATCTTTAACTTGAGGACATATGTTTCTATGTTTTTTTTAATTTTCTAATATGTTGAATACTGAAGTGATCCATTCTTTTTCTGAAAATCTGACGAACTTGGTCTTTATTATTCTGGAACATTTGAATTACATTGGATTGATTGCATGTTTTTCATAGTTTTGATCATGTTATCCAACTGTCAACTTAGGTGGGATGGTGGGCCGGACTTTCGGATGATAACAAAGACCCATATGGTCGTATCATCCATATAAGTGCAGTGCATGGAAGATACCTGGTAAGAAGTTACAGTCCCAGGTAGAAGAGCTAATATCTGTCATAAATTGCTTTTTTTTTTTTTTTTTTTTTTTTTTTTTTTTTTTTTTTACCATATGTGCAATCATTTCTACTTAACTAGCTTAGTGGGGAAATGGTTGGATTGTTATTGGGCATTTGGGCTAATGCTTGCTTAGCATCTTTTTGATCTGTAAGTTTGCTCATTAGTGAATGGAGGTCCACATATTCAGGTCCCGGTGACACCTCTATGCAAATTGCAAGTAAAATGCTGCATTTAACACTTCTGCAGCCACAAATTTACGCACCATTAGTTGCATATGTCTCCGAATGGACAATGTATTTTTCAAAGTATCAAACAGAACGAAAAATTAAAGACCATGATCAAAATATGGTTTTCTTGGTTTTAAAATTTCGGGGTTGAAGAGGAAGAAAACCCAAAAGGATTTATAATGAGGACAAAAGTATAAATGTATATAGACTAAAATACCCTCGATTACATGACAAAATCAGACATTGACTTTGGCATTAGTGGTCAAGAGACTAGTTTGGCATTAAAAACCCAAGTTTTGGACTTCTCACGATGATAAATGCCATGTTTGTCCCATCGCGATGCATCTACACAAGTTTAGAGACCAACGGTGTATTTTAGTCTACAATTTATGTTCCTTTTACACATTATTATAAGGACATAATATCACCTTTAATTAACGGTGGCCGATGATGGATTTAAGTGCAACATCGTTAGCATATAAATTTTGTGTTAATGAGGGCTTTGTTTTGCAATGATTTTGTCTTTTTGTAGCTTTGTTTGTATCTTGAACATATGTAGACTATTTGAATTTAAGGTCATGATTAACTTTTATTAATTTCTATTGTCATACGCATGGTTTTGAAAACTGGACTAGTAGGTTTAACCAATTTACCATAACCGGTAGTTCGGTCGGTTTTGTACCACCATTTGCACCACCTAACCAACGAACCGGACAGTTTTGTTCAAACCAGGAAAAAACTGAAGCGGACAGGACCAAGTCTAGTAAACCGTACCGGTCTGAATTTTTTTAAATATGCTTGCAAACAAGCTTTTTTTTTTGAAAGGTTGATAATATATAAAAAAAGGACCCCAAGAAAAGGGGCGAAACAGAGCAACCAGGACTATACAAACCCAAACAGCGCCAAAAGGCTACAACCACAAGAAACTATACAAACAGACAAAAAAGACTCAATCAAACAAATCGTAAGGCCTAGATATCCAAACATCCCAGTTAGCTGGCATTGAAGAAAGACGGGCAGCCATCCAAGTCTTGGCAAGCCTTTGAATGGCTGGAAATATGTCTTCCTCTTTAATCTTTGGGATAGAAACTACAGTGGCGTTTACGATTCTATTTCTCCACTTCCAAATCGTCCATAAAGAAATTTGGAAAACCCCTTGAAGAACCTTGCCCACCTTTGCATTATCAACCGAGGTGAAATTTCCACGGGCAATGTCCGATATAGAGAAAGACGGGAAAACCACCGGACGATCAAGATTCCACCAACCCCAGACTTTCCTCCAAATGGCCAAAACATACGAACATTTGAGAATACAGTGGTCCAAGTCTTTGACGTCCTGCTCACAAAAAGGGCATGCCAGGGACTCCAACACGACACCACGGGATGAAAGATTAGAGCGGGTAGGTAACCTATTCAAGGATGCCCGCCAAACACAAATGTTCACTTTTCGCGGTATCCAAGAATTCCAGAAGTGATGGTTGCCGACACTATTATTGGCAAGACAAAGGTTTTGAATCCTTTTAGACATGATCACGAGACTTTGAAACTTCCTGAGCTATCCAAAGCCCAAAGCCACTTATCCCTCTTGACTAATGGGGAATGCTTCCGATGTAGGATATAAGAGAATCGAGGTCATCAATGGCTCTTCCACGAGGGGAAACGCATGACTCAATTCCAATCCCAGCGTTATTCACCATGAACCAACGCTCGCTTATGTTGCAATCCTTGTTAGTCTCGAGGGCAAAGAGTCTAGGGAAGGACTCCATGAGGCACCCACTTCTACACCATGGATCTTTCCAAAATAAAGTACTTGTGCGCTTGATACTTACTGAACAAAGAAGACTTAAATGAAGAGTCGATATTATCCATACTTTTAATAGCATTGATGATGTCGGGCCAAATTCCACTCGAGCCCATCGGTTTGCGAGCAAATTAAAACCGCCATCATCGCCCGTAAAACTCCTTAATAACAATATTCCAAAGCGCCTTTTCCTCCGTAAGGAACCTCCACTTCCATTTACTTAAAAGACCGAAATTTTTGACATGGACAACCGACTCCTAGACCCCCAAACTTAGGATCGAGAAGGATAGTCTTCCATTTAACCCAATACATCCAGCGTTGAGACTCCTTGAAGCCCAAAGAATCGCATCGATGGATTCAAGAATGTTGATAACCTTTTGAGGGCTTTGAAAAGTGAGAGATAGTAAGCAGGAGGCTACCAAGGATAGACTTGATGAGAGTAAGCCTCCCCTGATCGACAAAGATTTAGCTTTCCAACAAGAGAGCTTATCCTAAAGCGATCAATAATCACACTCCAACCATCACAATAGCATTCTCTTGCCAATCGGGAGGCCAAGATAAGTAAAAGGGAGGGAGTCATGGGAGCATCCAAGCGAAGATGCCATCCCTTCCACGTCACTGACAGGAACCCCAACACCAATAAGTCTACTCTTAGAAATATTAACTTTGAGACCAGAGCCCATTTCAAAACATTTGAGAATATGGATGAGATTTTTAGCATTGGATCTCGACCATTCACCAAAAAAGAGAGCATCGTCAGCATATTGTAGGAGTGACACGTTCACTTTACTTTCTGCCAGCGACACTCCCCTAAACACACCTTTATTACAAGCTTCAATAATGGCCATTTGTAAAGCCTCTGCTACTAGAAGAAATAAGAGAGGCGAGAGTGGATCACCTTGACGCAACCCACGTTCCATTTTAAATTCTTTCGACGGAGATCCGTTAATCATAACCGAAATAGATGCCGAGGAAAGACAAGTTGAGATCCAATTTTTCCATTTATCGCCAAATCCCATTTGCGTCATAATGCTTAAGAGGAAATTCCAGTTTACACTATCAAACGCTTTTTCAAAATCCACCTTGAAAAGCAAAAGTCTATGGTTCTCTAAAGCCGCCATTCTAATGATTTCATTGGCGACGAGACAACCATCGAGAATTTGCCTACCTTCGATAAACGAAGACTGATTAGGCCCAATAACAGAATCTATAACCTTTGCAAGACGATTGGCAAGAAGTTTAGAAACTACTTTATAAATGCACCCAATGAGGCTAATCGGGCGATAGTCCGAGAACCCAATAGGATCTTTCTCTTTTGGGATGAGGACAATGAACGACGGGTTACACCCGTTACATAGGCCACCCGAGGATTCAAACATCTTAACACAACTCCAAAAGTCCCCTTTTATCACATCCCAGTATGTTTTAATAAAATTAAAGTTGAAACCATCAGGGCCCGGGGCTTTTGAACCTTCACAATCCCAAACCGCTTTTTTAACTTCATCCAAGGAGAAACCAGATTCCAGGAAATTAGCATCAGTGGAGGATAACTTACGAAAAAGGTTGCTACTGAAGGAAGGCCTGGGAACATCGGCTTCCTTAAAACGAGAGGAGAAATGTTCAAAGGCAGCCGTTTTTATATCGTTAGGAGACTCGACCCAAACTCCATTAACATGAATGCCCTTCATAGTGAACATGGCGAATTTGTTATTTAATATGGAATGGAAGAATCTCGTGTTTTCATCCCCTTCAACCGCCCATCTCACACGCCCTTTCTGCTTTAAATCATCACAATGCAACTGCTCAAGATAGTTTAAGTCCATCATCCATTCCTCCCTCTTCATAATATCATTCGGATTAATGAGACCGTTTTCAGCTTTCATGTCCCATTCCGACAGGTTTCTTATAAGAGAATCCTTAGCCGAATTTTGAGCAGCCATACGAATATTTGTCCAATCCTTAATAGCGAGCCTCAACCGTTTGAGCTTGTTTTTTAGACAAATATCAGGTCTCATGCCTGAAGGAAAGCTAGACCATGCGGAAGACACAAGATCATTAAAGCCCTCCACCCCAATCCATTTATTAAACACTTTGTATGGTTTCGGCCCAAAGTTCGATCCCCCCACCTTAAGCATAATGGGGCAGTGATCCGAATGAGTTCTGCTCAATACAGAAACACTAGCGTCCTTCCATGTATCAAAAAAGCTGTTAGAGACCATGAACCTATCAAGTTTACTTGCTTTTCTTCCGTCCTTGTCAAAACGAGTAAACCTTCTTCCACATAAAGGAAAGTCGAAGAGACCGTTACGGGAGATAAAGTCATTGAAAGAACCTGCCTCCACAGCATTAAATTGACAACCGTTACGCTCGTCACGATTCCTAACCACATTAAAATCTCCGAACACTACCCAAGTAATATTGGTCGAAATCAAGAGGGAATCAATCTCGAGCCACAGCGCCTCCTTAGAAGAGCTTAATTGAGGGGCGTACACATTTAGCAGCCCAATTTTGTTTGAAACACCAACCCAAGAACCACTCACACCAAGAAAATTTTGATCCTTAAAACATTGCTCCATCACAAACATTCTCGAGTCCCACATGGTAAGAATGCCATTCAAGCACCATGAACCACAAAAAGCAAAATTCATGAAGTTCCGAGGCCAGAGAGATTGGGCCAGAAAATGATCAATCGACTCCATCTTGGTCTCTTGAACCCCGAGAAACATAGGAGAAAATTCTTCAATTAAACTTCTAACCCATCCTTTTTTATTATCCCCACCAAGACCATTAGTATTCATTGAAATACCAATCATTAAATAAAACAAAACACCTAAGCCCTGACAACCAAAAGATCATCTAGATCTTTCAGCAACCAAGTTGGGTGAATCACACCTGAAAGTAAAACCTATTTGTTCACCTATAAATTTTGCAGTAGCAACATCATCTACAGGGTCATCACCATCCTTTTGAGACATCAAACCTGTTGGAGGCGTATGACTCCCCACCACAAGCTTTTTCTTCTTCAGCTTCATCTTACTCTTCTTATCTCCCTTATCCTTATTGAGAGAATCATCCCCTTCTGATAATCTTTGAAAGCTACAAAAGAGGTCCTCAAGCTCCTTATCCTTATCCTCTTGATTGCCAACATTGTCAATTTCATTGCCCACTGAAGTATTAAGGTTTGGTAGAGGGATATTTGGCATAAGATCGACCCCAATGTCTGGTTCAGAATTATCATAGGAAGGGGTGGGCCTAACAGAATCATCTATGTGGGAAAATTGGGCCATACAAGGGTCCAAAGGTGGGGGAGGGGGAAGCCCACTAGTGGCCGGTGAAATAGGATTTTCGGGTTGAGGCCCAAAAGCCACATTTACTGGATCTTTATTCAAATAAGGAAAAGAATCTTTGGAATTCTCCCAATATTTATTAGCGCTTCCCTCGAAACCTTCATCCCTCGAGCCTGCAAAATTATTCCCTCGGGAGTGAGCAAAAGGTGACCTTTCCTTATCCCCGACCTCAGCCGGAAACTCGCCGGAAAAATTATTCCGGCCCTCCTCCTTATCCAACGTTGGGCCGACATATTCTTCTTCATATGAGGATCCATTATCCGAAGCGGGGCACGGGGATATCAAGCTAACAATGTCCAACCTTTCCTCGAAAACCCTAATGGGGTATGTTTTACCTCTCAAAGAGACAAACAAGGACTGTCCAATTTCATGCACATTGTCAAGAAGCACAATGGCTTTTATTGGAAGAAGATATTTAGAATCGAAATCCAATCTCCCGATCTCCAAAACGCGTCCAAAATTATTGAGGACAGATTTTACGGCCCCTACGTTCCTCCCAAGAGGCGGCATCCCTTCAATATTTAACCATGTTAGTTTTCCAGTACCGTCCCCGCCCTCTTCCCACGGTTTAATGTCATCGAACCACTTTGTCCATCATACAACATCATCACTACTTGTATTTTTTGTGTTTCATATTCTGTATCAGAATGTCTGTAACGATAACTCATAACTTGCATAACTTTAATTTATAGACTAATGGTATAACATGTAAGGAGTTTGTTATGCATGAAGTAACAACGAAATATAATAGCAAATGTATTTTTATGCTAGCTTGAGGTGCTAACATAAAACTTATAAGTTTATCAGGTTCATTGCTCGGTCAGGCCGGCCTAACAATCGAGCCGGTAAAAGGCCGATTCGGTGTTCAAAACCTTGGTCATACTCTCATACATGACCTCGTACCAAATTTTAAGGACATGGCGAACCGCAACCCCTTTTCGTGATCGAGTAGCGAAGCATTCCGCGTTACATGTGACTACGGGTATGATCTTTTCTAAGTTTAATTTATCATATGTCAAAATGTCAAATTTTCAAGCTAGAAACACAAATGTAGGTCAAGAATGTTAATTTTATGATATGATTGTTGTAGAAAGAACCCCATTAAGTGGAATGGTGTGAAAGTCTATGTTATTTTTCATGAAATTAGGTTGAAGAATAGCAATTTCTTTTTTTAAATGTATCAATTTGGTACGTGAACTTTAAAAAACTTATGTAAATGTAACGAATTTTTATAAGTGTTTCAATTTTGTACGTGATGATGATGTGTCATACCTGAAAGTCTGACACGTGACACTATTTATAATGTG
This sequence comes from Chrysanthemum lavandulifolium, assembly GCA_022545495.1. NCBI lineage: Eukaryota > Viridiplantae > Streptophyta > Magnoliopsida > Asterales > Asteraceae > Chrysanthemum > Chrysanthemum lavandulifolium. Next base: position 264,528,525 of record CM040241.1, read on the forward strand.
ACATGTCATCATCACGTACTAAATTGAAACACTTATTAAAGTACGTTACATTTTTACAACTTTTTTAAAGTCAAATCGGTAAATTTAAAAAAGTACATTACTATTCGATGATCTAATCCATATTTGTCATAAAAGAATGTTGGGAATTCGGTGTCCCGTGACGAGGGTAAGATAATCAATTCGAAATGTGCAACTCTTGACAGAAACAAACAAGCGGTCAAGAATAACAAATACCACTAGGTGGTTCTGGGATATCACTTGGAATCGTGTGATCACTTTCCAAAGTAAACTATTCGACCCTAATATGCAGGTATCACGAATATCTACTTGGGATAAGACCAAATGCGAGTTAGAGAATTAGGCACAATTCTATAACCCTTTCGCTAATAAGTGTTTATGTTTTCTGTGTGTTTTCAAGCGTTGTATCTCCTGTGTTCATGCATAAAACAGATCTCCTATTTATAGGAAAAATACTCTCAGCTAGTCAATGGAATTATGATTATAAATCGGCCCATTAATAGCCTCATAATTATCCCCATTATAGCCGTTAGTGGTTACATGACCAATTAAGCGTGGTCATAATGCAGTTTAAGCGCCACTTGAATAGGTCAAAGCCGTAACAAGCGGTACTATCATCGATACTTTCAGAGCTATCGGTGGTTACATCGCGGTGGAAACACACCGCTTGATGTAAACACTACTTGATGAAACACCACCCGGTGGAAACGATCCGATGGAAATCTTGCTCGGTGGAAACAGCGATAATCGATGGTAACCATAACAATACTTTCATCAAGCACTACCAATACAAACCACTATTAGAGTCGAGGTGTTCATGGACTTTATGGGTGTACGCCGTACCTCCTAACCCATTACAAGGTGTGAACTAATCCCACAAGTTCACTAAATTTTCCAACAATCCTCCCCAAATTTAGTTCACTTCCTTTGCATGAAAACAAACATCAAGCAAAACATGTGCATAAATGAAAATGTCACGAGTTGAATTTCCATCTTAGTAATTACACGTTCAAATATTCGAGAATCGGGTGTTCTAAGAATTGAACCCTTCAACCCATTTGAATACACGAAGATAACTACACACAAGCTTTCAAACACTTATCGACTCGACAATATACAAGCCATGTGTCCATATCCAAATTTATAAATGTTGTAGAGGCTAAAGTCCAAAGTTTCCGGCGGCAAAACTTCAACATTTACATAGGTGGTTCCTCTTTAGTCATGCTCTGCCAAGCACTTTTCAAAGAAAATTAACCATTAAGTAAAGACTTCATCCTCCTTTCAAGAGGTTCCGAGCACAACCTTGGGATGTAAATAAAACATGTGCTCCGATCCATTGAATGTTCGACTTTCCACATTGAACTCAGCTCCCAAGTTTCCTTAGGAGGAGTTGGGTGTCCTAGCATTCGGTGACTAAGTTGGACTTAAACCCATCCCTTTAGCAGACTTTATAACCAAGTCTCTAGCTAATCCCTTCGTCAAGTGATCGACTAAGTTACTGCGAGATCTAACAAACTCTATAGATACCACCCCATTCATGATAAGCTCATGAATCATGTTATGTCTAACACCTAAGTGTCTAGACTTACCATTGTACATCGGCTATAAGCCTTAGCCAATGTAGTTGCACTATCTAGCGGATAGAAATAGGTGTTATAGGTTTAGGCCACAATGGAATCTCAAGAAGCAAGTTTTTCAACCATTCGACTTCTTTACCGGTTGACTAAGGCCACAAATTCATATTCCATTGTTGAGCCGGTGATGCAAGTTTGCTTCTTGGATGCCCAAGAAATTGCACCTCCACCAAGTAGGAATACCCGACCCACCGGTAGGCGAATTGTCTTGATATTCTCGATCCAACTTGCATGGTGTATCCTTCAACAACGATGGGTAACCGGCATATAAGAGACTATAATCCATAGTTCTCTTTAAATACTTGATGCCCTTTGAGCGCTTGCGATGATGAGCACTAGGATTACTAGTATACCTCCTCAATTTTCCCACTGCAAAACCAATATCGGGTCTTGTACAAGTCATGGCATACATCAAGCGGTCAATTACCTAGAATACTCAAGTTGAGATACAACTTTGCCATTATTAGGCATCGGTTTCTCAAGTATCCATTAGTGTATTCACGAGTACAATCAAAGTAATTGAATTTCTCAACACCTTCTCAATATAATGAGGCGAGAGATAGAAATTCTATTACTTTCATGTTTAATCCTTATACCAAGGATAACATCGACATCCCCATGTCCTTCATGGAGGCGATGAGTGTGTAAATCTCATCATTTTGGTCAATCTGAGCGCAAAACATTTAAATCGCTCGAAATGCATCAAAATACTAAAAATATTCCAAGGATTGTATTTTATATATTTCGGATGCAAAATGTTTAAAATCGAGATGAAAATCGAGCAAAGTTTGCATAATTGGCGGTTCAGGTCCTCGACTTTAAAAATCTTGACAAAATCAGTCCATGAGCACTTATTTTAAAAGAAAAGTCACCAAAGGTCCTTTTGAAATCATAAGTTGTCATAATTAGTCCTTTGGTGAAAAATTTCAAAAGTTTTGAGAATTTACAAGTTTGGTCCTTCAAGTTTCAAAATTGGCAAAAATAGTCCTTGGAAGTTTAAAAATGTCTTTTATGATCCTTGTACTATTGAAACTTGTCATAATTGGTCCCTAGGATAAACTTTGAAAATTTGGCAGTTTTGGTCCCTCAAATATCAGAAAATACAAGTTTGGTCCTTGTTATTTAATACCATGACCCTTGAACCCTTCCCATGACCCCCTGCCATAACACCTTTGACCCCCCTATTTTTGACCCCCTGTCTATTATACACCCCAAGTCAAACAGACAGTCAAACCAACACCTTTTCCCTCCAAACACTCCATCTCCTTCAACTGCTCTGCAAAACCAGACCTTCCCTCACCTCCAGCTCACATACACCCCACCTTATCCCTCCACCTCACCCAACAATCCAAGAAACATTAAATGCTTCCCCCTCCTTGCACTCAAACCTCCCCCTCCAGTTGATATATCTTTTTGGCGCCAAAATTCATCAAACGGCCAATATCATCCCAAGTGATCTAATGGCTCTGAAAAGTGGTGGGATTTACTCAGAGGACACGTGGGAAGACTTTTGATGTATAAATAGAGGAAGAAAAGACAGAGTTGAGGGTAGTTTTTAGTTTTTATTTTCCTTTATGTCGTTTTTAATTAAAATGTCTTAATTAGTTCTTAAAGTTGTAATTTTAATTGTCATTGTACTAAACTAAAGCTATTGTAGCAGTTGTGATTTCAGTTTTAAGTTGTATTCTCATTTCCATTTAAATGCAATTAATTTTTCATTATAAATTCCTCTAAATTGAATTTAGTTAAAAGTGTTTGAAATTCCTCATCTTAGTTCTTAGATGCTCACATAAGTTTACGCAAGCTTATGTGAGCACAGTAGTAGTTACAAGTCACTTAATTCATAAATTTGTGAAATAGTCAAGAAAAGTCAAAATTCTGAGTTCATTGGTAAATTGTTATGTGTTGCTGATTTGGAGATGGATTTGGGATGAATTGCTTTGATTTGAGGTTGAGAACAGGTTAGGATAGTGGTTATTTTGATCTCAGAAGCAATCCATAGTGGCTGGACCTCATGTGAGTACTAATTTGCCTTAGAATTCTGTTGCAATCTTTAATACTTATTCATCAGTAATCATTTTAAGATAATTTAGATTCATATCAGTAGTTTAATTGATAGTTAAATCTGTTTTCATCATTGTCATTAGTTCATAATTTCTTCATAATTTCTGTCATCTTTTGCATCAATAGATCGAGATAGGTTTTAGTGTAGATTCTTGTTAAGATTAATTCATAAAGGTTTATTTAGGTTCATAGGAGTGTTTGAAAGTTAGAGTAAGCTTGGATTTGTGGATTAGTAGTAGTTAATTGCATATCGGTTTTACACTAGTGTTTGGATCGAGTTTAATCTAAGTTAGAGGTTGATTGATAGATAATTGTAGTCGCTAGAGTCTTAAGTTTATGCATCTAGATAGTCTTAGTCCTTAAAACTTGCATCTTAGAACACTAAAAGTCAAAGTCCAATGAATCTGATTCTAAGTGCATAAGCAGTTTAGTTAGGATTAAGTTAGCATACATTTTAGGAGTATAATCATATAAGTTAGGATAATTGAGTCATATTGCATCATTAAACATCAGTTCCATTCCAATTCATAAGCTCAAATTTCATAAAAGTCAACTTTTCATTTCTGTCAAAAAGTCAAAAATTGCACAAACCAGTTTTTACCCAACCTTTGTTGAATTTTCATGGATTCATTATTGGTTCAATTCAAGTGAAATTTTGGACTTAACAAGTTCAGTTGGTTTATTATTGAAATCGATTTTGTCAAATTTTAGAAAGCAGGTCTTAAGCACTTAATCATTGTCAATTAGCACCCATCGCCTGTTCACTCAAAGATACACCGAGTGTGAAAAGCAACTCCAGACCTGTGTAGGTCTTGTTTTTGATCACTAGGGTCTGAAACTTGGTTTATTGGCTCTTTGGTTGGTCTTCTTGAGGATCACAATTCCAGTTTTCCATAAAGCTCTTTTGATAAGCGATACATAAATTTGCAACATAGAGGTTAAAATTTGTTTGGTTCTTGGTTATTCATTAAGTCAAATCATGGTAATCATAGTTTTAGATGATTAGGTTAGTTGAAACTAGTTAGTTTTAAGTTGTTTTAGCATATTATAGCTTACGCTTTCGGTTGGGTCTCATTTCCACATAGCTTATTACAAGTGCTTATACATAAGCACTTTTCACTACAGCTTCATAATCCTTCACATAAGCCCTAGTTTTTATAATTTTCATAAATTTAGAATATTATTTTAGACTTTTCCTGAATTTTTCAGATTTTTCTATTACTGTTTGCTATTTTTCCCAATTTAAATAAGTTTTTAAGCCTTTTTAATTAGCCTTTATTACAAATAAATCAGAAAATCTTCAAAAAAATAAGTTTTCAATTTTCATAGATTAAGATAAATATAAAAGCCAAAAAATATTTTTCCATAATTTTCTAGTTTAAATAGTAATTTTTAGCAATTTAATTAGTTTTAAATAGTTTTTAAATCATAGAAATTAGAATATAAATCGGAAAAATACGAAATTAGTTTTGAAAATTCTCTTTAGTTATTTTAGATTTTTGAAAAATAGTTTCACAATTTTCCTCTTTAATTTCATAATTTTAGTATTTTAATTTAGTTTTAAAGTTTAAAATTAGTTTTTAATTCAAATTTATAAAAGAAAAATCGGGAAAATCAAAATTTAAAAATAGTGATAGCGTTTATTTAATATAATTTAGCTTTTAATTTTCTTTCATTTTCCTTTGTCATCTAGTATCAATCATAACCCTTTCTTGTTGATATCACCCGATCACTTCTGCGTTTGGTATTCGATTGCACGCATTTCGTTGGGACTTAACGACACGGGGAAACACTAAACTCTCACGGACTTAATTGCTTTGGTTTCGCATCGTCGGCTTTTATTACGGTTGACCATTCACAAGTGGTTGACTTGTGTGATAAAAGCCCGGCCGTCGAGAGCAATCAAGAACATGATGACAAAATTCCTTTGTCAAGTCAACTTTGATTTTGGTGGGTGCCAAAGATCAACATGTCATCAACATATAGACAAATGATGACTCCTTTACGATTCATCAAATTTGCTATATACACATTTGTCGACTTGGTTAAGAACATAACCACTAGACAAAACCACTTCATCAAATTTTGATGCCATTGCTTAGGTGCTGTTTAAGTCCATAAAGAGACTTAATCGGTTTACACCTTGTTTTCATTGCCGAGCATGATGAAGCCACGAGGTTGGTTCATATAAACCTCCTCATCAATTCACCATTCAAGAAAGGCATCTTCACATCCATATGATGAATAATCAGTTGTGAATAGATGCCATAGCAATCGGCGATCTTATGGTGCGTCACGAGCCACCAGGCATAAGTATCAAAATAGTCTATCCACGACTTTTGTTTAAAGCCACGAATGACTAGTCTAGCCTTGAACTTTTCAATAGTTCCATCTACCTTCATTTTTCTTTTGAAAATCCATTTGCAACAAAGGTTTGCAACGGTGTGAATCGACCAACACCCAGTTTTGTTCCCCGTGATGGAATCCATCTCATCATTGATTGCTTCTTTCGTAAAGAAATATCACGGGACTTCATTGCTTCTTCAAATGTCTTGGGATCATCCTCAACAATGAAGCAATAGGAGTATTGGTCGAGACCTCATCCTTGTTCCTTGACTAAATATAGTTGAAACTCGAGTCCAAATGACTTTGGAGTCCTAACCCTTTTGCTTTTTCTAAGCATAGGTTCGAGTTGTTGAACCACAACCTCATCGAGGATCATGATGGTTCATCATCGAGGACCTCTGAAACACCAGTGTCAAGAGTTCCATTAGGAATCCTCGACTTGGTCATGGATGATGAGAATCTATTCTCATCAAAGTTTGCATCCTTGATTCAATTATTGAGTTAAGCGAAACATATTCATTAGGTTCAATAACATAGAACCTAAAAGCCTTGGAATGCTCGGCATATCCAACAAAGATGCGATCAATGCCTCTTTCACCCATAGTTTTCAACTTTGGATCGGAGTCTTACAATGCCCTACAACCACAAAACTTGAGATAGTTCGAGTTAGGTTTCCTTTTAGTCGAGTTCATAAGGGGTAACCTTGTTCCTTTGTTGGGAACCCTATTTAATAAATAGCAAGTTGTCAACATAGCTTCACCCGGAACCCTTGACTCGATCACGAATAGGAAAACATGGAATTAACCATCTCCTTGACACCTGTTTTTCCTTTCGAAATGTCATTTCTTGAGGAGTATAAAGGCGATCGTTTAATAGATTATACCAACAGGTGAAAATCTGAGTATCCATGTACTACCTCCTCTATCGAGTCCTTAATCTTTTGATCAAAGACCCAAGTTGTAATTCAACTTCGGTTTTAAACACTTTGAATTTATTTAAAGCTTCATCCTTAGTATGCAACAAATAAACATAACAAAACCTAGAAGCATCATCAATAAATGTCATAAAGTACTTCTTATTCCCCAAAGATGGAGTGGCATGCAAATCACATATGTCACTGTGTATAAGCTCCAAGAGCTTAGTCTCACGACTAACACCCTGAAAAGGTTTCTTAGTTATCTTGGTCAACATGCAAGTTTTACACTTTTCAGTGTCCATGTCAAATGCTGGGATTAACCCATCCTTAGACATATCTTGCATTCTCTTATAATGTACATGGCCAAGTCTAGCATGCCAAATGGTAGAGTTACTCGGTCGAGGTGGTCACAAATTTGAATTAGCACTATCGGTGGATCTGGATACACTATCGGTGGACACATTAAGCTGAACATTTGATTACATAAATAACCAAAACCAATAAAAACACCATTCTTAGAAAGAACAAATTTATCGATTCAATAACTTGTTTATATCCATGATTATTCAAAACACTACTTGAAACCAAGTTCTTCCTTATATCGTGAACATGAATAACATTAAACAAAGTTACAATCTTTCCGAACTAAACTTAAGATCTACACAACCATGACCATGCACCAAGGTGTTGACTCATTTCCCATATGAAGAATAGAACCATCATTCGGTGACTCATAAGTCTTGAACCGACTTCTATCTTTACACACATGAGCTGTTGCACGAGTCAACCCGCCACAATATCATCATCCCGCACATAATGAGATTCGGATACATATGTAACATAATAAATCGAAAAGACTTATTAACCATATTCGAACTTTCGGTGAGTTGGAAGAACCACCACTCCACGAACCATTAGTGCACGATCCATTGACTTTACCACCAACTTTAACACCCTTGCGGTCCTTTTAATGTGACCGGTTTGCCACATTTCTAACAAGTAGGTGTTGCCTTCTTGTTAGGATACGCCCTGTGTTATCATGATATTTCGTTTGCCTTTGTTGTCATTGTACTGGTGGAGTTATTATGCTCCACCATATTGACAACAGATGCACCAAGTAGCATTGCTACTCTTTGGCTTGTCATTATTACGCACCTTGAGAGATTCCTTAATGTGCGGATATTGCATAACAACGAGTTAACTCCTCTTTCTTATGTTTCAAGGTATGCTTGAAATCTTTCCAAGAAGGAGGAGTTTGTCAATGACACAAGAGGCGAAATAGACTCATCCATGTGCATATTATGTTGTGTAAACCTTCCAAGTATTCCAAGAAGTTCATTGTATTGTTCCATAACGGTCTTGAATCGGTCATTTTATAATTTGTGAAATTACTAACAAGGAACTTCTTACTTGATGCATCCTCGACCATATATTTGGCATCAAGGAGTCCAGTTCTTTGGAAGATTCAATGTTACGATAGATATCAAATAGAGAATCGGACATACCATTGAGAATTAGACCTCTGCATATGTAGTCATCATTCTCCCATTTGCTCCTCCTCCCGATCGCTCCACGGTGGCATCATCACCATCATCGAGAATTGGTGTGGTTAGCACAAACACCACACTCATGCTTGACAGCAGAAGTGCATCTTCTTACGCCGCCTCCTAAAGTCCACCCTTCAAACTTATCAAGCTTGGCAAAGTTTGAAGCCATATGTTTCATTCGTGATTGCCATTGATTATCACAAAATAGTTTACTTTGATTGTTGGGGTCGGTGTCCCGGCGGAGGTAAGATAATCAATTTAGCGAAATGTGCAACTCTTGTTGAAATAAACAAACGGTCGATAACAAATACCACTAGGTGGTTCTAGGATATCACTTGGAATCGTGTGATCACTTTCCAAAGTAAACTATTCGACCCTAATGCCTGGGTATCACGAATATCTACTTGGGATAAGACCAAATGCAATTAGAGAATTAGGCACAATTCTATAACCCTTTCGCTAATAAGTGTTTATGTTTTCTGTGTGTTTTCAAGCGTTGTATCTCCTGTGTTCATGCATAAAACAGATCTCCTATTTATAGAAAAATACTCTCAGCTAGTCAATGGAATTATGAGTATTAATCGGCCCATTAATAGCCTCATAATTATCCTCATTATAGCCGTTAGTGGTTACATGACCAATTAAGCGTGGTCATAATGCGGTTTAAAGCGCCACTTGAATAGGTCAAAGCTGTTACAAGCGATCTATCATCGATACTTTCATAGAGCTATCGGTGGTTACTGCGCTTCGATGGAAACACCACCGCTTGATGTAAACACTACTTGATGAAACACCACGGTGGAAACACCGCCGGTGGAAACACCGATCCGGTGGAAATCTTGCCGCTGGAAACATCGATAATCGATGGTAACCACTAATAATCGATGGTAACCACAATAGTACTTTCATCAAGCACTACCAATACAAACCATTATTAAGTCAGGTGTTCGTGGGCCTTTATGGATTGTCTGCTCTGCACTCCTAACCATTCTGAGGTGTGAACTAATCTCACAAGTTCAATAAATTTTCTAACAAAGAATGCTTCAACAATAAGAATTGACTGATTGGTCTCGTGTTTTGGTAATATAAACGACAAAAAAAACAGAAGCTTATATATGTTAGTGAGCTTCATGCAAATTAACCAAGATTCGTATGACCCACATTCTATTGAAATCGGCGAACAAACTGAGTGGCGAGGATCCTCGTCGCATTCGTTGTCTTTTAGTTAAATTGATAATAACCAAGTTTCTGTAATGGACTTTTACTTGATCAAATATGCTTTTCTATACGTTTGGTTATTTCAAGTAGGACTGATAAAGTAAAAAACAATGACATGTTTTCTATGTGCATGCCACGTGTTGTCTATGTCATATTTTCACATGACAGCATCATGTACTCTCAGGCTATGCACAATGGGTGAGTGAACCGATTGGGTTGAGGTTGGGTTGAGCAAGGTTGCCCCATTCTGGGGTGTTTGGTTGTCATCGGTTGAGTGGGAGAAAACCATGAACTAGTTTGGTTGTTCGACCGAATTCAAAGCAAGAAAAGTTAAAAATTCCAACGGTTTGGATTAAAAAAAAAAAAAAAAACTAAAAAACTTTCTGGCTTTTACAACATTATAAATATCAACCTCAAACACATTTTTAAACACACAATTCAAACAACTTCGTTTTAATAAGTATTATAACGTCTACGTTTAATAAGTATTATAACGTCTACGTTTTATTAGTTTAAGTTTTAATTATTGCTATAATGTTAAGTATTTTTATTAATGAAGTCTAATTTTGTTTTAAAAATATTTGAATTAAAAAAAAAAAAAAAAAAAAAACACCTCATGTCACCATGTGGCAAGTAGTTTGTCGTCGGTCGTCGAAGAGGAAGGCGATATGGCATAGGTGAACTAGATTGTCATTGTGTTTAGCCTCGTTTGGATATTTCACATGTCATAACAACCCTTTACACTACAAAAACAAAAGCAACTGACAATGGTCCTGTAAAAATCATGTTACAATTTGTCATATTTTGAAATTGGGAGCAAAAGGGGCGAGCAATAGGGGGAGAACAAGGCTTGGTCGTTTGCTTTATTGTCTTTAGCATTGAATAAGTTTTGTAAACTTTTGAAATTGGGCGAGAAAAAGATAGCGAACAAGGTTTGCTCGTTTGATTTTTTGTCTTTAGCATGGGATAGGTTTTGTAAAATTTTGAAATTGGGCGAGCAAAAGATAGCTAACAAGAGTTTGCTAGCTAGCTTTTTGGTCTTTAGCATGGGATACATTTTGTCTTTTTTTTGGGCTAGCAAATGTACATGGCAATACAATTTGCTTGAAGTGTAGATTTTGGTAAACAAATTTGAAAGTGTTTATTTTTGTAATTGAGTGTGAGAAGTGTAGATTTTGGTAATTGATTTTTTCTTTGGTGTTGGAAATTTTGGAATTGGTTGTTGAGTTGTTGGTTTTGATGATACTAAAGTTATTGTTGATAAAATTTTGCCAGTGTCATTTGAGCCATATTATATGGCGTACCATATTGGGGAAACGGTTGCGAGGAAGAAATTGAGTTTTGTGATGATGGGGTAGACGGGTTTTAGGAAGACGAGTGTTGTTGTGGGTTATATATATTGAGAAGAGAAGTAAAAAAATCGTCGGTTAGACCATGAGAGAGTTTTTTGTTTATGTGTTGAGATATTGAAAGTAATGTGTTTTGAAAATGAAAATATAGTGGATACATATAAAGTAAAAATGAGGGGATAAAATTAAAAAATAATAATAGTAAGCTTTGAATTTTCTAAAATTATATCATTGCATTCAAACGGTAGGATTTTATTTGTGTAAAAAATTATATATATTAAATGTGTTTTAAATCTTTCAAATGGTTAGTTTTTTTTTCTCGCCGTGGAAACGGCGAGCACATCCACTGCCATAGCATCGATTCGACAGCGCCGAATGCCCTTCCACATCGGATTCGGCAAGCACTTCCGTTGTGATACCCCTTGCTCTAAGGTAACAATTTTTTTTTCGTTTAATTTACGAAACTTATAATTTAGATTATTTTTCATATTTTCAAGGTTAATGAACGCATATTTTTAGATAGTTAAGTAACATAAATGTCATGTTTTACAAGTTCGGTGATGCAAAAATTTCGAATCAGTTATTTTTGCAAGTAAATTCTCTAAATAAGCTTAATGAGTATAAACAAAACACTCTAAGGCCTTATTTTTTATTTTTTTTAATAAGTGGATTGTGTGTCTCTTTCTCTTAATGCATCAGGATGGGTAGTATATGATTTTATTTGCCTTTGTAACATAGACTATTTAACAAGAAAAAAATATTAAAATATTACTTAGTCCCTTTTCTTTAGCTCTAAGAGAAAAAAAAAAAAAAAAAAAAAGGAAAAAAGAAAAAAAAATCCCTTAAGTGTACTAGAAGAAACACTTTTCAAAATTTTTGTATCTTTTTAATATGTTAATTGACAAAAAGTTATCCTTAATATCTTAAAATACAAATGACAAAAAGTTAAAATAATAATAATAAAAATATAAGAACTAATATAAATTAGTAAGGCAATCAATCTCACGTGTTACAACTATTTTTGATCATTAACACGACTAATACCATTGCCTCAATAACATTATATTCATCCCAATTTGTATGTCCTATATACACCATAGTATATATACAAACACAATTTCTTTTCTTTGACCGATGTGGGGTGGAAAACACATTATACGTTCTCACTTTATTCTGATATGGTTTGTTTAGTTTACTTTTCACACATGTTATTTATGTGTGTCCTTCATGATAACCATGGGTAGAGAAAAATACATTTTATAAACGAGTTGGGTGAATTTATCCATAATTATTCGACTTTGTTTCTCTTGTATTCCTTATAGCAATTTACAAATCTATCAAGTTATTCATTTCATACAAACTAACTATTTGTGAACTCTTTCTATAACACCAATCTAATATGAAGTCACACTGGATCTTTTTTTCATTTCAGGTTCACCTTAATTTGAAGAGTGAAACGTATCTCATTCCATTAGTTAAATCAAATTCAATGATGTAAAAGTTATAGGAAGCTTAAGAAAATATATGTTCATAAATATAATAAGAAAAGCTATTATTTTAAGGTAAAATTAATGTCATCGTCCAGAGTTTTGGAATCAGTTTTTGAACTCTACAAACTTGGGGAAGTTTATACTAAATCTCTAAATTAGCTTCATGAACATATAGCTTATATTTGCTATATAAGTTAATAAGCCATCTAAGTAAGCTTAGCCAACTACCCTAATCACGTTAAAGGATTTACTCTTCAATATCAATCTCTCGTTGGTCGATGGTAGTCTCCCGTTGGTCGACGTTGCACGTCCCGTCTAAAAAGTTGAGATCGTGACCAAAATTTGCTTTTTACTACTGAAAATCCATATAACAAAAAATTACATGCTTCAGCCCCGCCCCTATGATTACTCGTGGTCCATATTCAATTCTAATTACAAAAGTAATCCTTAATTTTTGAACTATTCGAATAATAGTCCCTATTTTGAAAATCATGACTATTAGTGTAATAACGCTAGGGACTACCCGTGTAATAAAAACTATAGATTATTACATATATGATCCTTATTTTTTAAAATAAAGACCATCGATGCAACTAGTTTGCAAACTAGGTATCACCGATGTAATTCAAATCAAATAGGAACAACAAGTGTGATTTTGTGTAAACCACGTAGACGAAACATGAATTTTTTTTCAAAAGCTAATAAAAATCTAAAAGAGCTTATATAAGTTATTGTAGCGAACATCCGTATTGGTCATGTTATCTTAAACACATTCGTATCATCCACACCAATAACATAATACTCATCTCGATTTATATAGGTCATGTAAGCCACACTATATAAATAGAAATAAGCACAAATTCTTCTCTTCACCTTACGTGGGACTTAAAATTTATGATTAGCTTTCACAAAGGAAACACATAGAAAAAGTAGTTCTAGAGACATAATCCTTGTATAGGGACTATATTAATGCAAATACAATTTATGTTAAAATACACCGTTCATCCCTAATCTTGTACACAAGCATCATATTAGGACAAACCTTGCTTTTTTCATCGTTGGGAGTCCCTTGATCATTTTTCCTTTATCTTGCCATTTTTTATGACCACTTGTATTCCCATATTGGAAACCATGATAATTACCTCGACCAAAACCACGCCCTTGGCCACGTCCACGGCCACGACCACGTCCATGGCCACGTCCTCGTCCACGGTCAGATCCACGACCGCGACATCCATTTACCATATTTGCTTCCAAAAGTGGAGCAGATCGAGTTGGACGTGACTCATGGTTTTTCATCAATAATTCATTGTTTTGTTCCGCGACAAGTAAACACGAAATCAAATCACAATACTTTTTAAAGCCTCTTTTGCGGTACTGTTGTTGCAATAGTAAATTAGAGGCATGAAATGTAGAGAACGTTTTTTTAAGCATTTCTTCATTAGTGATTTTTTCTCCACATAAAGTTAATTGGGAGGTAATTTTAAACATAGCAGAATTTTATTCACCAACTGTTTTAAAATCCTGGAATCTTAAATGAACCCAGTCATAGCGGGCTCTCAGTAAAATTCTTGTTTTTGATGTTCATATCGTCCTTCAAATGATTCCAAAGGACAAGTGGGTCATAATATGATAAGATATTCATATTTTAAATTACCATGGAAGTGATAAGCGTAAGAATATCATTGCCTTAGCCTTTTGTTCAATGATTGTTTCCTTTCCGCTTTGATTGTATCACCAAGACCATTAGCCGCAAGGTGTATCTCGGCATCCAGAACCCAAGACAAGTAGTTTTGTCCAGTTATGTCCAAAGCCAAAAAATCAAGTTTCTCAAGAGTCGACATGGCTAGCGATCAAAATCAAAAATTGCGTTTCGAGACTATCGTGCTGATAACGTGTTACGAAATAATGATAACCGACAAGAAGTATAGCTAGAACAATTGAGAGATTGTGGAATGCATTTTATTGAGTGAGTACAAACTACAATATGAACCTCTATTTATAGAGTTCTAACAATTAAAGTATTTAATACAACCATTATAGAGGGAATACAAAAGGTGAAAGGTTATGAAGGTTAAGGTATATGGATAGCCACACACATAAATATTCATAATAGATGACCATTTTTATGTATGATTACAAAAACCGGTGTTAACATATATAGCTATTCGACTTTGTTTCACTTGTATACCTTGTTAGCTATTTACAAAGTTATCCATTATCTTACAAACTATTTGTCAATTCTTTGTCTAACATCAATGTAATTTGAAATCACTGATAAATTTGTCTTTTAGATATTTTTTTTATTCAGGTTCACCTTAATTTGTAGAGTGAAACGTATCTCATTACACTAGTTGAATCAAATTCAATGATGTAAATGTTTCAGGAAGCTTAAGAAAATACATATTCATATATATCATTCCATCATCGTGAGTTTTGGAATTAGCATTTGAACTCTACAAACTTTGACAAGTTTTTATTAACTCTCAAAATTAGCTTCGTGAACATCTAGCTTATTTTTGCTATATAAGTTGATAAGCCTTCTAAATAAGCACATTATAAGACATATACTTCAATATTTTACCGACCAAATTAGTTTTTAATACAGAAAAACCCAATAAGAAGAAGCTTAAAAAATTAAGAATTTATATAAATTACCGATACACAAAATTCAGATTAGTTATTTTTGAGTAACCAAATTAGAACATCGCATATCGATAACATAACTCTAATCTCAATCTATATGGGTCATATACACCACAATATATAACTAAGGACACATTCATTTGTTCACCCCATGTGGGATCTAAAACTTAAACAAGTTTTCACCAAAGTAACCCAATACAAGAAGTTGTTCTAAAGACATATACCCCTTGTATTATCGTAATCAAATATTATTTATGTTTTTTTACACACTGTTATAGAGACATGATAACACCTTTTATTAACATTTGCCTATAACTCAAATATTATTTGTTGTGTGTTATTGAATTATATGGGACGAGGCTACCTTGTCCTTGCAAGCGACACTATACTGCTTATATGCTTAGCGTTTGTAGTCTCAAAACCTCCTGATGCTTGTGTTGTTCAGTTGGCTTGATACATAGTTGGGGTGAACGTGAACATTGGGTGGGCACCCGACGTTGGGGCTCGTGAACTCCCTGGAGAACCACCATCGGTGGATTCATCGACATTGGCCTTCACACACAATTGCTAACTTGTCTAGGCATAGATGAGTTGTGTTGATCGAGAACTAATGGTTAGAGACATCTAACTGACAGGGAATAGATGGGTTAAACTAACCGTGCATAGGTGCATCTAGCGGTCTTACCATCTGAGGCATCCTAAGTTGTCCCGATATATATAGGCGAACAATTACAAAAAGTATACATAATAGCTAGATTTGACAAATTTGACTCATTTATATTTATGGTTTTCATATTAACGAAACCTGGAAGTACGATCATCGCCATTCTCATTTATAGAACTTAGAAACATTTATTTATATTCGCTATCCCAAACACCACAGCAATTCAGCCAGCATAAACAATGGAAAGGTTGGACATAAAAGTTAGTCGAATACCTTGTTAATTGATGCTCACTGTCAATTATATGTAGAATACGTGACTGATAAGCATCTTAGCATTTTTTTTACTACAACATATATCTTATTTTGCAAATAACAAAAAAAGTACCTACAAACAGGTTTTAATCAATAATCATAAAGTGCGTACCTAGATTTCGACCAATATCTTCTTTAGCTCCAAAATGCAAATAACATAATGCAGTATGAAATCCCAAACACCTTAGAGTGGAAATAAACAGGACATGGACATAAACCACAATGCATACGAACATTATTGGGAAGTGTTATTATTCATTGCCAAACACTTATAATACCAGACCCTCGAACGATTTTAGTTAAGCATCCAAGGTTAATGTTGGGACAAAATGAGTAATGACTATGGAAGACATTAGAAAATAACATCAAATTAGCTAGGAATGTTAACTTCATCATATATTTAGGTAAAGTTTAAGACAAAACGACTATGTGCTAAGATATTAATAAGCCCTTCTAAACAAGAATAAACTAACACCCTGAACCAAATTATTTATGACATTGTAACATTCAAATACCAAAAAGTTAGAGCTTGTTTCTTGGAATTAAGCTTACTATATAGTTTACTGCTTATAATTTTAGTGAGTGTTCGTGTTAATCTGTGATTATAAGATAATAAGCATTTGAAGTGGTTTATGCTTGTAGGATATCTTAAAACCTAAGTAAGTTGAAGCCCTTTTAAATAGGCCACACATAAATAAGCTTAAATAAACACTTAAAATTCTAAATAAGCTTAAATAAACACCCCCTAACCACATTAGAAGATATACTCTTGATATTTCAATTTTCAAATGATATAAATTATAGAAAAAAGTAATTTAGGAGCTAATATAAGTTACCGGATCATCGACAAAATGTTTTATAAAATTAAAGATCTTATATAAATTCTTGGGCGATAATAGAGAATTATGTTAGAAGAGTGTTAACATAACTCATCATAAACAACCCAAGAACATTATATTAATCTCAAACCATACAAGTCTTGTACACTACAATATATAAGTAAGCATAACTTTTTTTGTTTACCATGTGGGATTAAAAAGTTAAAACAAAGTTTTCACAAGAAAAATACCCCATACAGAATATTGTTCTAGGGATATAACCTTTTTGTTGACGTAACCAAATACTATATTACTTTTGTTCTTTTACACCTTACTTCATATGCATAATAACGTCTTTTATAAGTGTTCATCATTTCGTAGTTTGTACCTACGTAATTTGTTTAGTTTAGGTAGTAACACAGCTTATTCTTATGTTTTCTTTATGACGCATTGAAATATTTATAGGCACATGAACGATAAATAGCATGGTTTGTTGAATGCATTTGGGATAGATGCGCACAATATATTGTGTAATTAACAAAACTTGTATGTCTCTAACACTTTGTCAGAACTCAGAGCTTAGCTCATTTATGTTTTAAAAAGCCCGATCTCAAGCTCGGCTTGTTTCGAGCTTTAAATCTTAAGCTCGAGCACGTCTTGTGGTGTGTTATATAGGTTCGGGCTCGGCTCGTTTATGTTTTAAAAAGCTCGATCTCGAGCTCGGCTCGTTTTGAGCTTTAAATTTTAAGCTCGAGATCGGCTTGTGGTGTTTTTAGGCTCAGGCTCGGCTTGTTTATACGATTTGGAAATGAAAATTAAAGCTTGGCTTGAGCTCGAGCTCGGCTCATATTATATCTTTTCTGAGCTCGTTTAAAAGCTCGAGCTCGACTCGTATAAAAAATTTTAATACTTAAAATATCATAAAATATTTTAGGCTCGCGAGCTCAAACGAGCTTTGTATGTAAAGCTCAGGCTCGAGCTCGATTAATAAATGAGCTTCAACCTAGGTTTGAGCTTGGGCTCAAGCCCGTTTAAGCTCGGCTCGTTCGAGCTTTTTACTGATCCGATCCTGAGCTTTTCACGAACGGCTCGATTCATTTCCACCCCTACATACAAGTTGCTGTTCTAGAGACATAATAACACCTTCTATTAACATTTCTGTGATACCTTAGGGTCCACGAGGACTCTACAAAGGGTGAGACCTAATAACACCTTCTATTAACATTTCTGTGATACCTGATCTTTTGGCTCTCCATAAGTTGCTCAGCTGGGCTGGTCAAGTTGGGTAACATGTCAAATGGGTAATTTTGGTACTGGTCGGGGTCAGATTATGCCGATTAACAAAGAGATCTTTATCTGTTTGTTTTAAAGATTTTAATAAATATTTATTGTTCTATATATGATTGCTGAGACTATATTGTTGCAAAATGAATAACCTTTTCAAATAAACCAAACTAGAAGGAGGTATGCAGTTAAATACACTTCGCATGACTTTCAAGTTTCGACTTGTTTGACCCGTTTGACACATTTCCATTTTATGTGTATAACTTATGAGACCCATTAGAACATGTCCCATATCAAGTTACCACCTCTAAATTATTTCAAATCCTCTTTATCTTCTCTGTGAGGGTTTGACTTCGAATATATTGCAGGGGCTTTGCTATATAGGTCCATGTACAGACCACCATAAGATTTAATCATTTATAGTGTGCGAGAAATTGTGTGAGCTTGCTGGACTGAAGGCAATAATACAGTCTCAAAAATACTGGTAACATATTGTTCTTGACTGCATTATTAGTTGCATGCTGCAAGACAAGTAATATGCTCCTAATACAGCCCGAGAGATAATAATAATTTTTTAGACACATTTTTAGCATTCTAGATGATATAACCCTTTTGTTGCCTAAAACAAATACTACTAGCTGTATTATTTAAGATCTTTTTACACATTGTTCTATAGACATATAGCATCTTATAAAAGTGTTGAGAACTTTTTACCAATTAATATAGTTTGTTTAGTTTATGTTTCAACACATGTTATAACGTATGGCAACAAAAAATAGCGTCAGCATATATAAGTTATTCGACTTTGTTTCTCTTGTATTATTCCTTGTTTCCAAATCTATCAAGTTATCCATTTTCTTAAAAACGGTATTTGAATTCTTTGTCTAACATCATTGTAATTTTGAAATCACTGATAATTTTGTGCTTGAGATCTTTTTGGATTTCAGGTTCACCTTAATTTGAAGAGTGAAACGTATCTCACTCCTTAAATCAAATTCAATGATGCAAAAGTTAAAGGAAGCTTAAGAAATATTCATATAAATCATAAGACAGGCCGGTATATTATAGGGGCGGCAATTCTCGACACAATACGATAAACGACACGAACACGACACGAAGTTAAACAGGGGTTGGGTTGAGGATAAACAAGTTTTGGTTAAAACATGTCAACCCGTCTGTCGGTTCAATAAGCGGGTTGTGTTTGGGTTGAGTAAATCTTAAGCAGTCAACCCGTGAACCGTTTAAGTATACAAGACTCAAAAATAAAAATATAACCTAGTTTTTTTTTTTTTTTTTTTTTTTTTTTTGGGTTGAGATCGGTTAGAAAGTCAAAGTTTTTTGGGTTGAGTAAATACTAAACACGAATGCGACTCAAAGCCTTGCATGCGTGCGTATCTTTTCTTTGGTTTTCTTTTCGAATTTTCTTAAATAGATTTGAAACTTGTCCTTTTTCCCGAATATTCTGTAAATCTATTTAAGGAATAGATTTGAAACTTGTTAACTGAGTTTATAGAATATATTTTGTGTAAATAAAAGATATGCATATTACGTTTATAATATAATATATTTGCATATCGGATTATTTTTTAGCAATATACTGTCTTGGTGACCAAGACATGTAACGCTATAAAATAAACTATTCCTCATTCAGTTTTGAGATACAATACGCAGCTCCTTACCAGACGAGTTCCAGCAATTCTTCGATCAGAAACGCTCAAATTTTCCGTGATCTTTCAGGCAGGTTGTCGATGAACAAATAAAAAGCAAGCAAAGGAAGGAAAGAGAAAAGAATTATAAAAAAGACAAAAGTATAAACAACAAACCTGGAAGGAAAGCCATCAAGATGAAGTAAACCAAAGCCAGATTCAGTAAACATCCCAGCTTCACAAAAAGGAGTAGTTGAAAGTAAAGGAAAAGAAGAAGAATGGGTGGGCAAAGAATTCAAGCAATATTCAAGAGTTCGTGAACTTTGAGCTAACTTCTTAATAAACTCTGAAGACTTACCACCAGTAGAAGCCCTGTCAGAGTCATTCAGATCACTCCTTGCCTTCTTAGGGGGATGGACAAAGCTAATGCCAGCCCTCCTCCTTTTTCTACCAGAGCCAGAGGCCACCCCACTGTTAAAACCAGACGAACAACGAACCCCAATTTCCGAGCAAATAGCGAATGAGCGGCTGATCGGAGGAAGGAGGCGAGGAAGCGATCGACCTTGATCAATTGCGAGAGGAACTTCATCCTCCCTTCGTGGCCCAGTATCAACAAGCAACTTCAAAGGGTTCTTCTGCTTAACCAACGACAACAAATCTATAGCTGCAACAAACTAACAGGAAAGAAAGCAAAGGTAAAGGCAAAATAAAAATAAAGTAACAGGAAGAAAAACATATATACGGAATACCCACCCCGATTCTCTGGATCATAAACACGGGATAAAAGTCATTGCCCAAGGTGTAATTACGACTCAACCCAACCAAACAAAGGAAAGGCTCTGGAAACTTGACAAAGGAGGAAGCATTGGCAACAAGGGAGGCAACATGTTCAGCATCAAATTTAGTATCCCTAGGGGTGGCGTCCTTAGGAAGATGTCCACCAACAAAGAAAGGATAAATAGAAGGACAAGAAAATGAGTCAACCCAGAAAAAGTGGCCGTTCCAACTTTTAAGGCAGTCAAGGGGCTTGGTATAGCAAACACCAAAGCTATCAGCACGTTTACTAAAAGAAAGCCAGCCATGGCTACGAGACAAGATATAAAAACACCTGAACAAACCAACTGAGGGTTCAATACTAAGTGCAAAACAAAGATCTCAAATTGAGAAACCTTAGCAACACCAATAACGGAAAGCTGCGAGATATGAATGTGATAATAGTCGAGAATCGAAACCAGAAATGAAGACAAGGGAAGGCGGAAATTTGCAAACTCAAAGAAACGGGTATAAACACCAATTTTTCCGCTTGGCGCTTCGCGAATACATTTTTCAGGATCAGGGAGTTCCGGATGAACAAAGAGCGGAATTGAATAATCAACACAGAAACGATCAAGTGCCTTCTGGGATAATTTAGACTTGGTAGAAGAAAAAGTACCCATAACGGAAAAATACAAAGGGAATCAAGAACCTAACCTGACTGCGGAGCGTGGAAAACGGATACAACCAAAAGTAAAAACAGAATGAAGAATAGCGTTCGCAGCAGAAGAGCAGTAAAAAGAAAAAAGGGCTAAAGCCAAAATATGGAGAATTTATACAAACGGAATGACGATTAACCTAAAAAACCCTAAGAGAGGACATGCGTCCAGAAAAAATCTAATCCAACGGTCAAAATCAAAACTACGCGGATAAGGATGATGGAAGACCAAGGGCCCATGGAGTCAAATCAACCAGAACATGAAAAGCCGTAAAACGTCCACGTAGTAAAAAACACTTCCCAGGGAAAGGAAGCGTTGAAGGAACGCTTCATGAATGCGGAAGAAAAAACGACTCGAAAGATAAAGTCTAAGTAAATCCACCGCATGCGACAACATCCGCACGCAGTACACATACTAGACTGGGGGGACTGGATGGTATAGCAGTCCCTAAGGGTAGAAAAAAGCACTTTCGAAAAAGAAAAAATGCACGAAGAAATCCTTAGTCAACTCAAGTCTAGTGACATCCACCGCATGCGACAATATCCGCACGCAATGAACATACTACACTGGGGGGGACTTGATGACGTATAGTATGTACAAGAGGCCCACTAAGCCCAAAACATACTCTACGCCCACTCTAGGCTCAGGCTCAATGACTGTCAGTCCTGGAATCAGGTCCAACAATCACAGACCCTGGGCCAACAGTAAGCCCAATGACTAAATTGGCTACGGCCCAGGCCTTGGAATGCGTGCAAGAACATAACGGGCCGAACCTTCGAACGTTAAACCTCTCACGTCCGCATCCGCGATTAACACAGAACCCTTGTCCGTCAAAGGTCCGGCTCCGGCGACTAACCACACTATATGCGATAATCCAGGAAGCCCCAGCGGCAAACCTAGCCTATAAAAGGGGGGCTCTAATCCCAACACAAGGTACACCAGTTTTCTCTCTCATAATAACACACACTTCTACTTTCCCTCTCAAGAATGTGTACTTACTCTTACGCCGAAGGGGTCCGTCCTCACGGTAAGGCTAACGGTTTACCTTTCTTGTGCAGGGATCTCATTCAAACTACTTGAATTAGTACAAGATCAACCCACCAAAGGCTTGTCGCCCTAGTCCAGTAAGCTACGTCCAGACCTTCGATAACCCCTCACACAAATTGTACTAACATTCATGGTAACATAAATTTAATCAAATAGACTTAAAACTGAAATTCGAAATGTAATATATATAAACTTAAGCAATGAGAAGTTAAAGTTATTTTTTTATTTACTTAAGCTCACTATTCACTTTATTGCTTATCATTTTACTAAGTGAATGTATTAGCTTGTGATTATAAGCTGATAAGCATTTGAAGCTTGTAAAATAACTCAAAACTCAAGTAAGTCAAGCCTTTTTAGATAAGCCACACAAAAACAAGCGTACGAAAATTCTTTAATTAATAATTAACATAAACTCGAGCTTATAAGCTATTTCAAACACTAGAATGAGCCTATTTCTGCTATATAAGATTATAAGGTATATAATTAAGCTTAAATAAACACATAAAATGAGCTTATTTTTGTTTAAGATAAAAGCCCTCTAAATAAGCTTAAACAAGCACCGCTAATCACATTAGAAGACAAACTCTTCAATAACTTAAATGTTAAGTACAAAAAAAAAAAAAAAAAAAAAAAAAATCAAGATCCTATATATTTTATCAGGAGCATGATAAAATTTTATTACCGTATTTTGTTCTTTAACAAAATTTATCACAACAACCCAACAACATCTATATTTTATCTTAACATGTACAAGCTGTATACACCACACTATATATGCACGCATAACATCTTTGGTTTTCTCCATGTGGGATTGAAAGCTTAAAACAAGTTTTCACAAACGCATACACAAAATTGTTCTGTGGACATAACCCTTTTAATTTGTGGGGGCTTTTGTATATATATCCTTTCGAAAATGCAAAATTGCATATATATCCAAAGCATGCATAAAAACCATTGTATTATGTGGATAGAAAACTTGTATAAATGATATATATGCAATTATTCACTTTGGGAGGGAAATATATGCATTTTTGCCTTTGTGTGTGGGGCGTAATCGAATAATGTATCCATAAATCTTAGATAGATGCATCTCATGTACGAACCCCAACCTTTGATCTTTCAAGTAACTCGAGGACTATTTCAATATTACTAGTAGTTTAAACATAAGTTATCACATCGTACTTAATCATATCCTTCAATTTTTGAAAACCTGTGCACTGTCAAACCTGAGATTCACATTTAGATCTTATCACATCATAAACACTTGTATTTCACTATTATTCTGCATTTTGTTACATTTGGACACTCGCGATTGGGCACGAGTATATGATGAAGTCAAGTAACTCAAATTTGGACACTCGCGATTACTCGAAAGCATAAACACTACACCCTCTGATTTTACGCTTAAGTTACACCAATTTAATCTTTAGAAAATTATGTTACAATCCTGAAGTTTGTTGACTTAGGATCATCATAATTGGTTTATGAAAGGCATGTAAAAGTTATTATAAAATCAGGCGGTTCGATATTGAAGGGTGATAACTTATGTTTAAATTAACGTGTGACTAATTTTGACTTTTATAAAAGCCCAACCGGTGGCTCATTATTGCATCACAAAATTTGAGCTTGTCGGTCCAATTTGTTTTTTTGTCAAATATTAGTTTTGTACTTTAACAAAATTCTTCATAAATATTAACCCAACCTAAGTTATTTTGAATGGTTATAGAAAAATTAAGAGCTTATAACATTATCAAGCAGTCCACAAAATGTTAGACAAAAATTAAGAGCTCAAATGTTAGACATAAACACTACACCCTCTGATTTTACGCTTAAGTTACACCAATTTAATCTTTAGAAAATTATGTTACAATCCTGAAGTTTGTTGACTTAGGATCATCATAATTGGTTTATGAAAGGCATGTAAAAGTTATTATAAAATCAGGCGGTTCGATATTGAAGGGTGATAACTTATGTTTAAATTAACGTGTGACTAATTTTGACTTTTATAAGCCAACCGGTGGCTCATTATTGCATCACAAAATTTGAGCTTGTCGGTCCAATTTGTTTTTTTGTCAAATATTAGTTTTGTACTTTAACAAAATTCTTCATAAATATTAACCCAACCTAAGTTATTTTGAATGGTTATAGAAAAAATTAAGAGCTTATAACATTATCAAGCAGTCCACAAAATGTTAGACAAAAATTAAGAGCTCACATTAGTTAGTCGGTGATATGATGGATATTGTTTTTCCCATATTTTGGTACTTTAACAAAATCCATCATAACAACCATGTAACATAATATTAACCTCAACCTATACATGCCATATACACCACAATATATAAGCAAGAACAACTTCTATTCCTTATTCCAAGTGGGATTGAAAACTTAGAACCAACCTATACATTGCTCTGAAGCGTTGACGGATAGAAAAATAGGATGTGGGGCAAATTTTTTTTTTTTTTTTTTTTTTTTTTTTTTTTTTTTTTACGATAGCAACAAAATGCGAAAGAAAAACTAGAAATGAATGATAAATCGAGTATTTTACTTAGACATGAAGAATTTATAACGTTTTAAAGAGTTAAAATGTTGGATTTTAGTATGTGAGTGGAAGCGATTTGAGTTTTGGTGGGGTCACTTTTAAAAAATGTCAAAATAAAATAAAATTACACTAAAATATCAACCTTTCAATTTGGCCATGTGGGGGGCTGCCCCACTCTTACATGCCAGGTCCGTCACTGCTCTAGAGATGTGATAACATCTTTTATAATTGTTAGTCATTTTGTACCTATGTAATTTGTTGACTGTAGTTTAGGTTTTAACACACCTTATTTTTGTGTGTTTTCTTTATGATCTACCAAAATATCAAAAGATACATTGTACAAACGAGTTAGGTTAGTCTATCCGATTCACTCCCTCTTCCAACAGTCGTCATTTATATAATATTTAGTTTGAAAGGATACTTAAAAATAGTTAATTTGACGTTTCACACAAATCTTTTGTTGAATTGTTTTTATTCAAAAAGCTGATCTTAAAATTTTTCTGCAAAACTTAAAATGAAAACAAAAATACATCATATTTGGAGTTTAACTCTAAAATTTGAATTTAACTTAGAACCAGAATTTTGATTTTAAGAAAGTTTTCGCCAAACTATAATTTCAAGTATTTTAGAAATCTGATTTTAAGAAGGTCAGAGTAGACTTTCAATGGGAAGTACCATTTTTCATATTTGATCAACTAAGATACGTCAAATTTCAACTTATTTTTGTACCATTTTTCATATCTGAATTTTAATGGGCAGGCCCTTGCTTTGTTTAGTTTTCTTTTCTACTTGTACAAATTTTCCAAACTTCAATTTCACGTAGTTAATGAGAAATAACGCCATCAATAAAGCTTCTTGATTCCAGTGACACTGATCGAGCTTTGAGTACTTCGTTGTGGTCCAAATTACATTCCTTTCCCACAGACTTGCAAAGTGATTGTGAGATGATTCATCTTCTTGGATTGGATGTCAGGTTAGGATGATGCATATATGAGTTCAACATTATAGTTTCAAAAGTAGCCTGTTAAATGTTAATGGTCATATTAGTTAAGTCATGAAAGTCTAAAGGTTGAATATGATCTATTTTAAACTCTACAAATTAAAACTCTAAATAGTTTGTTAGAAAGCATTTACAACTTTCTTTAGGCGGTTAATCGTCGTTCATAAATAAAAAGTTCAATTCATTAGTTGCTTAATTCCTCGTTTCCATGTATTACATAGCCAGTCAATTTCTAATGGGCCACCATGTAATTTTAAAAGCCCATGTTGATGGGAAGCCCAGTCGTGTTTCGGTTCCAGCTTAGTTAGTTATACAAAAACCCAACTCGTAAATTTTAAATGTAATGCGTGTATATTAAATATAAAATGTTAAACGCTTGTAATAAGTTTCTAAAAAAATTTGATTTATAACTTTCATTGTCAAGGAAATGAAGAAACTTAATTAGATGAAGGAAGAAATGTCTACGAAAGTTGATTGGGATATATATAATTGTTTGTGTGTTGAAAGCAGGGGCGGACCTATGTATTAGGTGCAGGGTGGTGGCCTACATGGTAATAAAAAAAATTGCGATGTTAGTTTAATTTTTTTTAATTTTGACCTTTTGTGAAAGTGTCTGCTGAAAACTCAAATTGCCTCACCGATATCTAAACACAACATTCAACACTTTAAAAGTTTATAAATCCTCAATCTTTAAGCAATAATCTCGATTTATCATTTTAAATCCATTTTTTTCATCCAGTATTTTCTTTGCTATTGTCAAAAAAAAATTTGCCCCACATTGGATTTTTCTGGATCCGCCACTGGCTGCAAGCCTACAACTTTTCAAGCATGTGAGGGTTTAAGAAGACTTCAAATTAGTATATAAGGTCTAGAATTTGATGTGTTGTCGGCTTTTGTGTAGACTTTTCAAATAAACTCATCTTAGTCTACGTACAACTACTTTCTTCCTTTCGTTCATCTGGTGACCCTTCTAAGGTTTTGGGCATATACAAAAGATCATGTAACATAAACCAATGGTTCAAAAACATAGACCCACAACGTACCGAAAAATAAATGAACTTGTAGATATCAACCATGCTAATTTATTAAATTTCTCAAACTAGTACTAGTTAAATTTCTTAGACTACTTTCGAATCAAAAAATAAAAAGTGCTGTACACTCAGTGATTTATTTTGTATGTGCAACTAATTACTTTCCTCTAACAGAAGAACACAGTGGTTGGTATATAGAATAAACAAGAAATTATTATTAATCATGCTTTATTTCTACTGCAACTTCTTGTTAAGCTTGCAACTTACAATTTATATCTCTTGTTACAGCATTGTTTTACCAAAAGCAAAGCGGTATTAGTGTATTACTAACAAACAACAGCACTCATATCCCTTGGCAACCATTGGATTCATACAATAAGCTTTGTCCGAAGAAACAGTTGCATCAACACATGATATGAAAAAGTTACTGAATTACCATTAAGGTCAGGAACATTAATAAACGATTGCTAAGTGACCAAAATTTATTATACAATCCTGACAACACACTAATATTACATACCACAATCTATCGAAATGATTAAACTCAAACATCATAATAACATCAACATTCAAAAGGTCCGAGCCCTCCCCAACTCCTCTACCTGCATCATAAATGTTTTAAGAGCAAGAAATTAATAAAGTAAGGCCCTTTGCAGAATTTACTGAAATAAGAAAGCATGTGAAAAATCGTACCTCTAATAATCGAACGGTCATGTCCCAATAAATACATATCTTCTCTTGTTTCGAGCTAAAACCATGTGCTCCCCTGCATCAGCAATCACATTGAACCACTTTACTTTTCTTGTTGACAACATGAGATATCCCATCACCAATCCAAGTACGGTCCCACATCCGTATCCCAAAGTCACTACTTTCCATGTAACTCTCCTCCTCATGTGATTCAAGCTGCGGTTCGTGTGTACGCTCGCTGCACCTTTTGGTCAGCGGAAACCCACATAGTCCCGGATTGCCTTCAAAGGATTTCTCTTCAAATGTGTTAAATTGTGTTCCGCCTGGAATACGGCCCACGAGACGGTTTTGCGAGAGATTTAACACTGCAAGAGTAGTGATGCGTGCAAGACTTAACGACTTTGAGATTCCCCAGAGCATGTGAAATTGGACCCTTAAGGCAGTTGTGGGATAAGTTGAGTACTATTAGTGAATTACGACCACCAATAACGTCTGGGATCTCTCCTTCAAACATGTTATTGGAT
Source organism: Chrysanthemum lavandulifolium (assembly GCA_022545495.1). NCBI lineage: Eukaryota > Viridiplantae > Streptophyta > Magnoliopsida > Asterales > Asteraceae > Chrysanthemum > Chrysanthemum lavandulifolium. Next base: position 264,556,783 of record CM040241.1, read on the forward strand.
AGATCAATAATTGTATAGTCAACCAAAATTTTTGGAAAGGTTAGATTCACCCATTTTACGACAATAACAAATGAGTAATACTTTGCACCCATGCGTAAATATTGTGGTTTGTTGCTACTTCTAACAACATTCTTCATGGAATTGAAATTTTGAAAATATTTTGCGAGGAGTTTCCCTACAAACCCATTATGAGATAAGTCAAGTACTTGAAGACTTGGAAATGGGAATTCAACAGATAAAGATGGTTGGATGCGTCCATTAAAGTTGTTTGATTTGAGGACAAGAACCTGCAAAATTTGAAGATCTCCTACCCAACCAGGGAATGTACCATTTAAGTGGTTGTTTCCAAAATCAAGTACACTTAAGTACTTACATTTGGACAAGGAAATTGGCACCTCTCCTCTTAATTGATTTCCATTCAAACTAAATCCTCTTAATGAACAATCATCGTATACGTTTGGAATTGTTCCTTGAAAGTTATTGTTCCCCATATCTATCATGTCAAGAGATGAGGTGATATTTCCAAAGCATTGCAGAATCAATCCAGCAAAGCGATTATTGGACACATCCAAATTCGATAGACGACTCATGTTGCAAATTGATGGAGGAAATGGTCCTTGAATCACGTTGGACTGTAAATGCAGGTATATCAATCCATACAATTGAAATTGTGACAAACCTGTTATGAAGTTATGTGAGAGATTCAAACGACGCAACTCACTGCCTCCTATCTCCCCTACCCAGTGAGGAATTTGGCCATGGATTTTGTTGCTTGAGAGATCTAACTCTTCAAGTTGTTTCATAGCTCGAACTGAACTCGGAAACACATTTAGCTTGCAAGAGGCCAATCGTAAGTATCTAAAATCAGGGTTGACATAATGATTGGTGACATTCTTTGATGTAACAGAGAAACCGTTGTAAGAGAGATCGAGAGTGTCAAGGTATGTGAGGCTTGTTAACAATGTCTCCAACTCCCATTCACCACTTAAATTATTATATGAAAGGTCTAGAACAGTAAGGTTGGTGAGTTTTCGAAATGTTTGCATATCAATATGTCCAACTAACTGGTTGTTATTGAGGTAGAACTGTTTTAATGATGGAAGAACAAATGACTGAAACGGTACATTTCCAGTAAACATGTTATCATTTAGATAGAGATATTCTAGAGAGGGGGAAGTAAACAGCCAAGATGGCAATGTGCCATTAAGTCTGTTATATGGTAATTTCAGAGAAGTAAGGTGTGTTAGGTTAACTGAGATTTCCGAAGGAATGTCGCCTGTGAAACTGTTATGTGACAAGTCGAGTGTTTCCAAAGAATGAAAACTGAAAATGTAATGAGGTAATTTTCCTTTCATATTGGTACTAAAAAGATTTAGTAATTTGAAAGAAGACGAGATATTAAGACTCATAGGTAAAACTGAAGAGATATCAACATTTGCAAGTGAAAGTTCTTCCAAATTAGTAACATTTTTAATTATATTGATGAAAACATTTGGTCCGAGATTCAAATAAAGGTTTGAAGAGAGATCAAGAGACACCAATTTATGAAGGAGCGTGATATCCGGTGGGACTTGGCCAATAAAATAACAACCAGAGAGGTTGAGATGTGTGAGACTATTTGAAAACCTTCCAATTTTACTTGGAATTTGGGATTCATCAAAAGAATTGTACGCAAGGTTTAGTTTTTGGAGATATGGAAGGTTAAAGAGGGAACTGTTTGGATGAATGATACCTTGTAGCATTCCACAACTAACGTCGATACTGATAACGTCACCGGTCGAGCGATCACAAGTAACTCCATCCCACTTACAACAGTCTATACTTGTGTTCCAGTTCATCAATATTGGATGATAATTAGAACCAAGCATACGTTCACAGTATACATCATTGTCTTCGTTATTGATTTTGGAAAGGTTTTGTTTAAAATTAAGCAAAGCTTCACTCTGTTCTTCAGAACATTTATGAATATTACTCAAAGAAGCAAAAGTGGTGGGAAAAAAGAAGAGAAAAAGATACTCAATAATTTTGAATCACTCATTGTGTTATTAATTTTAATTGCTATAAAGTTGCTAGAAACATATATATATATATATATATATATATATATATATATATACTAACACCACTATTCCGTCGATTGTTTTGATGTTATTGACTTAATAAAGATAACGAAGAACCAGCCGCTTACCAAGCAAGCTAGAAACATATTGCAGGTATAATCTTTACTTCTTTGTGGACCATTTGGAATGAACGCAATGATCGTATTTTTCAAGGTAAAAGGCGACGAGCTACGAAGTGGTCGAGAGCATCATGATGACTTCGTATTTTGGTTTAAAATAGATCTAAGATGAAAGGTATAGATTGGAATGTTTGGTGTAAATACCGCTTGACTTGATGTAATCTCGTTTGTTTGCCGGGTGTCCTTTTTCGAGGACTTCCGGTGCGCTTTTGAATAAAATCTACCTTTCAAAATAAAAATACTAACACCACTATTACAAGAATACGCGTGTAGTTTCATTCACAATAATATGATCGAAATATGTGTAGGGTCTATGTTTCATTGACAAACATAACATTGGGGTTGTACAATTCTAATCAAAATTGATAGGCTCTATACATTAATTTCTTGTCAAATATGCAAAATTTCAACTTTAATTGCGATAAAAAGAAACTTTCAATGAAAATTATGTGGTTCACAATGATGCTTTGATTCAATAGGCCCTTAAATTTATGGTGTGGGTTTTAATGTTTGTGTTTTTTCTATGCGTGTATAGACTTTTCAAACGGTATTTTTTTTTATCTATGTATAGAGAGTCTAGCTTCTTTATTCTTTCTGCGTTTACATCGATTGATCATCAAACATTTATTTATGACCGCAAGTCCTTAGTTATAATGTTCTTTTTATGTTTTATATGTACATTTTTTAGACGAACAAAGTCATGAACTTATTAAGACCTCGATATACAAGCCTTTTGATCTGGTTACAATAAACAAAAACCATTGATGGGATTTCTTTAAATCAAGTTGGGGTAATATCCGCTCTACAAAAACCACATACTTAATTAGTCACGAACGAACACACCTTTTATTCTTGTTTTAGCAGTGGCTTAAACTCGCAACCAATTAATTGATGAATTCTATAACACAGGCTAGACAAACTTATATCTACATAGATACCAAAAGTGGTAGTTTAAGACAAGTCGAATTCAAGTTCAACTTCATACACATACAGCAATTCTAATTAAGCTGGGCTATAAAGAAACTTTTTAGACGTTATGCTTGAATTGCTTAAAATTTTGAATGCTTGAAATAAATTTCACGGTGAAAACAGATAATAACTGTCACTGGAATGCGATGAAGAAACTTAAATTATGGAAGAAATATCTAAGAAAGCTGATTGGGATAAAAATGTATGTGATCAAAATTTTTTGAAGTATGCAATAGTTTAAGAAGACTTCCAATTAGATGTGACATTTAGGTGGTGTTTGTTTTTCATAAAAAGGCTCTTAACAGCCTCTTAATCTAAACCGTTCAGACGCGGTCAGACATTTTGGTCGTTCAGACTGTTTGTTTTTTTCCGTTCGAGACACGTTTAGAGGCAGAAGATCTTAATGGTTCAGACTTGAGAGGGTGTCTGAACGCCTCTTGTTGCCTCTTGCGACGACAAAAAACCAAAAAAATTAGTACGAGCAAGCAAGTGTGCGGTTCAAACATGAGTTTTTTTTCCCGTTCGGATCGCGATGATTCGAGACATTTACGCCCGATTGATTCGGATGTGCGGTTGATTCAAATTCGGGCCTCTTAAAAACAAACACCACCTTAGAGTTTGATGTAATTGTCTACTAGTGACATTCAAAGTAAACTTGTGTCGGCCTACAACACATTAGTCACCCCTTTCATGTGGTGGCCCTTACGTTGCTACCTTTAGTTTGGCCAACTTATTTCATTTCGTTTCCCATTCTATTTTGGATCGGCAAAAAGAGGCTTGAAACCAAAGAATGGCCTACTTTAAAATCAATAAGACAATAACAAATAAGTATTGAACACCCAATGATTTCTTTCGGTATGATTTTTGTTTTCTATATATATTCATAAGGCTAAAGTTTAAGTTATTATTAACTAGTTTAATACACATGCTGTCTGAATTTAAAAGCTAAAGAAAATTTAACTTCTGTAGTTATTTTATTATAGTATAGAAATAGTTATAGGACGTGTGCACGCAAGGGGTTTTAACATAGATTAAATTTAGTTAGGTGGTGTTATCCGTATCTTTTTAGTTGGTGCACATAAATCAAATAAAAATTCAAACATCTTACCATCTAAAACATATTTTCAAATTTAATCTTTTTGAGAGCAATCTTGCTACATATATGAATTTTATGAAATGATTCTTTCATTATAAACGTTATAAAAATCAATTTGTAATAAATTATTTTTTTCATCGATGACAAAAAAACATAAAAGGCTGGATTCATTTTTTTCACGAAGTGTTTCACCGAGAATCAAAGAAGATACGATATTAGAAGAAGAGAAAAAAGAACCAGTAAGGGAAGAGAATCCTCCATCGATTTCAGTAGTCGAGAATGCTACTTTTTTGTCTATTCAACGTGACCCTGGGCTACGTCAACCAATATGGAATTATCCGGTTAATAAGCAAGACGAGATTCGACGAGCTTACTTGAAATCTGGACCTCATCACCTAGTGCTACCCAAATACCCTTTAACAATATCAAAAACGCATCCACGTCGTTTTCAAGCTAAATGGTATACTAAATATCTTTGGTTAGAATACTCTCGAGCTACTGATAGAGCATATTGTTTTTATAAATATCGCAAAAATCGTGAATCGGTAGTCGGGCGGTCGACCACCCTGCAGCGAGTAATCGGTCAAGTCGGGATTAATCGTTGATTAATCGGATTGGCTCGGATTAATCGTTGATTAATCGTTGAGTAATCGGTCAAGTCGGCATTTCCTGCAATTTTTTGGTATTTCTAGAGACCAAACAAAAAATCTTAAGCAATTCCAAGCCTGCTATGTTTCCAAACCTTAATAAAATGCTCCAATTCTGATTATGATGCCCATTGTGCGTTATAATTGAAATATATGATCCCCAAATTAAGTATAATACCTAAATTATTATTATTTTTAAAATGACCGATTTGCCCGATTTGGCTGATTTTTTACCGATTCGGCCGATTAATCGGCCGATTAATCGGCCGATTCGACCGATTTTTTGACTGCTTAGTGTCGATTTTTTTCCTAGACCGATTTTCAAAAGTCGACAAGGTACTCGGCCGATTAACGATTAATCAACGATTAATCGGCCGAGTTGACCGATTTTTGCAACATTGGTTTTTATTGTTATCTATTTCTAGAAGAACCAAGCACTAATAAATGTCAAGATGCGTTTGCAATTAATGGTTTCAAAAACTGGAATAGGGTGAAAGGAAAGCATTTTTCATTTATGAAACATGTAGGAGATGGACCGAACTCTCAACATACTAATGCTATAATATTTTGTGATGCTTTGCTAAATCAGGAAGGGCATATTGATTAGGTAATGCAACGACTATCGGATGAAGAAGTTAGATTGAATAGGCTAAGGGTGAAAGCGATGATCGATTTGCTTCGTTTGTGCTCATTTCAAAGAATTAGGTTTAGAGGTCGTGATGACAAAGTTCGGTCTAAAAACCAGGGTAACATCCTTGAGATTCTTAATTTCATAGGCTTATATAATGAAGAAATTGCAAGTATTGTCTTAGAAAACTGTAACACCCCAACCCGACAAGGGTAGAAGTGTCACATTCTGGTGTCATATCAGAACATACAAATAAAATTTTACAAGCGGAAGTCTTGAAGAATAACGTACCAAGTCATATAAAAGAATGATTACAATGAAAATTACAAAATTCAAGATGTCTAAAATAAACTGAAGTTTCAAAACAATATCCCGTCGAAATAAGTTCAAATAATAAGGTAACTAGGTTTGGTCCACTCAAAATAATCCAACTCTCAGCCCATCAAAGCCCATCTTCCAACCTAAAACCTGCCGCAGGAAAAGAAATGCGGCTGAGCTTAAAAAGCTCAGTGAACAGATATAACAAAACGAAAGCTAAATAAAATCTGAAATGCGAAATGAAATAATGAAACTGATAACAAGGTCGCAACGAAAGGGAACCAATGAGTCAAGGAGGATCCTGCGAGAACGCACTTATGAGATATCCAAAGAACGGATAACAAGGAGAATGAAGCAAAGCAAAGCATCGATGACATATATACAAGCACATACAAGCCGAGGCATACAAGCATCGAAACATAAACAAGCATAGCGAGACATATTATCCACACAATATATAAGCGACATACAATCAATTCAGAACTCGAAGACATACAAATCAAACAGAAATATAAAGGCAAGCGGAAGCAATTAGTTAATAAGTGAGCATGGCAACCACACAGTCAAAACCCTTAGTTGAAAGCATAACCAAGATTCATAACAATGAGAATTACTAACAAGATCAACACATGGCGATCCTACACGTAATAAGTAGGAATACAATATAAAGATATAATTGAATGAATTAAAGACATAACAGGCAACTAAACAAATTAACAAGCCGACGTCAAGTCGAACCATTTACCCAATCAAACCGTAGCATAAACCGAAATGCAAACATGGCGGGTCAACAACAAGCGAGATAAGGATACTATCGGATAATCATAGTCCACGAAATTAAGCGAGCGAAGTATACATGATAAGCAGACAAAAACTATCGATTACACATTAGCATGGTCACCGGACAATCGAGGGTCACATAACGGTGATATCACATATAAGCAGGATGATGATGAGGTAAATCCGATAACCGTATAGTAATCATATCGCAGTTAGGAAATCGGTAGTCATATAAAACATGAATAGCATAATCAAATCCAATAAACATATAATAACCCGGTACGTGAATGGAACGATAATCGGAATTAACGGAATGAGAGTGTGACTGATCAAGGCAATGGAATATATATATATATCTTGGTAGTAGAGTGAGTCATATAAGGCACATGAGAATATAGTGCGTTGGGGAATGTAGAAGAGTACAGTATAGGTGTATCAAAAGTGTAAGGGTTATAAATCTACCCAGCCCGAAACATATCATATCATATCATATCATAAGTAGCCATTGTATTCGGAGGGTGACCTCGGAATACCATACATAATAGGAGGAGACCTCGGTAACAAATGGAGTAGCTAACTCCTAGAATTGTGAAGACGCGTATTGCACACGACATCATTCACCATATAAATCATATCATAAACAAACGTATCAGATCAAATCCCTCGAACATATCATATCTAGGATGCATCCATACGCCCCCCGGAACATATCATAGTGGCCAAATCATATACATATAGTGAGCTTATAATCATATCATATCATAATGGGGACGGTGTGTATCATCACTCGTACACACTGGAGTCATGCCATTGGTGCATCAATGACACGGTCATGTTACCTTCATGACTAGGAACACATATTTGGCTCGGGTATCAAACTGAAGGGTCAAAGCATAATCATATCATAAGGGTTCATATCAAAGGTTCAGAAGTCAAAGGTTCAGAAGTCAAAGGTTCATATCAGATTTCCATAACATAAGTTCATAATCAGAGGTTCATAATCAGATGGTTCATAATCATAAGGTTCATAATCAGAAGTTCAGAATCATAACAAACGAATATCATAACGAACAGAATCATATCAAAGGATTATGTCGGAATCATATCAAAAGGATCATAGCATAGGAAAATCATAGCAAAGGAATATCATAGATGAAGCAAAGTTAAGGATTGAAAAGTCAGGAGACATCCCTACTGAAAAGGGATAGAATATCTATACCTCATTCGAAGCAAGCAAAATAGAAAGCAAAGTCACAAGATGAATCAATCTCACCGTCCGGAACCTATATGAATTAGATAACGCTTAATAAGATCGGATTACTCATTTTAGACGGCTTTCCCTTTTAGAGTTTCACTTTTAGTAACTTTTCATTTTAGGTAACTTTCTATTTTAGGCAAGTTTTCATAATTAGCAGGTTTCCATAATAAGCAGCTTTCTATAATTAGTAACTTTCCAAAAATAGCAGGTTTCTATATTTAGTAAGTTTAGCTATTTATGAAGCATTTAAAGACATATTAAGATAAATAAGTGATTTATATACTTTAAGGATCATTTATGCCAATTTACACAAGTTTAAAGACCATAAAGAATGTATAATGAGGGATTTATATTACGTATATATAGGACCAGGTTTCAACCTCTTTAAAGCCATGTAAATCAAGGTTCAAGGCCTACTTTTAAGTGTTTAGATATCATGTTATAATAATCTTAGGTTTAACATTCAACTAACATGTTTTAGAGCTCAAAAATATGTGTGCGTATGGTATAAAACCCATGACCAGAAATATAGAACATGAGCAGATTTGAAAACACTTTTAACGCCATACAATTGAGGTTTTTAATCCATGTTTTAATGTGTTAAACATTAGGTGATACTATGCTAGGTTAAGCAAGTCAAATGCACAAGATTTAGGTACCCATGGTGCGCATGGTATACCCCAAGACCACGACCAGAAAACCAATTACATGACCAGGTTATAACGCGCACATGTCGACATATATATAAGGTCGTTTTCCTGATTTACGTAGCCTTTATATTAGGTTTATAAGTCCCGTAACTCTTTCATACAAATGGTCATGGATTTAAGTTTTAAAAGTGCACAAAAGGGGTCATAGACCCACGACCAGAAAACCATACATACCATCAGGTTCATAAAGGCTCTTGTCGCCACATATAGAGGTTTGTTTCAAGGTTTAAACATAGAACGATTATCAGGTTTATATGACTTAGGTTTAGTACATGTTTATAACATGATTTTAACAACAAAACATGCGTGAAAAGGGTCTTAAACCCACGTCCAGAAGCAGAAACATGTTGGAGGAAAACGAGTTATGAAGGTACCTTTTTATCGTGTTAACAAGTGAGCAAACAAGGGACGAAAAATCAACCCAAAGCACTCCTCTTGTGCCTTATAACCACAACAACAACAGAAGCAATAGCGACCCACAGAAACCTATCAAAGCCTTGTAACAAACGCGTAACGGAAGCAGTTTACAAGCACTCCTAACACCTTCTTTGGACCTGGTTTTTGTCGACTGAAAATGGATGGATGGAGAGAGTAGTTTTCTTAGTATAATTGTTTTAGGAGACTAGGGTTTCTTTGTGATTTTATGGTAAATGATAAGTTACTAATGAGAGATAAATGGAATTAAAAGGGGAGGGGGGAGCGTCTATTGATTGCCGAAATCAAGGGGGAATTATTTTGGACTCAATCAATTTTCCTAATTACCATTATTATGATGATTATCTAGTTTAATTGTCTTTTAAGTTGCTTTTATGATTAGGTCCAAGTAAATTGTACAATGTGTAATATTTATTAAGTAGTATAAAATGTTTACTCTTATTTAATATTATTCTTTTAAGTGTCAATATAAAATAAACGAGTTTGATGCATATTACGTATTTCACATTTATAAAGCTTGAGGGGTAAAAAGGTCATTTAACACGTTTACGTTTTCAGGGTTTTACAAAAACGCTCCTGGTGATGCAAAATACACTTCACCTAATTTTCAAAAAGAACTTTTAAATTTGTTTGTTGAGAAAGTTCGAAAGAAGATTGTTGAAGATATTGGAAATTCTAAATTTTGTATAATGGTAGACGAGGGAAGTGATGAAAGTAAGAAAGAACAAATGGCAATTATTCTTCGTTTTGTTGATAATAAGGGATTCATACAAGAGCGGTTTTTTGGTGTTATCCATCTTGAAGATGCATCGTCTGCCACTTTATACAAAACAATTTGTGCAACACTTCTTATTTGCTTCCTATTGAAAATATTCCTGGACAAGGATATGATGGAGCTAGCAGTATGAGAGGTGGCGATTACAAGCATTGTTTCTCAAGGTTAACCCATGTGCTTATTATATACATTGTATGGCTCATCAATTGCAACTTGCATTGGTTACAGCAGCTAGAAAGGTAGCCTATGTACATGAAATTTTTGAAGATTTATTGTACATTGTGACAGTTGTTGGTGCCTCTTGTAAACGACAAGATGTGTTACAAGCTGCTCAAATTAAAGAAATATTAAAGGAGCTAACCAAATTGGTACTGTGAAACGTGCTGGCGATACACGTTGGAGCTCACATTTTACTTCAGGTACTAGTCTTATTCGGATGTACAATTCAACGTGTACAGTTTAGAGAAGATAAAAAAAGATGGGTGCAACTTTAAAACAAAGGGCGGTGCTAGTTCAGCATTAAAGAAGTTGACTTCTTTTGATTTTGTTTTCATATTACATATGATGAAAACAATATTGGGTCATGCCGACGTTCTTTGTAAGGCTTTGCAACAAAAAGATCAAGAGGTCATAAGTGCAATTAATATGCTTTCACAAACAAGAAAGCTGATTCAAACACTAAGAGATGACACATGGGGCTCTTTTCTTGATGGTGTCACTGCTTTTTGCAAAAAACATGGTATTCGTATTCGTGATTTCAATGCTCATTATTTCAAAGGGAGAAGCGTAAGGAATCAAGATAACGTTACTAATGAGCGTCACTATCATTTTGATATATATAATGAAACAATAGATTTTCAGTTGCGAGAACTTGACTCAAGGTTTAGTGAGAAAATTGTGGAACTGTTAGAACTTAGCTCTGCTTTGGATCCTAGGGAAGGGTATATATCTTTCAATTCAGATTCGATTCTAAAGCTTGCAAAGAAATACTATTATCTTGATTTCACAGAGGAAGAACTCGATAACTTGGAATTCCAGTTGAAACACTACGAACTTGATATGAAAGATCATCCAAAGTTGGGAAAGTCATCATCTATAGCTGATTTATGTCAAGGCTTAGCATACACAGGAAAGGCAAGTGATATGTGTCTAAATACACATATATTTTATATTATTTAAATCCACAAAAACGACCAAAAACACACAAATGACTATATAAATGTTACAAATATCATGAAAATGTGTTTTATGTGTTTCAGGTGCAAAAGGATTGAAAACTGATGAAAAAACGAACAAAGTTTACAAAATTGGCAGTTTCAGTCCCTGAACTTTCACAGATTGTCAGAAATGGTCCCTGGATAAAATATTTTGAAGAAAAATCAACAATAGTCCCCCAGGAATCATGAAATGACAAATTTTACCCTTGAAGTTCAAGTTTGCAAAAATGGCAAGTTTAGTCCCTCGACTTTGGAAAATTACATAAATAGTCCTTGGAAATTTAAAATGGAAAATAATTACATTTATGGTCCTTGGGTTATTGGTACTTGGCATGTTTGGCCCTTTTGATAAGTTTGGGAAAGTTACAATTTCAGTCCCTCAAAAATCAGGAAATTACAAGAATGGTCCTTGTGTTTTATTAACTAAACAAACAAACAAATCCAATAATAAAACCAAGCCCACCCTTTTTCTTTTGCCCGCCCAACACCAAAACCGGGTTTGACTGGTCAAACCCACTCCACCGCCTTTCTCCCTTCTCCTCACAAGCAAAACCGGACACATCCCCTATACCACCTCCGCAAAACCATGGTGGTTTCCCTGACTCATCATCACATCTACCAACTAAACACGCCATAATTAATGCCACCACCCCTAGTTGCAATTTCACACCCACAAAAGTCAAAACGACTTTTCCCGCCAAAACACGTGGAAGGCTTAGATCACTCAAAACTCATCCAATGGCCAAGATTGCAAGTGGGATATGTTCAGAATCAAGTGGGGAAGCCTCAGAGTCAATATATATCAAGGAAGAAGAAGCTGTGAATGTATGTAGATTTTTAGTTATTTTTCAATATCGTATTAGTTAATTTCTAAATTTCCAATGTATTTTTAAGCTTTTAAGTTGTATCCTTAGCATTTTCAGTGTACTAGAAACCATTTTCAACCAGTTAATCAAAGTTCCATTTGCTTAATTCAGTTTATGTATTTTTACTTGAAAATCTCAAATCCAATTATAGTTGTTAAAAGTTATTGTTCAGTGTTTGTTTAAGCTCATTCAAGCTCATTCATAAGCTTTCTCAAGCTTTCAAGTCATTTGAAGCAATTTAATTTAAGAAACTCAAAATACAAAAAAAAATAGGATAAATAGTTGAAAATCAAAAATCAAGGAAAAAGAAACAAAATTTGGAGCGGGGTTGATTGTGGATTGCCACAGGTTAGAGGCTTAGTGGTAAGCCTATAGGAGTGGTCCTTTGTTCTTAGTTCTTTATTTTCAATTTGAGTTACAAATTTGTAAGCTTATTCTCAAAAATTTGCATTTTCTGTAGCTTAATTGAATAGTCGCTTCTTATGTGTCTTTGTGCTTATTTAGTATATTAGAGTACGATTATTGATTTAAATTCTCTGTTGGTTCATCTTAATCCTTTATGCTCAAATTTCCATATTTCATTACATTTTTAGCATAAGCTTGATTCTTAGATAATTATTGTTATAGTTAATGATTTTGCACTTAAATTGGCTTGTCATAGAATTATAAGCTCTTATGATTCAGTTTTATGATCTCAATGTCTCATTTGCCTGTTCAAATCTTCAAATCAGTTAAGTATAGGGGTGTTTGGCATAAGCTGTTCAAGGGACTCGGTGTGGTCTTGGTTGTTGTTGTTGTTTTAATAACTCAACTCGGTCATTAAAGCTTAGTTCAATCACAAAATCGGTTCTTCTGACTCAAAAGTCAAAATCTCTTTGATTCTTCATTTTAGTGCACCATCATGAATTTAAGAACCCATGATCATGCTCCTTAGCTTATAAGTAGATAACCTAGCTTATTCTAGCCTTATAATAGCTTATAATAACAGTTTAAGTCAATTTAGATCAATCAAAGTTCACATAAGTCAAATTTTCAAAAACTTCAAAAAGTCAAAATTTCATAGAAACCCATTTTTGAATAAACTTGCGAATTTCATGTAGGACTTAATATTAGGAGTGAAGACTTGTGCTTTTGGATATTTGTCATTCTGTTGCTTGTCTTCATCATAGTATTTTTTATAATTTTTAGTTAGTGTTGTAAACTGCTTATTTGCTAGCTTCTTTTAAGTCCTTTTTCACAAACCTCCCTTTTTGCTTATTCCTTATTTCTGCTTATTCAGTGTGTTTTTCTTGTTGTTGTTGTTGCTTATTCTAAGTTCCCATAACTTGTTTATAGCTTATTCAACCTTTGGTTCAGAAGTGGTAGCTTATAGTTAGCTTATAGCTTATTTCACTTAGCTTATTACATTAGTTGTGCACCCATTTCATATTTCTTGTGTTCCAAAATAGTTTCTGTTATTTTTCCTGGATTCTCAGTATTATTTTATAGTTGACTGGAAGTTTTCATAATTTTCAAGCTTATTTGCTATTTTTACGCATTTTAATTCATTTTCTAGCATTTTTAAATAGCATTTTATTCAAATAAATAAGAAAAAGGTCAGAAAAATGCAATTTCAATTTTCTTAGTTTTATAATATTCAAAAAGTCATAAAAATTATTTTTCCTGAATTATCTTAGTTAAAATAGATTTTTTTAGCATTTTAATTAGTTTTAAATAGTATTAAATTCATAATAAATTGAGAAAAAGTCAAAAAAATATATTTTAAATTTTAACATTAGTTTTATAATATTTTAGATTTTTCTAATTTATAGTTTCATTTTTTAGGTTAATTTCCTATTTTCTTGTATTTTAATGTATTTTTAATAGTTAAAAATAGTTTTTAATTAATAATAATTAGATAAATTGTTTTAAAAATAATTTTATTTTTCCAATAATTTTCTTTTATTATTAGGATTGTAAAAATATCATTTTCATATCCGTAGGTGTTTTATTCTTTTAAATTTACGTTTTATTATTATTTTTTTTTTACATAAAATTCAGTAAACGTACGCGTTTTAGGTTTTAATCGTTAAACGATTTTATATATAGAATTAAAATGACTTCAAAGTCTTTATTAGATTTAATTTCCTTAGTGTAATCAATCATAACCCCTTTCTGCTCAATATCACCCGATCACTCACGCGTTTAGCTATTCAATCGCACGTACTCGTTGGGACTTAACGACACGGGAAACACTAAACTCTCTCGGATAATTGCATTGCGTTCTCAAGTGATTGACTCTTGTTGACCATTCACCGGTTAATTTGGGTTGACCGTTTGGGACCAATCAAATTTTGGCGCTTCTTGGGAGGGCTGTGCTATTAGTCTTACGTTTAGCGATTAGTGATTTGAATATTCACTCCTTGCTCATACCATCTATATATATTTATATTTTCTTATAAAAACCATAAAACCCAAAAGATTCTTCTTTCCCCATTTTCATAATTCCCTTGACTCGAAATTTCTTGAGTCAACTCTAGTGTATCGCGCTCGCTCTTCTAGGTCTGTGAGCCCATTTCGTGAGCTTGTCGAGATTCCAAGAAGGCGATCCAGAGGCGATTACGCCCCATCGGTCGGATCGAGATCGGACTGCCGCACTACTTCCGTTATCATGGCGGATGAAGCGTCCTATGTGCGAGCTCCTCCAAGCACCCATCGATGGGTATGGAGATGCTATTGTTATCCCGACCATTGTGGGTGAAAATTTTGAACTCAAAACCGGTTACTAAATCTTGTAACCTCAAGTCAATTCTATGGTTTTGAGAGGGATGATCCTCATGCTCATATTCGATGGTTTAACAAGATTGCATCTACCATCAAATACAAGAATGTCCTACCGATCTTGTCAAACTTCTTCTTCCCATTTTCCTCGAGGACAAGCCGGTTGGCTTGAAAACAAACCCTCAATCGATCGAAACATGGGAAGACACGGTGAAGAAATTTGTGAACGAGTTCTATCCACCTTCTAAAACCACGAGTCTTAAAAGCGAAATCAACAAGTTCACACAAAAGTTTGATGAATCCTTCAGTGAATCGTGGGATCGTTTTAAGGAGTTGCTCGCAAATGTCCTCACCATGGTTTCTCCGAGTTGATGCAACTCGATACTTTCTATAATGGGTGAGTCAATCGATCAAGATTCTCTCAATTCCTCCGCGGAGGAAATTTCTTGAGCAAAGCTGTAAAAGAAGCTTTAGCGATAATTGAAAACAAGTCTAAAGTCCGTGACCGCACGAAGCAAACCGGTTGTTTCCCAAGTCGGTGTTGGTCCTTCCTTCATCGCTCGTGAGTCAATCTAGCACCGATGCTAAGATTGACAAACTCACGGAAGCAATTCAAGCTTTGGTTCTCTCCAACCAAAGAAAGTTTCTTTCCACAAACTTCACCTCCTGAAGTCAAGAAAGTGGAAGTATGTATTACTTGCGGTGGCCCCATGCCTATTACAATCTGTATGGCCACCGATGGTAACCCTTTAAGCAAGCGCGTGGGCGGGATTTCCAATTCGAGGCAACCAATACCGTGCTCTATGGACCCGAACCACCGCCCTAACCACTACTGGACCACCGGTTTCAACCAAAACCAAAACCGTAATCAAAATCGAATAGAACGAACCAAGGTTTTCAAAACCAAGGTAATTTTAGTCGAATAACGGTTTTCAAATCAAAGTCAAAATTTCCAAAACCAAGGAAATTTTAATAGAAACCAAGGTCAAGGAAATTTCAACCCGGGGTATTTTCATGGCAATAATCAAGGAAATTTCCAAAATCGGGCCCTAATCCAAACAATAGAGGCTTAATTTTCCTACACAAAATCAAGCCATTGTTACAACCGGACCATCATCGATGAGTTGTTGAAGCAATTCATGAAATCCCAAGAGGAAATGAATAGGTTGTTGGTAAGCGGTTCGACATTAAGAAGTCTTTAAATGATCGACCCTCGGCCTCGGTACTTTACCTAGCAACACGATCGCTAATCCAGGGGCGATGCAAAGGCGATCACAACCGAAGTGGTGCTTCATATGATGGACCCGCTATTCCTACTACTCTTCTTCTTCTCTCCCGAAGGTAGTGGAAAGTGAACACGAGGCGACAATGGACCAAGTGCAACCCACTAGCTCACGAGCACGGCACATGTCCATCCTCAAGTTGTCCGAAACCCAAATTCAAACCAGAGTTGTTTTGAACCTCCGGTTGAAAACCCCAATCCAAAACTTCTATTCCTTACCCATCACGTTTAAATGGGCAAATGCTCCATGCGAAAAGCCGGTCATCAAATGGAAAAAAATTTCAAAATTTCCAAGAACTACATTTTGACATAAGCTTTGCGGATGCTATCATCCGATGCCCAAGTTTGCATCAACTCTCAAACACATGTTAAGCAACAAGGAAAAAGCTGTTTGAAATGGCTAAAACTCCTCGAACGAGGCTGCTCGCCATTACATTAAAGAAGCTTCCAGAAGCTTGGAGATCTGGAAAATTTCTTCACCTTGTGTTTTCGGGAATGATTAAATGCTTTGCCCTCGCCGATCTTGGTGCAAGCATCAATCGATGCCTTATTCAAGATGGAAGAAACTTTCTCTTGGGACCTTACTCCTACATGCATGACTCTCGAGCTTGCGATCGTTCAATATCGCGTCCTCTTGGCATCGCCGAGGATGTATTCGTGAAAGTAGGAAAGTTCCATTTTCCGGTGATTTTGTGGTTGTTGACTTGATGTCGATCATCGGGTTCCCTCATTGTTGGACGAGGATTCACGAGAACAGGCGTGCTCTCATTGATGTATTTGAGCAAGAAATCACATTACGTGTGGGTAATGAAGTCATCACCTTTAACCTTGATCAAACTTGAGGTACTCCTCAAACTATGATCTTGAATCGGTTAATCGAATCGATGTAATTGATATTGCTTGAGAGGAGTACTCTCAAGAGTTTCTTGGTTATTTTCATAATCTCGTGAGTGGGGATCCCACCACATCTTCTCAACCAATTATTGCCGATTCTTCCCTCTCTTACTCCGTTTGAGGGAGGTGACTTCTTTAGAAGAGATCGATGAGTTTCTTGCTAATGATGAATCGATTCCACGGAATTGATAATGGTGTTTATGATTCGGAGGAGATATCCTTTATCTTGAGCAATTGTTAAATGAAAATCCATTACCGCTACTCCTCCGAAGAAGATCACGATTGAAGAAATCAAATCCATACAAACATCTACGAAGAATTTCCGAGGTTGAACTTAGGACCTACCTCCTCATCTCGAGTATGCATTCTTGGAGGTGATGATAAATTACCCGTCATAATTGCTAAGGACTTAACGGAGGAGGAGAAGACCGCTCTCATAAAGGTTTTGAAGTTGCACAAGCAAGCAATTGCTTGGAGACTCTCCGACATCAAGGGTATTAACCACGAATTTTGTACGCACAAGATTTTATTGGAGGATGATTTCAAACCAAGATCCAACATCGAGAGAAGGTGAATCCTAATATTCATGAGGTTATCAAACGGGGTTCTCAAACTTCTTGATGCCGGTCTAATTTACCCGATCTCCGATAGTCCTTGGGTCGATCCCATCCATTGTGTTCCAAAAAGGTGGCATAACTGTTGTCACAATGAAGAAAACGAGTTAATTCCAACTCGATTGGTTACGGGATGGCGTATGTGTATTGACTATCGCAAGTTAAGCGAAGCCACCCGTAAGACCATTTTCCTCTACCCTTCATGGACCAAATGCTTGAGAGATTAGCGTGGAACGAATACTATTGTTTCCTAGATGGTTTCTGGGGTATTTTCAGATCCCCATTGATCCACGGGATCAAGAAAAGACCACATTCACCGCCCATACGGAACTTTTGCCTACGGGACGTATGCCTTTTGGCCTATGTAACGCCCCGCACGTTCCAACGTTGTATGATGGCAATTTTCCACGACATGATCGGGAAACAATGGAGGTGTTTATGGATGACTTCTCGATCGTTGGGGACTCATTTCAAACATGTCTCCCATTTAGAAAAATGCTAAACGGTGTGAAGACACCAATCTTTGTCTAAATTGGGAGAAGAGCCATTTTATGGTCAAGGAAGGAATTGTCCTAGGCCATAAGATTTCAAAAAACGGGATTGAGGTTGACAAAGCGAAAGTGGATGTCATCTTGGTTTAAAAATGCTTGCATCATTGCGCAAATTGCACGCATCATTGAATTACGTTTGGAATTTCGCATCATGACACCTAATGCGAGGCCATTCCAGATTGCATTCGCATTTGACCGCAATTTATCGCATTTGTGTAATGCTAGCAATAGTCGCAATTAGTGCAATTTAGAATTTTGGCTAATTGACGAAGCCCAACTATTTTAATAAAGGCCTAGTAAATGACGTCCATAAAAATACACATTGACAACCATATTTCTTACCCTACATCAAATTTACCCCATTTTTATTTCATTTAAGCTCCTGGTGGTGCGACTGATTCTACAAAGTGAGAAAATTCTTTGATTTACTTTAATGCATAATCGAATAGTTTTATTCTTTATGTTATGTGATTCAAGTTGTAAAACTCATATGTTCTTCTTTGATTATAATAATCACATATGTTATTTTATTAGGTACAAAGTGAGTTAATTTGTTTGATTCAACGTTAGAACTCATATATTGTTCATCATTGACTAAACTTTATAATACTAACTTTTGCTATTGATTTAATTATGATTCTTTGTTACTGATATAACTTGTATCTTGTAAGTATATTTTAATATATTTTTAACATCATGTCATCATCTACTTTTGATTATGTTAGTGTTTTATTTATAAGTTTGTTGCATTTACTTGGTACTTGGTAAAAATATAATATTTATAAATATTGTTTTCACTTTTTTAAAACTAAACGCATCGTGTCTAAATTGCGCTCGCATTCGCATCACGCATTACGCATCGGCCTTTGGAACCTTGAGCGCATCGGAACGCAAAACGCAATTTTAAACCAAGGATGTCATTGCCAAATTGCCTCATCCTACTACCGTCAAAGGTATTAGGAGTTTTTAGGTCATGCCGGTTTTTATCGCAGATTCATACAAGATTTTTCTAAAATCGCTCGGCCTATGACTCATCTCCTTGAGAAGGATGCTCCTTTATCTTCTCACACGAGTGCATCAAGCTTTTGAAACATTAAAGAAAAGCTTACGGAAGCACCCATTCTCGTTGCCCCGATCGGGATTTACCCTTTGAACTCATGTGCGATGCAAGTGATTTTGCTATCGGTGCATCCCGAGGCAACGTAAAACCAAGCATTTTCACCTATCCACTACGCGAGTAAGACTATGATCAAGCTCAAACCCATTACACCACTACGTAAAAAGAATTATTAGCGTGGTGTATGCGTTTGAGAAGTTTCGACCATACCTAATCTTGACCAAATGCGTGGTGTATACGGATCACTCGGATCTCAAATATCTCTTTGCAAAACGAGATGCAAAGCCGAGATTGCTCCGTTGGGTTCTCCTCCTGCAAGAATTTGATATCATTATACGTGATAAAAAGGAGCCGAGAACACAGGTCACGATCATCTCGTCCGTCTAGAAAACCCTCACCGGGATGTGTTCGAGAAAAAGGAAATAAGCGAAACATTTCCTCTCGAAACACTCAATGTGGTTTCTTTTCGTGGAGACTCTTCTACCCCATGGTTTCTTGACTTTGCAAATTACCATGCGGGTAACTTTATGGTGAAAGGATGTCATCCCAACGAAAAACAAATTCTTTAAAGATGTAAAACATTACTCGGGACGACCCTACTTATTCAAAATTTGCGCGGATCAAGTCATCAGCGATGTGTGTATGGTCGGGAAGCAAATGACATTCTCAAGGCTTGCCATTCGGACCTCTTGGGGACATCATAGCCCCAACTACTGCTTGCCAAGAAGGTGTTTGATTCAATTTTATTGGCCCACGATTTACAAGGATGCCCACGAATTTGTCAAAACCGTGACGCTTGTCAACGTCACGGAAATATCTCACAAAGAAATGAAATGCAAAACGCCATTCAAGTGTGTGAGATTTTTGACATCTGGGGCATTGACTTTATGTGGCCATTTCCTTCATCTCGAGGAAATAAATACATACTCGTGGCGTTGACTATTTGTCAAAATGGGTTGAAGCGAAAGCTTTGCCTACCAACGATGCCCGAGTTGTTGTGAAATTCTTAAAATCTCTTTTGCTAGGTTTGGAACTCCACGAGCTATAACGGTGATCGTGGTACGCATTCTGCAATGACCACTTGATAGAGTCATGCAAAAGTATGGTGTAACTCACCGCTCTCTCTCTGCGTACCACCCCCAAACAAGTGGGCAAGTGGAAGTTTCCAACCGAGGGATTAAAGAATTCGGAGAGGACGGTGGCGAAAACCATGCCTCTTGGTCGGATAAGCTAGATGGACGACTGGGCCTTCCGACACTTATAAAACACCCATCGGTGTACTCCATACAAGCTAGTGTACGGAAGGCGTGTCATCCGCCGATTGAGCTTGAGCACAAAGCATACGGGCCTTGAAACATGCCAACTTCGATATTCAGACGGTGATGATCACCGGAAAGTTCAAATGAATGAATTAAATGAACTCCGTGATCATGCATACGAGAACTCTTTGATCTACAAAGAAAAGACAAAGAAGATTCATGACTCCAAAATCAAGAACCGCGTTTTCAACGCCGGTGATCGAGTCCTTCTTTTCAATTCAAGATTGAAGATTTTCTCGGAAAACTAAAATCACCGGTCCGGACCATTCACCATCACTAAAGTATTTCCTTATGGAACTATTGAGTTATCTCAACCCGATGGTCCAAATTTTAAAGTGAATGGTCATCGATTGAAGCACTATTTTGGAGAGGACATTCCACCGTGGTTGTCCGGATCTACAAACTTTCCCCATGAACCAATGAATGCGGGATCGAGTCAAGCTAGCGACTCGGGAATCAAAAACAAGAGCACACTATATGGGTTTTCACCCGTATTTACGACTTCTTTCTATTTTCTACCACCCTAGTGTGGGGAGTTGCCCATTGTTGTATATAAGTTTTCATCCAAAAAAAAAATAAAAATGGCGTAGTATTTCCCTTTGACGTTCTATGTTTCGGCATAACCGGTACTTTGAATATTAAGGGCAATATTCATTTCTAGTGGGGGAATTCTCACGAATTTTATCATGTAATTATACCACCCAATTCCCCCATTTTGGCCAAAATTTTTTTGGAGCAAGTGTTTTGCACTTACTCGACTACGGTTATCGATCCGCCATGTATAATAAACAAAAGGATTGGCTAATCCAGAGCAAACGGCTCTTGGTAAATATATCTCAAATCCGTTGACGACTTGCAATTTGCCCAAAATTGTATGGTGTTCATTCACCATATCTTTAATTAGTGAAGAGTTGGCTAGCCCGCAAGTTTATGGCTTGTGGTAAAGGCGATTGGAAAACCATAATTGGTAATCGACTCACCAAAGATATTTTATCTAAGAGTTGGCTAGTCCGAAGCAAACGGCTTCGGTAAAGACAAATCAAAACCGTTGAAAGTCGGTGATTTGCTCAAAATCATTTGGTTATCATTGTACCAAGGTTCTTACTTGAACCGAAACAATTGGCTACTCCGAGTAATGGCTTTTGGTAAAGAGATGAAATCCATTAATTTTTCATAAAAGATTGCTAGGGACTAGCAATAGTTTAGTGTGGGGATTTGATATGTGTCTAAATACACATATATTTTATATTATTTAAACCCATAAAACGACCAAAACACACAAATGACCATATAAATGTTACAAATATCATGAAAATGTGTTTTATGTGTTTGGTGCAAAAGGATTGAAAGCGATGAAAAACGAACAAAGTTTACAACTGGCGGTTTGGTCCACGAACTTTCACAGATTGTCGAAATGGTCCTGGATAAAATATTTTGAATAAAATCAACAATAGTCCCCGGAATCATGAAATGACAAATTTTACCCTTGAAGTTCAAGTTTGCAAAAATGGCAAGTTTAGTCCCTCGACTTTGGAAAATTACATAAATAGTCCTTGGAAATTTAAAATGGAAAATAATTACATTTATGGTCCTTGGGTTATTGGTACTTGGCATGTTTGGCCCTTTTGATAAGTTTGGGAAAGTTACAATTTCAGTCCCTCAAAAATCAGGAAATTACAAGAATGGTCCTTGTGTTTTATTAACTAAACAAACAAACAAATCCAATAATAAAACTAAGCCCACCCTTTTTCTTTTGCCTGGCCCAACACCACCAAAACCAGGTTTGACCTGGTCAAACCCACTCCACCCCGCCTTTCTCCCTTCTCCCTCACAAGCAAAACCAGACACATCCCCCTATACCACCTCTGCAAAACCATGGTGGTTTCCCGCCCAACTCATCATCACATCTACCAACTAAACACGCCACAATTAATGCCACCACCCCCAGTTGCAATTTCACAGCCCACAAAAGTCAAAACAGCTTTTCCCGCCAAAATACGTGGAAGGCTTAGATCACTCAAAACTCATCCAATGGCCAAGATTGCAAGTGGGATATGTTCAGAATCAAGTGGGGAAGCCTCAGAGTCAATATATATCAAGGAAGAAGAAGCTGTGAATGTATGTAGATTTTTAGTTATTTTTCAATATCGTATTAGTTAATTTCCAAATTTCCAATGTATTTTTAAGCTTTTAAGTTGTATCCTTAGCATTTTCAGTGTACTAGAAACCATTTTCAACCAGTTAATCAAAGTTCCATTTGCTTAATTCAGTTTATGTATTTTTACTTGAAAATCTCAAATCCAATTATAGTTGTTAAAAGTTATTGTTCAGTGTTTGTTTAAGCTCATTCAAGCTCATTCATAAGCTTTCTCAAGCTTTCAAGTCATTTGAAGCAATTTAATTTAAGAAACTCAAAATACAAAAAAAATAGGATAAATAGTTGAAAAATCAAAAATCAAGGAAAAAGAAACAAGAAGCTGGAGCAGGGTTGATTGTGGATTGCCCTGAGTTAGAGGCTTAGTGGTAAGCCTATAGGAGTGGTCCTTTGTTCTTGGTTCTTTATTTTCAGCTGAGTAACAAATTTGTAAGCTTATTCTAAAAAATTTGCATTTTTACTGTAGCTTAGCTGAATAGCTGCTTCTTATGTGTCTTTGTGCTTATTTAGTATATTAGAGTATAGTTATTGATTTAAATTCTCATTGGTTCATCTTAATCCTTTATGCTCAAATTTCCATATTTCATTACATTTTAGCATAAGCTTGATTCTTAGATAATTATTGTTATAGTTAATGATTTTGCACTTAAATTGGCTTGTCATAGAATTATAAGCTCTTATGATTCAGGTTTATGTTCTCAATGTCTCATTTACTGTTCAAATCTTAGTCGAGTTAAGTATAGGGTGTTTGGCATAAAATTTGTTCAAGGGACTCGGTGTGGTCTTGGTTGTTGTTGACTGTTTCAATAACTCAACTCGGTCATTAAAGCTTAGTTCAATCACAAAATCGTTCTTCGACTCCAAAAGTCAAAATCTCTTTGATTCTTCATTTTAGTGCACTGTCATGAATTTAAGAACCCATGATCATGCTCCTTAGCTTATAAGTAGATAACCTAGCTTATTCTAGCCTTATAATAGCTTATAATAACAGTTTAAGTCAATTTTGATCAATCAAAGTTCACATAAGTCAAATTTTCAAAAACTTCAAAAAGTCAAAATTTCAAAGAAACCCATTTTTGAATAAACTTGCGAATTTCATGTAGGACTTAATATTAGGAGTGAAGACTTGTGATTTTGGATATTTGTCATTCTGTTGCTTGTCTTCATCATAGTATTTTTTATAATTTTTAGTTAGTGTTGTAAACTGCTTATTTGCTAGCTTCTTTTAAGTCCTTTTCACAAACCTCCTTTTGCTTATTCCTTATTTACGCTTATTCAGTGTGTGTTTTCTTGTTGTTGTTGCTTATTCTAAGTTCCCATAACTTGTTTATAGCTTATTCAACCTTTGGTTCAGAAGTGGTAGCTTATAGTTAGCTTATAGCTTATTTCACTTAGCTTATTACATTAGTTGTGCACCCATTTCATATTTCTTGTGTTCCAAAATAGTTTCTGTTATTTTTCCTGGATTCTCAGTTATATTTTATAGTTGATTGGAAGTTTTCATAATTTTCAAGCTTATTTGCTATTTTTACGCATTTTAATTCATTTTCTAGCATTTTTAAATAGCATTTTATTCAAATAAATAAGAAAAGGTCGAAAAATGCAATTTCAATTTTCTTAGTTTTATAATATTCAAAAGTCATAAAAATTATTTTTCCTGAATTATCTTAGTTAAAATAGATTTTTTTAGCATTTTAATTAGTTTTAATTAGTATTAAATTCATAATAAATTGAGAAAAAGTCAAAAAAATATATTTTCAGTTTTAACATTAGTTTTATAATATTTTAGATTTTTCTAATTTATAGTTTCATTTTTTAGGTTATTTTCCTATTTTCTTGTATTTTAATGTATTTTTAATAGTTAAAAATAGTTTTTAATTAATAATAATTAGATAACTAGTTTTAAAAATAATTTTATTTTTCCAATAATTTTATTTTATTATTAGGATTGTAAAAATATCATTTTCATATCCGTAGGTGTTTTATTCTTTTAAATTTACGTTTTATTATTATTATTTTTTGTTTACATAAAATTCAGTAAACGTACGCGTTTTAGGTTTTAATCGTTAAACGATTTTATATATAGAATTAAAATGACTTCAAAGTCTTTATTAGATTTAATTTCCTTAGTGTAATCAATCATAACCCCTTTCATGTTCAATATCACCCGATCACTACGCGTTTAGCTATTCAATCGCACAGCTCGTTAGGACTTAACGACCTGGGGAAACACTAAACTCTCCTGGATAATTGCATTGCGTTCTCAAGTGATTGACTCTTGTTGACCATTCACCTGGTTAATTTGGGTTGACCGTTTGGGACCAATCAGCAAGCCACTATTATCTCGTTGACAGATTGATACTACTAGTGTTAACTCTTCGGGTGTCTATTGCAAGTGTTGAACGTGCGTTTTCAACCATGAAAATCGTGAAGAACAGATTACGTAATAAAAAGAGTGATGAATTTCTTTCAGATAATTTAGTGAAAATCGTGAAGAACAAATTACGTAATAAAATGAGTGATGAATTTCTTTCAGATAATTTAGTACTTTATATTGAAAAGGATATTTCAGATACCTTTACTCTAGATAGTGTTCTAGATGATTTTAATGATGTTAAAAAGCGTCGTGCGCGGTTTAAATGAAAAACTCTTACTGTGCGAATCTTTAAATTTATATGTTTTTTTTATCGGTATATTTTTTGAAGTTTGTTTGTTTTGGCCTACCCGGCTAAACAATCCTGGCTCCGTCACTGATAATAATACAAAGCTACGATACAAAAAGAATAGAATATAAAATAAAATACCTCATAATGGTGTATGAATGATGTAAGATTGTGCAAGTTATGTCTTGTTAGAAAATGGTAGTATCGATATTTAAAACTATTTAGTTTTTGTCCGTATTCAACAAACCATTAAGTGATTTTTAGAATTTTATTGGAACGATTTAGTTTTTCGTCAAATATTTACTTTTCTAAATTGTCTTCGAAATGACATCTTCCTTTTTATATGAGAATTGATTGACACACTCTAAAAATTTATTAAGACACTCCATTGTAAGCATTAAACAATTATACTTTAACTGCTTGTACAGTGAGTGTGCCAATCACTTTCTTTTATAAAAGAAAAGATTATATGTGTCTTTAAATCAATTTGTGATTCTGACAAACAGGGAATTTTGAAAACAATTTCAGCATCCAAAAAAATCCTCAACTTTGTTGTAATAAAGAAATATGTGTAGGGTCTATGTTTCATTGACAAACATAACATTGGGGTTGTACAATTCTAATCAAAATTGATAGGCTCTATACATTAATTTCTTGTCAAATTATGCAAAATTTCAACTTTAATTGCGATAAAAAGAAACTTTCAATGAAAATTATGTGGTTCACAATAATGCTTTGATTCAATAGGCCCTTAAATTTATGGTGTGGGTTTTAATTTTTGTGTTTTTTCTACGCGTGTATAGACTTTTCAAGCGGTATTTGTTTATCTATGTATAGAGAGTCTAGCTTCTTTATTCTTTCTGCGTTTACATCGATTGATCATCAAACATTTATTTATGACCGCAAGTCCTTAGTTATAATGTTTTTGTATGTTTTATATGTACATTTTTTAGACGAACAAAGTCATGAACTTATTAAGACCTCGATATACAAGTTTTTGATCTGGTAACAATAAACAAAAACCATTGATGGGATTTCTTTAAATCAAGTTGGGGTAATATCCGCTCTACGAAAACCACATACTTAATTAGTCACGAACGAACACACCTTCCATTCTTGTTTTAGAAGTGGCTTAAACTCGCAACCAATTAATTGATGAATTCTATAACAGAGGCTAGACAAACTTATATCTACATAGATACCAAAAGTGGTAGTTTAAGACAAGTCGAATTCAAGTTCAACTTCATACACACACATAAGCAATTCTAATTAAGCTGGGCTATAAAAAACTTTTTAAACTGGGATGTTGCTCAAATAGACAACTTATATATTGCATGTGCACACTTGTAATTTTACAACCACGTACACACATGTATTTGCAAAATTAATTATTCAAAATTACGTACTTTGCAAAAGTAATACCAAAGACATACACTTAAAATACTTTCAGGCTAGATAAAATCTACAATCATACTCATAGCATACTTGAGTACTTAACAATATAAGAGCCATCACATGAAAACACTAATTTTGTTTGCAAGAATACATGAGTTGCCAATATAAGCTCTACGGATTACAGAATACAGATAACCCGGCCTATTGAGACAAATCATTTTTCTTTTACGTTTCCATTGATTTTCCAACAACGAACATCATCCTCAAAAAGATAGAAATGCATCAAACTTATCTAAGATATCTATGACTAATGCAACCATTGAGCTACATCATTACAAATTAGCCATGACCACTTACAAAGTTACAACCATCTTACACAGAAGCAAATTAAATGCGCCAATATATGAACGTGACAATTAGATTTAGAACATATTGTTCTTGACTGCATTATTAATATTAGTTGCATACTGCAATTACAGTGCTCCTAGCTAATACAGCCCAAGAAATAATAATAATTTTTTAGACACATTTTCATGATACCCCATTGATCAAATTTGGTAACTCCGTATAGATGTAGCGGAAAACAAAATTGTTTCTGGTTGTATTTTTTAACGTCGCATTGACCGAGTTGTTGTATAAGTTATTTATTTTGCAATTATAGTTTTTCGGTTTTTATCTTATTAATGTAAAATGTAAAGTTGCATAAAGAATCATTTCAAGTGTAAATTATACTACAAGGTCAAACTTTCAAAGGTATCAATGTGAAAGTAAAGTTGAGGGTATGACCATTTCTAAGTTTATCATATGCCAAAATATCAGTTTCCAAACTAGAAAACACAAATGTAAGTCAAGAATGTAGATTTTATGATATGATTGCTGTACAAAGGGTTCCATTAAACGCAATGGTATGATTGTGTGAAGGTCTCTGTTATTTCACATAGATAACTTCAACAATAAGAATTGAGTAATTGGTCTCGTTTTTTGGTACTTTAAACGACAAAAAAATTAGAAGCTTATATAAGTTACTGGGAAGTTCGGATGATTTGAGTTACCGTATTTTTGTACTTTAATACAGATTCATCATAACATGCCCGTAACATGATTTAAGTCCGAACATGCGAAAGCCATATACACCACAATATGTAAGCAAGCCCAAACTTATATCTCTACCCCATGTGGGATTGAAAACTTAAAAC
The DNA here is from genome assembly GCA_022545495.1 of Chrysanthemum lavandulifolium. Lineage (NCBI taxonomy): Eukaryota > Viridiplantae > Streptophyta > Magnoliopsida > Asterales > Asteraceae > Chrysanthemum > Chrysanthemum lavandulifolium. Next base: position 264,584,667 of record CM040241.1, read on the forward strand.
CAAAGTTCACAAAAATAACCCCATACAAAAAATTGTTTAGACGACATAACCCTTCTGATGCCTTAATAATTTATTACTGTAATATTTATGGTTACCATGTTCAGTCTTCTTATTAATGATTTTTTTTTTTTTTGGTGAAAGGTGAACATATATTAAGAAAACCAACATTTACAAGGCAATAAAGAACTAATGGAATGGACATGCCCATCCATGATATAACATCTAAAACTAATACCAGAACACAAAGCAAACTAGTCTGCATAGCAGACATACACTTTGACACATATTGGATATAGCATATATGATCTCTGATAACACTCTACAGGATAACTCTGATGAAACATACTCCTCTACTGCTGCATTACCAAGCATTTCCAGTATACCAGTGTTCGCCTTTCAACCAAAGATCCATGACTACATTTCCTGGTAAAAGGATCACCATTTTTATGGTAAAAGGATCACCACAATGACATATGGATACCTTTTCCAGGCTTCATCATGAAACATTGATTGTTGAATAGGTGAGTTTGCAAATGAACAATACCGTGCGTATGTATTGGAGCAATCGGTGAACTGCAGAAGATTGCTGCAAATAGGGTGTATTAGCTCTCTGGAAAGGGGTTGGACTGGACCTGATATGGCCAGAGCAGTAGCGTTAACTGCATTACAGCTAACTACATTTTTTTTTGAACGGCATGATTGATATTAAAAACTAGCAAGATGCTAGAAAGATAACAAAGGATTACAAAGCCAATCTATCCAACTAGAAATTTTCCTACCTCTATATTTTAACCAAGAAAAGGAAAATAAACGAATAAAATAAAAAATGTCACATTTCCTCATTGGTTGGGAGAGAAACGTGACACTATTACGATATTTCCAAAGCACCCAAAACATAGAGGCTACGATAACGTAGAGACTGTTGGGCTAATGTCTGACCCGAGCCCATGGGGCAGCAGCAGCCATCGACCCAAGCCCATGGATGAATGTCGGTTCTAGTATTTTATTTATATTAGAATTGTAGTAGGATTAGGAAAGCATGTTCTATTCCTATATATACAAACCGAAATGTGGTTTGTCGATAATGCATTCAATATCGGTTTTGTAAGCAAGTACTTTTTCGATTAATACTAGCGAGCTTATTCTAGTAATCCAATTATTGTTTTAGTGTTTTCGCTTGTGAACTACGATCGGTTGGGTCTTGAATTGGTATCGAGCCGAGTTTGAGCTAAGTCGATCACAGCAAGGTTTAACCAAAGTCGATCACAGCAAGGTCTAACCAAAGTCGATCCTGACAAGGTTTAACCTAAGTCGATCACATGAAGGTTTAACCAAAGTCGATCACAGCAAGGTTTAACCAAAGTCGATCACAGCAAGGTTCAAGCAAAGACTATCACAGAAGGTTTCCAAGACAGTCGAACATAAAGGGTTTCCAAGAAGTTAATAAAGTTTCAAAATTTAACTTGGTTTACTTAGGCAAGAAGTAAAACAAGCGTGTTCTAGGGCGGGAAGATAATCCAACTACACCAGTAACTTACAAAAGACGTTCAAGAATGTCACACCCTCGCCGGAGGCGGAAACACGAGGTGTAACGGAAGGGAACATAAGCACAAGATAATAGAACATACCAACGTTAATATTTAAAAGAAAGAGTACACCATTACAATACCAGTTTAGCCGTCATCGGCAAATATATTACAAAGTTTAGTTCCCAAAATATTGCGTTCTATTACATAATGATTTGTAGTGACAAGTGAAAACTTCATTATGCAAGACACAGTAGAAAAAGCTTACTAACGATCACCGAAATGCATGAGAAAAGCGGGTCAACTATGGTAATAGTTGGTGAGTAAACATGTTTAGTAAAATAAGAAAACTCGTCACGGAAGAGTCCAAGGTTTCGGTTATCGGAAATAGTCCACAAAGCAAAGGAATTGTATATCCACTCGGCCCAAGTTCCGCCCATACAAAACTTGCAACTTTGTGTACACAACCCATTTCGCAAAATATAGCGTCAAGTAGTCAAGTATAAGTGGTCATAATAGTTCACAACATAGTACCACATATATAATAATTCAGGATGCTCTTGATGAAACCAAATTATCTTTGGGTGCCACTACCCAAAGTTATGTTGGTGCCTCTTCCCAAAGATATCTTGGGTGCCTCTTCCCAAAGATATACTCTCCGAACACGGAGACTTTATAGTGATGCTCGAACATGGGAGACTTTATAGTGATGCTCGAACATGGGAGACTTTGGGACAAGGTCATAACATGTACGGTTCAATAAGTTCTAACAAGTCATAATTTCGTAATTAAGTTCAAGGATTTGATTCAAGTTCACAAGTTCTAGTCAAACAAGTTAATAAAAGTAGTAATCAATTTAGCTCAAGAATGGTTCATGCATTTCGCCCAAAATATAGTAAAAGCGGTAAAAGGGGATGTGATTACTCACTTGATGAATAGATGCGATGACAAAAGGGTTACACGAAATGTAGCGTGAATCTAAACCGACCTATTATGAATGATATGATATGCAATAAGTCATGATGTAATGTTATGCACGCATGATTCGGATGATATTTATACCACTTATGTATTTTTGAAAATAATACTTCTCGTAAAATATAATCTTTTAACGTCTTGACTATTTTTAAATTACTTCACATGTATTTACATTGAAATGATATCCACGATAATCGTTTAGTGATTAATTGTGAAATTATAACTTTTCGTCAGTAAAATAATGTCATTGAAATTTTCATGAAAGTGACTAAACGGCCTCTAAAAGCTAGTCGTAAAATGGTGCACGCCGAGTGTTAGGAAGCAAACTCGACGGTTTTGGGAAGCTTGTATCATTATCTCAAAGTTTTAGCATTTAATTTTTCATCCTAGAGGTCTCGATCTTAGAGAAAATATAGGTTAAGTATGGTACTTGTGTGTTTAAGAGTGGTTTTGGTAAACTTTGAGCGACTATATTTTATTCATTACAACTCCGCTTGACGAACGGTTGGATATTTTGGAAAATATGGTTGGCGAACTTGATTTTACTAGAAGACATCTTTTATAAAGAGTACCCTATCAATGTTAAAACGACCCTCAACATGGCCCCTAGTTGCCGTAGTATATGTTTAATAGAAAATATATTAATGTTGCTAATAGAATAAAGTTACGCAACTTGGTTTATCGCGTGTAATTTACTCGTTACAAGTCCGTTTTCACGTTTTATATGTCCTTAGATTCGTGTCAAAGTATACTAATATATTTTTGATAAGTCGACACAATTTATAAAGCTTAAGACTCATTTTGACTCGTAAAGAGTGACATTTTCATCTTTGAAATTTCGGAATTATTACTTTTCGTCGTCAAACTTCAAAAATTCATAACTTCTTCGTTATAGCTCGTTTAATCCGTTCAAGCGGCCACGTTTCGTTTTAAAGTGTATTTTCTAAATATCTAGCTCAAAAATATTTACCTACTGTCGGATTTTCCCGAATTAAAAATACGGACAGACCCTATTTAAAACGTGTCAAAATGAGTTTTTCTCGCGCCAAACCTATTCTAACCCATTCAAAACAACTCCGAAGCTATTCTAATCCTACCATACACCTTCTTAGGGTGTCATGGGTTCCTAGACATCACCAAAACTAAAATATAACAAGGAGTAATTATAGTATGGATTATATATATATAACACTTAAAAATCAATAAAAAGTGGTATAAACATCAATATGACTTGCATGATTTTATTAAATATGATGAAATGAATATGAAATGAATATGAAATATGATCATAAAAATGAAAAGCTTACAAGTAACTTGATGAGGTGATATGAACAAAGGATTATCCTAAATACCATAGGTTTTTATTTCAAAACCTTGATTAAGAGTAATACTAGATTGTGATGAACTTGACTAAAAAAAATTTTGATGATCTCTTCCTTGGTCACTATGTTGGCCGGTTCTAGCAAGAAAGAAAGGATGAGAGACTTTAATCTTTTACACTTTATGAAATGAGTTGTATGTGTAGATTGAATTATTGCATGAAAATAATATCATATATTGGCAAGACAAGATCCTTATTTTGAGGGAAGTTGATGAGGATTTGGTTTGACTAGTATTTTTTTTTTTTTTTTTTTTTTTTTAAGTAGTAATGTGTAAGTAAATGTGTTCTTGTAAGTATAATTAAGTAATTAAATGTACATTTAGGCTTGTAAAATAGCGTCAACTAGAAATAATTTTTAACGGTTCAAAATAAAACATATTGAAGTCATAAAATTTATAAAAATACCTTTCTTGCAAAATTTGAGTGAAATAATAATTATCGTGTAATATTTAAGAAAACCGTCATAATTATGTAAATATAACAATTTATATACGAAATAAATTTAGAACACCGGATAAACTAATAATAATATTTTTATCATCTTAATACGAGTATAAAAATATATCGGAATAATTTTTGGAAGTATTGGGTCAAATGTTCAAAATAATTAATTACGCGATAGCGTTTATTTAATATGAAATTATGCGTTTATCGTGAAATGAAAAATCATGCATGAACTAATATGATGAATATTGAGTTTAAGAAATGACCGGAAATTGAGAATTGTGACAAAGAAGGATGGTGCAAGGCGAGTCGAGTCAACCACCTATTGAACATTCTAAAACGGCTCTTCAATGTCCAATGTTAACAAGCACGAACTATAACATATGGGCAATAAGAGTTAAAGCGGTATTCGAGTCCATGGAATACTCGATGCATTGGAACCGGGGAAGGAACACAAGTTGTTGCTAAGCAAGATCACATGGCGTTGGCGTTACTCTTCCAGCGATTCGGAAGAACTTGTCTTTCAAGTTTCACAATTCAACACACCCAAAGAAACTGGGAGCTTTAAAGACCGGTATGTGGGTGTTGATCGGGTTCGAGACGCAAGGTTTCAAACCTTGAGACGGAATTCGAATCTTTAAAGATGAAAGTCAACGAATCAATCGATGACTTTGCGGCTAGGTTGGGAAAAATTATAATCAAGTAAATAGCTTGGGAACAATTTATGAAGACAAGAAACTTGTTAAGAAGCTACTTGCATCCGTTCCGGATAGGTATGTTGCAATCGTTGCCTCAATAGAACAATTTGTCGACTTGAATACTATGTCTTTTCAAGAAGCAATTGGAAGGTTGAAAGCTTTGAAGGAAGAATGAAGGCGTTGACACCACTTACGAAGATCAAGGCAAGTTGATGTTCGGAAGGGCTGAAAGATATGATAAGAAAGGTCGAGGAAGGAATTCTTCTGGTAGCAACGGTAAAGGTCAAAACTTTCCTTCTCAAAACAAATCTCGTGGTAGTGGTCAAGCTAATAACCACAACCGTGGAAACCAAAACAACTCCGGAGCAAGACGGATCAAAAGAAGAACAAAAGTCGAGACCTTTCAAAGATTCAATGCTTGGATGTGATGAATATGGTCACTTTGCTTCTAATTGTCACGAACGACGTGAACAAAAGCAAAAGCATGAATCAAACCTTTTGAAAGCGGAGGATGATGATGACCCAACATTTTATGATGAAAAGCGTTCAAGAAGTAGTTTTCTTGAATGAAGAAAGATTATCCCAAACCAATTGAATAATAAGCCAAGCGAGGAAGACACTTGGTATTTGGATAATGGAGCAAGTAATCACATGACGGGATCCGAGAATACTTTTCGGAGTTGAATGAGAATATCTCGGTAGAGTGAAGTTTGGTGATAACTCCTACATCGAGATAAAAGGAAGGGTTCGATAATCATTGAAGGAAAAGCGGGTGAGCAACGGTTAATCACCGAGTCTATTACCTACCCGAGCTAAAAAGCAACATAATTAGTCTTGGGCAAGCTACCAAGGCGGATGTGACATTCGTATGAAAGGTAACCTTCTTACTATCGCGACTCGGATGGCAAGCTTTTGATGAAGGTTCCTAGAACAAGTAATAGACTTTATAAGATTAAGCTCCAAGTTGGAAGTCCTGTGTCTCAAAGCAAAGATGGAAGATGATGCTTGGTTATGGCATGCTAGGATGGGTCACATTAATTTCGAGGCGATGGAATTAATGGCAAGGAAGGCATGGTTGAAAAGTTGCCAATAATTCATCAAGAGAACAAGTTGTGTGAATCTTGCTTGGTAGGAAAACAAACCAAGAAGGCGTTTCCTAAAGTCGCAAAATTTAAGGCAACACATCCTCTTCAACTTATACATGCCGACCTATGTGGACCAATTTCTCCACCATCCATAGCACGAAACAGTACATATTTGTTCTTATTGATGACTTCTCACGGTTTATGTGGACTTTACCTTGAAGGAAAAGGTGAGGCATTTGAATACTTCAAAATTTCAAAGCTTTAGTTGAGAAGAAGTCGGAAGCAAGATTATAACCCTAAGGACCGATGGGGAGGTGAGTTCACTTGAAAGAATTTACCAACTTTTGTGAAAACGAGGTATAACAAGACATCTAACCACTCCCACACACCGCAACAAAATGGAGTCGTGGAAAGGCGAAACCACACTCTTATGGGAATGACTAGAAGCATCTTGAAAGCACGAGACGCACCAAACTACATGTGGGTCAAGGAGTTAGACACGCTACATTCTTGATTAATAGAGTTTCAACTCGAGCTCTAGTTAATCAAACTCCATACGAGGCTTTCAAAGGAAAAAAGCCTAACTTGGAGGGTTCATGGGTATTTGGATGTGTGGCTTATGCACGGGAACCAAGCCATATTTACATAAGTTAGACGACAGTCAACACGACTCATTTACATCTAAACGAGCCGGTACAAAAGGTTTTCATTGCTCAATCCAAAACTAAAGAAGATAGTGGTATGTCGTGATGCGGAGTTTAATGAGGATCTTGGTGGAAGTATGTTCTTTGGAAGCGAAACACACGAGCTAAACCGGGTATGTTTATTATAGAATGGCACGGTTCTATTGATACGGGTTGTGGATTTGTTAACCCAGTGTGACCGATGAAGTTGAGGTCAAGATCAAGAGGATGAAAATAATCATGATGTTGATGAAAATCAACCGTCAATACCGAACAAGAAGTTCAATTCGAGGCGGGAATGACCCTAATCTTGTGACGGAAACTCAACCAATTATGAGGCGTTCTTCAAGGGTTTCAACTAAGCCAACTAGATTTAATGACTTTATTATGGGGTCTAGTTCAAGAACCTCGATTGCTAATGAAGATCAAAATCTACTTTTGATTGAAGATGATGAACTAAGAACGTTTCAAGCAAAAGTCTCAAGCAAGTGGATGGTTGCTATGAAACAAGAGATTGAGTCCATCGAGAAGAATGATTCATGGGAATTAGTTGAAGCTCCGGGTAATGTTAATCCTATTGGACTAAAGTGGGTGTTCAAAATTAAGAGAAATCCGGATGGTTCAATTAATAAGTTCAAAGCTCGATTAGTAGCAAAGGGTTATGCTCAAAAGGAAGGAATTGACTATGACGAGGTTTTTGCGCCCGTAGCACGGATTGAAACGGTGCGTTTATTGATCTCATTGGCCGCAAAAGAAGCATGGGAGCTACATCATCTGGATGTAAAGTCAGCGTTTTTACATGGAGAACTGAAAGAGCGAGTGTTTGTTACACAACCGGAGGGGTTCGTGAAGAAAGGAGAAGAAAGGAAGATCTACAAGTTGAAAAAGGCGCTTTATGGACTTAAACAAGCACCAAGGGCGTGGAATACAAAACTTGATGGAGAACTCAAGCAAATGTCTTTCAAAAGATGCCAACACGAACAAGCGGTGTATGTGAAGAAAACAAACAAGTCAATCTTGATTATTGCGGTCTATGTAGATGATCTCTTAGTAACCGGTTCGAAGCTTAGCGAAATTGGTGAATTTAAGAGACAAATGCAAGAAAGGTTCGATATGAGTGATTTGGGAAAATTGAGCTATTATCTTGGCATTGAAGTAAAGCAAGAGGATTCGAGTATCTCAATAAGTCAAGAAAGCTATGCAAAGAAGATCTTGAAAGATTTGGGATGCATGAATCAAATCCTACTCAATGTCCATTAGAACACGGAATGAAGTTAAGCTTGGATAAGGAAGGAAAACCAGTTGATGCAACTTTGTATAGACGACGAGTTGGTTGTCTAAGGTATTTATTACACACTCGACCGATTTATCTTATTCGGTTGGTTTGGTTAGTCGTTATATGCAAGAACCAAAAGAATCACATATGGCATTTGTGAAACAAATACTAAGGTATATCCAAGGTAGTTTGAATTTTGGAATACGATACAACCAAGAGAAGACCAAGGAGTTAGTGGGGTTTAGTGATAGTAGTTATGCTATGGATCAAGATGATGGTGAAGCACAACCGGGCACGTATTTTATCTAGGTAAATCACCTATCACTTGGTGCTCACAAAAGCAAAACACGGTGGCTCTATCGTCTTGTGAAGCCGAGTTCATGGTCGCAACCTCACCGCGTGTCAAGGGATATGGTTACGTGGGTTGTTGAGTGAAATAACCGGAATGGAAGAAAGAGTGGTGGTCTTATTTGTTGACAACAAATCGGCTATTGCACTTATGAAAATCCGGTCTTTCACGGGAGAAGCAAGCATATAAACACACGTTATCATTTTATCCAGAGTGTGTTGAAAGAGATCAAGTACAAGTTGAGTTTGTAAGAGGTGATTTGCAACGTCGATATTCTATTTAAAGCTCTCGCAAGGATTAAGTTCAAGGAAATGCAAGAGTTACTCGAATTGAAGATCTCCTATCTCGAGTCGAAATTGGGGGTGAATGTTGGGCTAATGTCGACCCGAGCCCATGGGCAAAGAAGACCATCGACCCAAGCCCATGGATGAATGTCGGTTCTAGTATTTTATTTATATTAGAATTGTAGTAGGATTAGGAAAGCATGTTCTATTCCTATATATACAAACCGGTGTGGTTTGTCGAGAATGCATTCAATATCGCTTTTTGTAAGCAAGTACTTTTCGATTAATACTAGCGAGCTTATTCTAGTAATCCGATTATTGTTTTTAGTGTTTCGCTTGAACTACGATCGATTTGGGTCTTGAGAGCGATTCTTGGTGTTGATTGAACCCGACCTGTTGTCAATCCATGTGAGCCAATCTTGGCAAGAGGAAGGCTGAGGATCAGAGATATGACACCATGTACGAATCAAATTCCAAACGCTTGAAGCAACGTCACAAGAGAAAAAAACATGGTCGTTTGACTCGGCATGATTATTGCATATCGGGCACGATATGGATTCAATTTCTAAACCCCGTTTCGATAGATTTAAACGATGAGGAAGTCTATCCAAACGTAACCGCCAAATGAAAATATTCACCTTTTTTGGTAAACTATAATTCCATCTTGTGGCTATGTTTACAGAAGGAAGGATAGCTCGATCTATATGTCTTCGAGTTACAGCCACTGAGAATAACCCATCATCACTTAAGTTCCACATACATGCATCTGGGACATGCGACAAGGTAGTATGGCGCAACTCATTTGATAAAGTGTGAAGCATTTCCTCTGTACGTCCCAAGGTAACTGATCTACACCACTGCCATATCCAATTACCTGAGATAGGCCGCTGGTTTATAGTGCAGTTTTCATCCAAGTCTAAGCGAAATAACCTGTTGAACCGAGTACATAAAGGCTCTTCCCCAATCCAAATATCCTTCCAAAAGCGAATATTATCACCACAGCCCACCTTAAAACGAATGGTATCTTTTGGAATGATGTTACGCGAGTGTAAATAGTTGGTAGATCCCACAATATTTGCCCATGTTCCATTTGTATAGCAGCCCTTCTCATCGAACCCGGCGTCCACACCATGAATAACTTTAATGATTTTAACCCATAGAGAATTCGGGTTATTAATGAGTCTCCATCGCCACTTTTGAAGCAATGCGAGATTGAAAGCTTTTAAGCTTCCGACTCCTAATCCACCTTGATCGAGTGGAGCAAGAATGGTATCCCATTTGACCCAAGCCATATTACTGTGATACCCCAAAAAAAAAATCTGGCCCGAAGACGTTCGAGAGTATTAAGAATCATTTCAGGGGCTTTGAAGATAGAGAAATAAAATATGCCAAGGCTTCCTAAAACCGATTTGGTCAAAGTGAGGCGACCACCAATAGAGAGGAGATTTGCTTTCCACCTAGATAATTTTGCTTTGAACTTGTCTACCATCAGGTTCCAACTATCTTTATATTTCATAGTTTTTCCAATTGGGAGACCCATGTAAGAGAATGGAAAAGTACCTGCTAAACAACCTGTTAGATGGGCCATGGATCGAAGGATGTTATCCGATACCCCAACGCCAAAAACATTAGATTTGGCAACGTTGATTTTAAGACCCGAAGCCTTGTGGAATGCATTTAAGGTTCGAATTATATTTTCCATATCATTTGAATCCAACTCCGTCAGGATTACCACATCGTCAGCAAAGAAGAAATGAGAAACGTTCAAGCCAGAGTGACCAAGGGAGACGCCTTTGATAAGCTGCAATTGAGTAGCCTCTTGGAAAGCTAAGTGAAGACCTTCCATAACAAGTATGAATAAGAATGGAGATAGAGGATCTCCTTGATGAATAAGTATGAATAAGAATGGAGATACAACTAACTACATTTGATGAGTTAAAGCGTGGTAAGGTTTAAAACTAATTAATTTTAAATATATCCACATAGTAACATCTCTAGTTACAAATGCGTCTATTTGGGTTATGTACTATCTCAAATGGGAAGTAAAATGGGAGCGGATCGTCTGGATCAGAGAGGTTGAAAGTCACCCATAGGTTTATATTTACTGCAAACAACCTCCTAAATTGCTGTATATAAAGATTTAGATTGTAATTTTAATTATGTTGATTTGTAATTGTGACTATGCCATTTTTTATTTTATTTTTTTTTTGAAGGGCATTTTTTATTTTTTAAAAGATGGGCAATATAAACCCAAACTAAAACTATCCCATTTCAACCATAACACGTTTTGACCCACTACCCAACCCGTCCAATGTGCCCATTGTTTCACCTCTACTTGCGACATAGTTCCAGTTGTCATTTTATTTTTGTGGATATGATGTAGGTCTTAGTAAAATGGATGCCTCAAGACGAAGGATTCTATCTGCATCTCACATTTTACGTTCATGCTATTTATTACAACAATTTAATCTATAGAAACTGTGTTACAATTCTGAACTTAATTTACTTAGGATCATCATAAGTTTCTGAAAGGCATGTAAAAGTTACTACAAAATCTGGCGGCTCAATATTTGCGAGGTGATAACTTATGTTTAAACTAACGAGTGTCCATTCTGACTTTTATTAGCCAATCAGGCTGCTCAATATTGCAAGGTGACAAAATCGAGAAGCTTTCTTGTTGGTCCAATTTGGTTTTCGTCAGATATCTAGTTATCTCAAATGTATCCGAAACGGCATCTTCCTTTGTTGCGTTAAAGATTGGTTGTTTACTTTCATTATCCGTATTGTTAAATGTAATGCTTGTATATTGAATATAAAATGTTACGCTTGAAATAAGTTTCTAAATAGAAAATTTCGATTATAACTTTCATTGTTAAGGCAATGAAGAAACTTAATTAGATGTAGGAAGAAACGACTACGAAAGTTGATTGGGATATAATTGTTTGTGAGCAACAACTTTTGAAGCATATGAGGGTTTAAGAAGACTTCAAATAAGAGATAAGGTCTATTATTTGATGTGTTGTCGACTTGTGTAGACTTTCCAAGTAAACTCCTCTTAGTCTACAACTACTATCTTCCTTTCTTTCATCTTGTGGCTCTTCTAAGCTAAGGTTTTGGGCATATACAAAATATCTTGTAACTTAACATAAACCAATGGTTCATAAACATACACCGAAGCCGATATATCTCATCCTTTTATGATATGAAACACAAAACGTGTACAGAAAAATAAATGAACTTGTAGACATCAACCATGTGTATGTGGCCCCTATATAGTTGGCTAATTTATTAAACTTCACAAACTAGTCTAGTTAAATTTCTTAGACTACTTTTGAATCAAAAAAGGAAAAAACTACACTGGTTGGTATATAAAATAATTATCATTAATCATGCTTCCATTTACACACATTCATCTCTACTGCAACTTCTTGTTAAGCTTGCAATTTACAATTAATATTTCTTGTTACAGTATTGTTTTACCAAAAGCAAAGCGGTATTACTAATAAACAACAATACTCATATCCCTTGGCAACCATTGGATTTATACAATAAGCTTTGTCCAAAGAAACAATTGCATCAACACATGATATGAAAAAAGTTACTTAATTACCATTAAGGTCAACAACATCAATACACGATTGCTAAGTGACCAAAGTAAATTTATTATGCAATCCTGACAACACACAATATTACATCATAATTCAAAAGCTGATGTAAATGCAAATATTGTAATCCATACAATTGAAATTGTGGCAAACGTGTTATGAAGTTATGTGAGAGATTCAAACGATACAACTCATTGCCTCCTATCTCCCCTGCCCAATGAGGAATTTGGCCATGGATTTCGTTGCTAGAGAGATCTACCTCTTGAAGTTGTTTCATAGCTCGAACTGAGTTCGAAAACACATTTAGCTTGCAAGAGGCCGATCCTAAGTATCTAAAAATAGCGTTTAACTTATATACGCCTAGAGAGGTTGAGATGTGTGAGACTATTTGAAAACCTTCCAATTTTACTTGGAATTTGGGAACTATCAAAATCATTGTAAGCAAGGTCGAGTTTTTTGAGATGCGGAATATTGAAGAGAGAGCTGTTAGGATGAATTGTACCTTGTAGCGTTCCCCTGTCAGGATGAATGGTACCTTGTAGCATTCCGCAACTAACGTCGATACAGATAACGTCACCGGTCGAGCAGTCACAAGTAACTCCATCCCAGTTACAACAATCTGTACTTGTTTTCCGGTTCATCATTATTGGATGTTAACTAGAACTAAGCAAAAGATCACAGTATACAACAAAGTCTTCGTTATTGATGTAGGAAAGGTTTTGTTAAAACATTCATAAATAGTTGCAAGAAATATGTTCATAAATACTAACACAGCTGTGACAATAATACGCGTGCAGTTTGCTTTCACAATAATACGAAATATGTGTGTGGTCTATACTTCATTGACAAATATAACATTATTTGGGTTGAACAAGTCTATCAAAATTGATAGGCTGTAAGTGTAACCATTGATTTTTTGTCACGTTATGCAAAATTCCAACTTTGATTGCAATAAAAAGGAATCTTCGATGAAAATTAAGTGGTCCACAATAATGCTTTGACTCAATAAGCGCTTAAATTTTCATTTTACTTTTTATTGTATAAAACAACTTCAAATTAACATAACGAAAAACCACATTCTTTTATGAGTAAACTACACCATTCGTCCTTATGGTATACGTTAACCATCAAGTTTCGTCCTTTGATCAAAAAAATTGCATCGTTGGTCCTTAAGTGCGAAACGTTACTCAGCGTTGGTCCCTCACCCTAACTGATGTGACTAACGGGCGTTAAGCCTTTTTAAATGGAGGGTATATTTGTCTTTTCCAACGCTCACCTTTAACTTTATCTTCTTTTAATTTTTCCTTCTTATCCTCTTGTTTGTTTAAGAATAGATAAATCTGTTCTTTTCTTCTTATCTCCTTAGCATCAAACACACAAGACAGATATATCCATCTTTCCCTCTCACTCTTGCTTCACCAGCAATCAAAGCCAGCATCATCACCTTCACCGCCTTATAATACCACTTTCATCACTATCAAGAATAGCCATGGGTGTGTTTGTTCGTGTGACGCCACCACAACCATCATCTCAGCCACGCCGCCACCATCCTCACCACCATCGTCCCTTCTCATCTCTCCCGTTTGTGGTATGTCAAACACAACAAAACCCTCACAAAATAAAAACATAATAAATCCAACAAAAAAAAATCATCAAAAATCAAATCATCACTCATCTCTAAAAAAATCCAACAATCGAAAACACATATACTCTAAATCATCTAAAAATTCATACAGAGTGGTGATGTTACGTTTTACGGCTACATTACAACTCGGATGAATACCGGGTTGTTGGTCTTATTGTTGTGTTTTAGATTATGGTTGTAAAGTGGATGAGAAGGCGTGGGGTTATTTTTTGTTGGTTGATTGAATGATATAAATAAAGTTGAAATGGAAAATAAGTTTGAATCGGTGTTGTGGTTTACGAGCATAGGTGTTGATTAAATGGTGCGATGGGTGTCCGAGATATATATAGGAGTATGTTTCAGTTTTGGAATCTTGAGTGATGATGTTTTATTAGGTTGTGTTAGGAAGTGATTTGATTCAAATGTGTTTTGGGACTGTGATGTTACCTGCATCAGAGAGAGCGTTATGAATTAGAAGTTGAATTTGGGATTTGTTGTTAATGATCAGAGTATGAATATGTGAGGTGATGGCTAATGTTTGTAAATCAGGAAGTTGTAAGCTTCAGAGGGGTGGGCTTAAAAGGGATACAAATCAGTGTAGTGTGACTATCAGGTGAGATAGATTGTGAGTTAGAGTGAAGGAATCAGGATCGTCCTTTAGTTTCAATGGGATCGATATACAGTTGCAATTTAAGTGGCCTGAAATAGCACGAGAAAATATAAACAAAGACATCCAGGTCACTACCCATTCTTCCGAGGTTCAACCTCCCTCGCAAGACATGATTTATGTAAATAATTCTATAAAATCTGTTGAGGGTGAAAGTCAAACAAAAGTGGGCAATGTTCAAATCGAAGAAGAGTCTGTCCCGATGCGCCCAGGCCACAATGCTTCTGAGACAAGTCAAGATAGGGAAGGTTGTTGGGTTTGGTTTTTTTTATCAACCAATCCCAAAAGAATTCCTCATTATCAACCCATCCCAAAAGATTTGGTGGGTTTGGTTTTTTTTATTGATGGGTTCACCATTAAGGTTATTGATTTTAAGGTTTTTGATTCTAGGGGAATTCAAGGTTTGAAAAGCTATTGATTTCATGGATTTGTGATTTTTGGATTTCGGATTTTAGGATAGCAAAGGATTGATGATTTTTTGATTTGTTGTTGATGATTTGTTGTTTGTGATTTTTGGAATTCGGATTTTTGGATTTCATGGATTTGTAAAGATATAAATATAATTGATAATATCCAAGGATTGGTGGGTTTTTTGTAAGCTTTGGATTTTCTGATTTGGATCTAGATGATGAAGATGGTGATGACTTGATGAAGATGAAGTGGGTGGGAAAAGACAAAAGTGGTGTGGGTGGGAAAAGACAAAAATACGCTCGACTTAAATAGGCTTAACGCCCGTTACTCACGCCAGTTAGGGTGAGGGACCAACGCTGAGTAACGTTTCGCACTTAAGGACTAACGGTGCAAATTTTTTGGTCAAAGGACGAACTTGATGGTCAACGTATACCACAAGGACGAATGGTGTAGTTTACTCTTCTTTTATCGGAAGTTTTGGGGTTTCTATAATTGGGGTTTACTAGTTTATTTATGGACTGAGTCAAAACTTGATAAACAAATGCTTGAGTAGTTTTTATTTATTTTTCCTTAGGTTTACTAGTTTATTTATGGTGTGGGTCTTAACGTTTGTGTAAATACTACGCGTACATAGACTTTTCAAATGGTATTTGTTTGTCTAAACTCAAAGGAAACAATTATTTATGACTGCCATTCCTTAGTTATGATGTTCTTTTTATGTTTTACATGTAGACTTTTTAGACGAAGCAATTCAATATATTATTAAGACCTTGATTTACAAGTCCTTTGATCTGGTAACAATAAACAAGAACTATTGATGGTATTTCTTTGAATCAACTTTAAGAACCATGCACTCTGCCAAAACCATATACTTGATTAGTCACGAACGAACACACCTTTAACTTTTGTTTAAGTTGTGACTTAAACTCGCAACAAATTAATTGATGAATTATATAACACATGCTAGACAAACTTATATCTACATTAAAAACCAAAAGTGATAATTTAAGGCAAGTCTAATTCAAGTTCAACTTCATAAACAGAGATAAGCAATTCTAATTAAGTTGAGCTATAAAAAAACTTTTTAGACATTATGCTAGAATTGATAAAATTGAATGCTTGAAATAAGTTCCCTGGTAAAAACATATTATAATTGTCACCATGATGCAATGAATAAACTTTTCTTTAGGCAAAGGGTTACCCCGGTGAATATAATAAATAAAAAAGAAAAAGAAAAAGCAATGAGCGTTCAAAAACCATTAGCCTATCTAATGGTCTCTTCTTATGAACATCATCAAAATGTCCAAATTACAAAAACCACTAACTGACTAGTTACAACTTTCAAAGTTCCACTCAATCTTCGTTTGATCCACATATGAATAGTATGTTGGTTTGTGGGAGTCTAAAACACGCGTAACGCTAAAAGTGTGTGAGCCTATAGGGGCACACACGATAAACACGAGACTACGTGCCTAACATATTTGAACTTAAATAATATTACCCGATATGCATGTACGTGACCCGATCACATTGTACGACCCATGGGTTGTTCTTGGCTTGTTGAATGGGTCGGTTATGGAGCTGCCTTGGGCCTAGAGGATCCATACGATCCGGCATGGGGGGAAGCTTGGCGATCAAGCTGTTAATACAAATAAGCCGTAAAAACGTTTATTTATATTTTACGATCTTCTAATGTTTTGTCGATAACAAACGTAACATCATTTTAACGAAACAAATAAAATA
The DNA here is from genome assembly GCA_022545495.1 of Chrysanthemum lavandulifolium. Classification (NCBI taxonomy): domain Eukaryota; kingdom Viridiplantae; phylum Streptophyta; class Magnoliopsida; order Asterales; family Asteraceae; genus Chrysanthemum; species Chrysanthemum lavandulifolium. Next base: position 264,601,421 of record CM040241.1, read on the forward strand.
CGTAAATAGTTTGAGCCAATAGTTTACTAACACACTTGCATTCTCACATAAAACACTAAACAAGTAATAGTGTTTACAATTTATAGAAATGCATATGTATAAACAACTAGTGTTTACATATACTTATATATACTTAGTATATATTGAAATAGGCAAGCCTCTTAATGAGAAGGCCGAGGTAA
>CM040241.1:264601702-264830677 GCA_022545495.1 Chrysanthemum lavandulifolium
GTTTAAACAACGAGCACATGGACATTTTATATTCCCATCAATATTCACCAAGGGCTTGCAATAGTTGCGTAAAGCTTTAAGACCAACTAAAATTTCTCGGTACGTGCTAGTGAGACCCAACTTTTATCAATTGGCATAACTGCGTTTTAATGAAGCAACAAATAATTATATAGACTTAAAATGTTCACCTAATCCAACTATGGAAGGCAATCCTAACTCACTCTTTGAATGTTTCGTCTCATATGAATGCATATATTGAATTTATTATTTGAGAAAATTTAAAGATTTCCTCAACTCCCCAAATATGTGCATTAAAGACATATTCATAGGAGTAAATGGGAAATCTTGTCAAAATTTTCACAAATAGTAAATCAATTATACGCATTCATATCCTAAATGAGACAAAACATTTAAAAGCATTCCCAAACAGGGGACTTTTCAAATTAATTTCTAATAAATTAGTTTGGACATGTTTCTATAAGATGATTAACCCGGACGAGGACTTTCCGAAATTAATCACTAAAGTCCTAAAATAATTTACAACAGCTCAACACAATCAAATGACCAAGTATAGGTGCATTGGTATCGATCATGTTAAACGACCAAGTGTAGGTGCATTGGTATACGATCATGTTAAACGACCAAGTGTAGGTGCATTGGTATACGATCATGTTAAACGACCAAGTATAGGTGCATTGGTATACGTATCATGTTAAACGACCAAGTATAGGTGCATTGATATCGATCATGTTAAAGCGACCAAGTGTAAGTGCATTGGTACACGTATCATGTTAAACGACCAAGTGTAGGTGCATTGGTATACGATCATGTTAAACCGACGTATATCGATCATGTTAAACGACCAAGTATAGGTGCATTGGTATACGATCATGTTGAACGACCAAGTGTAGGTGCATTGGTATACGATCATGTTGAACGACCAAGTATAGGTGCATTGGTATTCATATCATGTTAAACGACCAAGTGTAGGTGCATTGGTATATCGATCATGTTAAACCACCAAGTGTAGGTGCATTGGTATACGATCATGTTAAACGACCAAGTATAGGTGCATTGGTATACGATCATGTTAAACGACCAAGTGTAGGTCATGTTAAACGACCAAGTGTAGGTGCATTGGTATACGATCATGTTAAATGACCAAGTATAGGTGCATTGGTATCGATCATGTTAAACAACCAAGTGTAGGTGCATTGGTATACGATCATGTTAAACAACCAAGTGTAGGTGCATTGGTATATCGATCATGTTAAACGACCAAGTATAGGTGCATTGGTATACGATCATGTTAAACGACCAAGTGTAGGTGCATTGGTATACGATCATGTTAAACGACCAAGTGTAGGTGCATTGGTATACGTATCATGTTAAACGACCAAGTGTAGGTGCATTGGTATATGTATCATGTTAAACGACCAAGTGTAGGTGCATTGGTATACGTATCATGTTAAACGACCAAGTATAGGTGCATTGGTATACGATCATGTTAAACGACCAAGTGTAGGTGCATTGGTATCGATCATGTTAAACCACCAAGTATAGGTGCATTGGTATACGATCATGTTAAACGACCAAGTGTAGGTGCATTGGAATCACGATCATGTTAAACGACCAAGTGTAGGTACATTGATATACGATCATGTTAAACGACCAAGTATAGGTGCATTGGCATACGATCATGTTAAACGACCAAGTGTAGGTGCATTGGTATACGTGATCATGTTAAACCACCAAGTGTAGGTGCATTGGTATACGTATCATGTTAAACGACCAAGTATAGGTGCATTGGTATACGATCATGTTAAACAACCAAGTATATTATTATTATTATTATTATTATTATTATTATTATTATTATTATTTTATAAAACACCACTTCATTGAAAAGCCAAAAGGATATAACAAGAAGTTGGTGGGAAGCCGAGACACTAGTTGGGCTCCCATTCCTTTCAGTATACAAAAAATTAGTTTGTGAAAAATAAAAGCACCACTCTTGGCATTATTTAAGTGGCTAACAGCAATGGTCTTGATACGAGAAAGTGTATCCATAGCATCTGTGTCAAGCTCCCCAAATGTTGAAAAAGAAAATGGTATGAACTTATAACCATTTTCTTCACATACCGACACGTATTTCTTTTTCTTCTTCTCCACTGCATTGTGCAAGGCTACCCAAGGGGCCCACAATCGTGCATCAATACCAGCAAAGGGAGAAATCCCGGTCACATCCAAACATGCGGACGGGTTTTCTAGAGGATGATTAACTTCGGACGGGGACATTCCGAAATTAATCACTAAAGTCCTAAAATCATTTACAACAGTTCAACACAATCAAATGACCAAGTATAGGTGCATTGGTATACGATCATGTTAAACGACCAAGTGTAGGTGCATTGGTATACGATCATGTTAAACGACCAAGTATAGGTGCATTGGTATACGATCATGTTAAACGACCAAGTATAGGTGCATTGGTATACGTATCATGTTAAACAACCAAGTATAGGTGCATTGGTATACGATCATGTTAAACGACCAAGTGTAGGTGCATTGGTATACGATCATGTTAAACGACCAAGTATAGGTGCATTGGTATCGATCATGTTAAACGACCAAGTGTAGGTGCATTGGTATACGATCATGTTAAACGACCAAGTATAGGTGCATTGGTATAACGATCATGTTAAACGGCCAAGTATAGGTGCATTGGTATACGATCATGTTAAACGACCAAGTATAGGTGCATTGGTATATGTATCATGTTAAACGACCAAGTGTTGGTGCATTGGTATACGATCATGTTAAACGATCAAGTATAGGTGCATTGGTATACGATCATGTTAAACGACCAAGTGTAGGTGCATTGGTATACGATCATGTTGAACGACCAAGTATAGGTGCATTGGTATACGATCATGTTAAGCGACCAAGGTGTATAGGTACATTGGTATTCATATCATGTTAAACGACCAAGTGTAGGTGCATTGGTATACGATCATGTTAAACGACCAAGTATAGGTGCATTGGCATACGATCATGTTAAACGACCAAGTATAGGTGCATTGGTATACGATCATGTTAAACGACCAAGTGTAGGTGCATTGGTATACGATCATGTTAAACGACCAAGTGTAGGGCATTGGTATACGATCATGTTAAACGACCAACCTATAGGTGCATTGGTATACGATCATGTTAAACGACCAAGTATAGGTGCATTGGTATACATATTATGTTAAACGACCAAGTATAGGTGCATTGGTATACGATCATGTTAAACGACCAAGTGTAGGTGCATTGGTATACGATCATATTAAACCGACCAAGTATAGGTGCATTGGTATTCATATCATGTTAAACGACCAAGTATATGTGCATTGGTATACGATCATGTTAAACGACCAAGTGTAGGTGCATTGGTATCGTGATCATGTTAAACGACCAAGTATAGGTGCATTGGTATACGATCATGTTAAACCACCAAGTATAGGTGCATTGGTATACGATCATGTTAAACGACCAAGTGTAGGTGCATTGGGTATCGATCATGTTAAACGACCAAGTATAGGTGCATTGGTATACGATCATGTTAAACGACCAAGTGTAGGTGCATTGGTATACGATCATGTTAAACGACCAAGTGTTGGTGCATTGGTATACGATCATGTAAAACGATCAAGTATAGGTGCATTGGTATCGTGATCATGTTAAACGACCAAGTATAGGTGCATTGGTATACGATCATGTTAAACGACCAATTATAGGTGCATTGGTATTCATATCATGTTAAACGACCAAGTATAGGTGCATTGGTATACGATCATGTTAAACGACCAAGTGTAGGTGCATTGGTATACGATCATGTTAAACGACCAAGTATAGGTGCATTGGTATACGATCATGTTAAACGACCAAGTATAGGTGCATTGGTATACGATCATGTTAAACGACCAAGTATAGGTGCATTGGTATACGATCATGTTAAACGACCAAGTATAGGTGCATTGGTATACGATCATGTTAAAAGACCAAGTGTAGGTGCATTGGTATACGATCATTTTAAACGACCAAGTATAGGTGCATTGGTATACGATCATGTTAAAAGACCAAGTATAGGTGCATTGGTATACGATCATGTTAAACGACCAAGTGTAGGTGCATTGATATACGATCATGTTAAACGACCAAGTGTAGGTGCATTGGTATACGATCATGTCAAACGACCAAGTATAGGTGCATTGGTATACGTATCATGTTAAACGACCAAGTATAGGTGCATTGGTATACGTATCATGTTAAACGACCAAGTATAGGTGCATTGGTATACGTATCATGTTAAACGACCAAGTGTAGGTGCATTGGTATACGTATCATGTTAAACGACCAAGTGTAGGTGCATTGGTATACGTATCATGTTAAACGACCAAGTGTAGGTGCATTGGTATACGTATCATGTTAAATGAGCAAGTGTAGGTGCATTGGTATACGTATCATGTTAAACGACCAAGTATAGGTGCATTGGTATACGATCATGTTAAACGACCAAGTATAGGTGCATTGGTATACGATCTTGTTAAACGACCAAGTGTAGGTGCATTGGAATACGTATCATGTTAAACGACCAAGTGTAGGTACATTGTTATACGTATCATGTTAAACGACCAAGTATAGGTGCATTGGTATACGTATCATGTTAAACGACCAAGTGTAGGTGCATTGGTATACATATCATGTTAAACGACCAAGTGTAGGTGCATTGATATACGTATCATGTTAAACGACCAAGTATAGGTGCATTGGTATACGTATCATGTTAAACAACCAAGTATAGGTGCATTGGTATACGTATTATGTTAAACGACCAAGTGTAGGTGCATTGGTATACGTATCATGTTGAACGACCAAGTGTAGGTGCATTGGTATACGTATCATGTTGAACGACCAAGTATAGGTGCATTGGTATTCATATCATGTTAAACGACCAAGTGTAGGTGCATTGGTATACGATCATGTTAAACCACCAAGTATAGGTGCATTGGTATACGATCATGTTAAACGACCAAGTATAGGTGCATTGGTATACGATCATGTTAAACGACCAAGTATAGGTGCATTGGTATACGATCATGTTAAACGATCAAGTATAGGTGCATTGGTATCGATTATGTTAAACGACCAAGTATAGGTGCATTGGTATACGTATCATGTTAAACGACCAAGTGTAGGTGCATTGGTATACGATCATGTTAAACGACCAAGTGTAGATGCATTGGTATACGATCATGTTAAACGACCAAGTGTTGGTGCATTGGTATACGATCATGTTAAACGACCAAGTGTAGGTGCATTGGTATACGATCATGTTAAACGACCAAGTGTATAGATGCATTGGTATACGATCATGTTAAACGACCAAGTGTTGGTGCATTGGTATACGTATCATGTTAAACGATCAAGTATAGGTGCATTGGTATACGTATCATGTTAAACGACTAAGTGTAGGTGCATTGGTATACGTATCATGTTGAATGACCAAGTATAGGTGCATTGGTATTCATATCATGTTAAACGACCAAGTGTAGGTGCATTGGTATACGTATCATGTTAAACGACCAAGTGTAGGTGCATTGGTATACGTATCATGTTGAACGACCAATTATAGGTGCATTGGTATTCATATCATGTTAAACGACCAAGTGTAGGTGCATTGGTATACGATCATGTTAAACGACCAAGTATAGGTGCATTGGTATACGATCATGTTAAACGACCAAGTATAGGTGCATTGGTATACGATCATGTTAAACGACCAAGTGTAGGTGCATTGGTATACGATCATGTTAAACCGACCAAGTGTAGGTGCATTGGTATATCGATCATGTTAAACGACCAAGTATAGGTGCATTGGTATACGATCATGTTAAAAGACCAAGTATAGGTGCATTGGTATACGATCATGTTAAACGACCAAGTATAGGTGCATTGGTATACGTATCATGTTAAAAGACCAAGTATAGGTGCATTGGTATACGATCATGTTAAACCGACCAAGTATAGGTGCATTGATATACGATCATGTTAAACCACCAAGTGTAGGTGCATTGGTATACGATCATGTCAAACGACCAAGTGTAGGTTCATTGGTATACGATCATGTCAAACCACCAAGTGTAGGTGCATTGGTATACATATCATGTTAAACGCATGGCAAGTGTAGGTGCATTGGTATACGTATCATGTTAAACGACCAAGTGTAGGTGCATTGGTATACGTATCATGTTAAATGACCAAGTGTAGGTGCATTGGTATACGTATCATGTTAAACGACCAAGTGTAGGTGCATTGGTATACGTATCATGTTAAATGAGCAAGTGTAGGTGCATTGGTATACGTATCATGTTAAACGACCAAGTATAGGTGCATTGGTATACGTATCTTGTTAAACGACCAAGTGTAGGTGCATTGGAATACGTATCATGTTAAACGACCAAGTGTAGGTACATTGTTATACGTATCATGTTAAACGACCAAGTATAGGTGCATTGGTATACGTATCATGTTAAACGACCAAGTGTAGGTGCATTGGTATACATATCATGTTAAACGACCAAGTGTAGGTGCATTGATATACGTATCATGTTAAACGACCAAGTATAGGTGCATTGGTATACGATCATGTTAAACAACCAAGTATAGGTGCATTGGTATCGATTATGTTAAACGACCAAGTGTAGGTGCATTGGTATACGATCATGTTAAACGACCAAGTGTAGGTGCATTGGTATCGATCATGTTAAATGAGCAAGTGTAGGTGCATTGGTATACGATCATGTTAAACGACCAAGTATAGGTGCATTGGTATACGATCTTGTTAAACGACCAAGTATAGGTGCATTGGAATACGATCATGTTAAACGACCAAGTGTAGGTACATTGTTATACGATCATGTTAAACCACCAAGTATAGGTGCATTGGTATACGATCATGTTAAACGACCAAGTATAGGTGCATTGGTATACATATCATGTTAAACCACCAAGTGTAGGTGCATTGATATACGTATCATGTTAAACGACCAAGTATAGGTGCATTGGTATACGATCATGTTAAACAACCAAGTATAGGTGCATTGGTATACGATCATGTTAAACGACCAAGTATAGGTGCATTGGTATACGATCATGTTAAACGACCAAGTATAGGTGCATTGGTATACGATCATGTTAAACGACCAAGTATAGGTGCATTGGTATACGATCATGTTAAACGACCAAGTATAGGTGCATTGGTATTCATATCATGTTAAACGACCAAGTGTAGGTGCATTGGTATACGATCATGTTAAACGACCAAGTGTAGGTGCATTGGTATACGATCATGTTAAACCACCAAGTATAGGTGCATTGGTATACGATCATGTTAAACGACCAAGTATAGGTGCATTGGTATCGATCATGTTAAACGACCAAGTATAGGTGCATTGGTATACGATCATGTTAAACCAAGTGTAGGTGCATTGGTATACGATCATGTTAAACCACCAAGTGTAGGTGCATTGGTATACGATCATGTTAAACGGCCAAGTGTAGATGCATTGGTATACGTATCATGTTAAACGACCAAGTGTTGGTGCATTGGTATACGTATCATGTTAAATGAGCAAGTGTAGGTGCATTGGTATACGTATCATGTTAAACGACCAAGTATAGGTGCATTGGTATACGTATCTTGTTAAACGACCAAGTGTAGGTGCATTGGAATACGATCATGTTAAACGACCAAGTGTAGGTACATTGTATATACGTATCATGTTAAACGACCAAGTATAGGTGCATTGGTATATCGATCATGTTAAACGACCAAGTATAGGTGCATTGGTATACATATCATGTTAAACCGACCAAGTATAGGTGCATTGATATCGTATCATGTTAAACGACCAAGTATAGGTGCATTGGTATACGTATCATGTTAAACAACCAAGTATAGGTGCATTGGTATACGTATTATGTTAAACGACCAAGTGTAGGTGCATTGGTATACGTATCATGTTGAACGACCAAGTGTAGGTGCATTGGTATACGTATCATGTTGAACGACCAAGTGTAGGTGCATTGGTATACGTATCATGTTGAACGACCAAGTATAGGTGCATTGGTATTCATATCATGTTAAACGACCAAGTGTAGGTGCATTGGTATACGTATCATGTTAAACGACCAAGTGTAGGTGCATTGGTATCGTACGATCATGTTAAACGACCAAGTATAGGTGCATTGGTATACGATCATGTTAAACGACCAAGTATAGGTGCATTGGTATACGATCATGTTAAACGACCAAGTATAGGTGCATTGGTATCGATCATGTTAAACGACCAAGTGTAGGTGCATTGGTATACGTATCATGTTAAACGACCAAGTGTAGGTGCATTGGTATACGTATCATGTTAAACGGCCAAGTGTAGATGCATTGGTATACGTATCATGTTAAACGACCAAGTGTTGGTGCATTGGTATACGTATCATGTTAAACGACCAAGTGTAGGTGCATTGGTATACGTATCATGTTAAACGGCCAAGTGTAGATGCATTGGTATACGTATCATGTTAAACGACCAAGTGTTGGTGCATTGGTATACGTATCATGTTAAACGATCAAGTATAGGTGCATTGGTATACGTATCATGTTAAACGACTAAGTGTAGGTGCATTGGTATACGTATCATGTTGAATGACCAAGTATAGGTGCATTGGTATTCATATCATGTTAAACGACCAAGTGTAGGTGCATTGGTATACGATCATGTTAAACGACCAAGTGTAGGTGCATTGGTATACGATCATGTTGAGCGACCAATTATTGGTGCATTGGTATTCATATCATGTTAAACGACCAAGTGTAGGTGCATTGGTATACGATCATGTTAAACCGACCAAGTGTAGGTGCATTGGTATACGATCATGTTAAACGACCAAGTATAGGTGCATTGGTATACGATCATGTTAAACGACCAAGTGTAGGTGCATTGGTATACGATCATGTTAAACGACCAAGTGTAGGTGCATTGGTATACGTATCATGTTAAACGACCAATTATAGGTGCATTGGTATACGTATCATGTTAAAAGACCAAGTGTAGGTGCATTGGTATACGTATCATGTTAAACGACCAAGTGTAGGTGCATTGGTATACGTATCATGTTAAAAGACCAAGTATAGGTGCATTGGTATACGTATCATGTTAAACGACCAAGTGTAGGTGCATTGATATACGTATCATGTTAAACGACCAAGTGTAGGTGCATTGGTATACGTATCATGTCAAACGACCAAGTGTAGGTTCATTGGTATACGTATCATGTCAAACGACCAAGTGTAGGTGCATTGGTATACATATCATGTTAAACGACGAAGTGTAGGTGCATTGGTATACGTATCATGTTAAACGACCAAGTGTAGGTGCATTGGTATACGTAGCATGTTAAACGACCAAGTGTAGGTGCATTGGTATACGTATCATGTTAAACGACCAAGTGTAGGTGCATTGGTATACGTATCATGTTAAATGAGCAAGTGTAGGTGCATTGGTATACGTATCATGTTAAACGACCAAGTATAGGTGCATTGGTATCGATCTTGTTAAACCACCAAGTGTAGGTGCATTGAATACGATCATGTTAAACCGACCAAGTGTAGGTACATTGTTATACGATCATGTTAAACGACCAAGTATAGGTGCATTGGTATACGTATCATGTTAAACGACCAAGTGTAGGTGCATTGGTATACATATCATGTTAAACGACCAAGTGTAGGTGCATTGATATCCGTATCATGTTAACCGACCAAGTATAGGTGCATTGGTATCGATCATGTTAAACAACCAAGTATAGGTGCATTGGTATACGATCATGTTAAACGACCAAGTGTAGGTGCATTGGTATACGATCATGTTGAACCGACCAAGTGTAGGTGCATTGGTATACGATCATGTTGAGCCACCAAGTATAGGTGCATTGGTATTCATATCATGTTAAACGACCAAGTGTAGGTGCATTGGTATACGTATCATGTTAAGCGACCAAGTGTAGGTGCATTGGTATCGTGATCATGTTAAACGACCAAGTGTAGGTGCATTGGTATACGATCATGTTAAACGACCAAGTATAGGTGCATTGGTATACGATCATGTTAAACGACCAAGTATAGGTGCATTGGTATACGATTATGTTAAACGACCAAGTGTAGGTGCATTGGTATACGATCATGTTAAAGCGACCAAGTGTAGGTGCATTGGTATCGATCATGTTAAATGACCAAGTGTAGATGCATTGGTATACGATCATGTTAAACGACCAAGTGTTGGTGCATTGGTATACGTATCATGTTAAACGACCAAGTGTAGGTGCATTGGTATACGTATCATGTTAAACGGCCAAGTGTAGATGCATTGGTATACGTATCATGTTAAACGACCAAGTGTTGGTGCATTGGTATACGTATCATGTTAAACGATCAAGTATAGGTGCATTGGTATACGTATCATGTTAAACGACTAAGTGTAGGTGCATTGGTATACGTATCATGTTGAATGACCAAGTATAGGTGCATTGGTATTCATATCATGTTAAACGACCAAGTGTAGGTGCATTGGTATACGTATCATGTTAAACGACCAAGTGTAGGTGCATTGGTATACGTATCATGTTAAACGACCAAGTATTGGTGCATTGGTATACGATCATGTTAAACGACCAAGTGTAGGTGCATTGGTATCGATCATGTTAAACGACCAAGTATAGGTGCATTGGTATACGATCATGTTAAACCGACCAACTATAGGTGCATTGGTATACGATCATGTTAAAAGACCAAGTGTAGGAGCATTGGTATACGTATCATGTTAAACGACCAAGTGTAGGTGCATTGGTATACGATCATGTTAAAAGACCGAGTATAGGTGCATTGGTATACGATCATGTTAAACGACCAAGTGTAGGTGCATTGATATACGATCATGTTAAACCGACCAAGTGTAGGTGCATTGGTATCGTGATCATGTTAAACGACCAAGTGTAGGTGCATTGATATACGATCATGTTAAACGACCAAGTGTAGGTGCATTGGTATCGATCATGTCAAACGACCAAGTGTAAGTGCATTGGTATACGTATCATGTCAAATGACCAAGTGTAGGTGCATTGGTATACGTATCATGTTAAACGACGAAGTGTAGGTGCATTGGTATACGTATCATGTTAAACGACCAAGTGTAGGTGCATTGGTATACGTATCATGTTAAACGACCAAGTGTAGGTGCATTGGTATACGTATCATGTTAAACGACCAAGTGTAGGTGCATTGGTATACGTATCATGTTAAACGACCAAGTGTAGGTGCATTGGTATACGTATCATGTTAAACGACCAAGTGTAGGTGCATTGGTATACGTAGCATGTTAAACGACCAAGTGTAGGTGCATTGGTATACGTACAATGTTAAACGACCAAGTGTAGGTACATTGTTATACGTATCATGTTAAACGACCAAGTATAGGTGCATTGGTATACGTATCATGTTAAACGACCAAGTGTAGGTGCATTGGTATACATATCATGTTAAACGACCAAGTGTAGGTGCATTGGTATACGTATCATGTTAAACGACCAAGTATAGGTGCATTGGTATACGTATCATGTTAAACAACCAAGTATATTATTATTATTATTATTATTATTATTATTATTATTATTATTATTATTATTATTATTATTATTATTATTATTATTATTATTATTATTATTATTATTTTATAAAACATCACTGTTGAAAAGCCAAAAGGATATTACAAGAAGTTGGTGGGAAGCCGATACACTAGTTGGGCTCCCACTCCTTTTCGAATTCAAAACTTAGTGCGTGAAAATAAAAGCACCCTCTTGGCATTATTTGAGTGGCTATGAGAACGGTCTTGATACGAGAAAGTGTATCCATAGCCTTTGTTTCAAGCTTCCCAAATGTTGAAAAAGCAAATGGTATGAACTTATAACCGTTTTCTTCACATACCGACACGTATTTCTTTTTCTTCTTCTCCACTGCGTTGTGCAAGGCTACCCCAGGGGCCCACGATCGTGCATCAATACCAGCAAAGGGAGAAATCCCGGTCACATCCAAACATGCGGACGGGTTTTCTATAGGATGATTAACTTCGGACGGGGACTTTCCGAAATTAATCACTAAAGTCCTAAAATCATTTACAACAGTTCAACACAATCAAATGACCAAGTATAGGTGCATTGGTATATGTATCATGTTAAACGACCAAGTGTAGGTGCATTGGTATACGTATCATGTTAAACGACCAAGTGTAGGTGCATTGGTATACGTATCATGTTAAACGACCAATTGTAGGTGCATTGGTATACGTATCATGTTAAACGACCAAGTGTAGGTGCATTGGTATACGTATCATGTTAAACGGCCAAGTGTAGGTGCATTGGTATGCGTATCATGTTAAACGACCAAGTGTAGGTGCATTGGTATACGTATCATGTTAAACGACCAAGTGTAGGTGCATTGGTATACGTATTATGTTAAATGATCAAGTATAGGTGCATTGGTATACGTATCATGTTAAACGACCAAGTGTAGGTGCATTGGTATACGTATCATGTTGAACGACCAAGTGTAGGTGCATTGGTATACGTATCAGGTTGAACGACCAAGTATAGGTGCATTGGTATTCATATCATGTTAAACGACCAAGTGTAGGTGCATTGGTATTCGTATCATGTTAAACGACCAAGTGTAGGTGCATTGGTATACGTATCATGTTAAACGACCAAGTATAGGTGCATTGGTATACGTATCATGTTAAACGACCAAGTGTAGGTACATTGGTATCGATCATGTTAAACGACCAAGTGTAGGTGCATTGGTATCGTATCATGTTAAACCACCAAGTTTAGGTGCATTGGTATCGTGATCATGTTAAACCACCAAGTGTAGGTGCATTTGTATACGTATCATGTTAAGCGACCAAGTGTAGGTGCATTGGTATACGTATCATTTTAAACGACCAAGTGTAGGTGCATTGGTATACGTATCATGTTAAACAACCAAGTGTAGGTGCATTGGTATACGTATGATGTTAAACGACCAAGTATAGGTGCATTGGTATACGTATCATGTTAAACGACCAAGTGTAGGTGCATTGATATACGTATTGGAGCCTCTTTCCGCACCATAATCTCCACCTTGGAACATATGTCCACCAGAATATCGCGCACTAGGTTATGCCTGAACTTCACTCCTACTTCACTTGAACAGTGTACTGCATGATCACCCCATTGGTCCATACAGTGCACCGTGCAGCTCGGGCAAAGGCTACCTTCAACAAACATAGGTGAAAGCCTGTAACACAGTACCGAATGGAATTGGCGGTGATTCATCCTCTGGCCAAACCATCAATAGGTATAGTGAATAGGAAATCTTGAGCATGGGGAGCGCGAATGCTGTTGAGAATAGCCATTTGTCTTGGACTTAACAAATACTTGGAAACGAGATCTTTCTCAATGACACCAAAGTAACACCTTGCCGAGGTTTTCATCATATGGGGGGGGCAGGAGCGTCAATGGTGGCATCGAGCACATCTATGTTACAGGTAGTGTTGAAAGTATCAAGAGCGTGTTTGAAAGAAGCGCCATGAGAATGAATTTCAGCATTAACCAATATCTTGTCCTGCAGTCACTTGTTTGCAAGCGAGGCGAGAAAGGCGATTGAATAATATCATTCGCAGCGGTGATGCCAAGCCCACCCATCTTGATTGGAAGAGTGGCTAATCGCCACTGCCAATCGCCAAACCCTGGTCCTGAGGCAGTAATAATCTTTTCCAGTGAAGCACGTAATACCCGATCAAATTGAACCTGAGCCTCATGTAGAAACAAGGGGGAACATGTTCTCAAAGCATAAGATAATTTCGCAACCCCGGCGCAATTACGAAGGAGGAGGAGCTCACATTGGGGATTGTTAAGTTTAAGAATAGCCTCCATTAATGAGATAGTTTTAGATACCCTTTTCATAGCCAGATCCTGGCAAAAGCTTGCATCCAAACTGACTGAACCACCAAGAAGTTTGACACCATTGGCCGGACGAGAGATTTTTATAGGAAAAACACCCTCCCCGCTACGGGATCCTCGGTGGCGGAAGAGCTCGGTCTTGTTAACATTCAAAATAACCCCGAGGGACCCTCATACTAATAATGTCAGCGCTGGCAACCATGAGGTATCTCCAACCAAAGTACCATCATCAAGATACCAAGCGATGAGTAAGCTCACAAGATTGATTAATAGTCCGGATCAAAGGGTGTAAAGTGAGAGAAAACGAGAAAGGGCCTAGCGGATCCCCCTGTTGAACCCCTTGACATGACCATAGGATAGAGTCATCATAATAAAGTCTAGCTGGTCTGGCATAACAAAACTCAACCCAAGGAGCAATCGAAGGGCATCTCAACCTGGTCTCCTGAAGTAAGACACTCCTGTTGACCAAATTGAAATCATTCTTAAAATCCACCAACAACATAGACGATCCAACCTTGTGACCCGTAGATTCGGGTGAGCCTATTAACAGAATGGAGAACAGCCTCACAACCACCGGGAACACCAACACCAAAATGAAAATCCTGTAAATAGGCGTTCATAGAGTCTCCAATAGCGTAAGAGGCGGCCTTAGAAACAAGCCTGCGCCACACGTACAACAAAGAATAGACCGTATGCCACCACCAGGTTTGACCAAAGGAGTTAAAGGGGCACTAGCAATGTACTCCCCTAAGAGAGCTGGGCACTTACCGCTAAGGAACATGTTGACAACTCCAGTGATAGAACCGAACAGATCATCAGCAATAGCCGAAGCAGCCCCTCCCAAGATATCCATTAAGTGTTGTGCTCTAAGCCCATCTCGACCACATGATGTCCCTTTTCGAAAGCTACGAATTCTATTCAAAACCAAATCTTTATGCACAATAAGAGCATCTTCACCTACAGGAGAAGGTGACATAGTAGGAGGTGGGGCATGAGGGTGTATGGCCTCTAGCTCCAGCAGGGTGTCAGGTGTAGGGGGGTGACACCAGAGGACGTAAGCACCTTAATAGCAGTGGTAAAGTGTTCGTCCCCTAATTTACGCTTGCATTGAATCAAGTTGGATACATCCTGATATTTGGGGTTCTTCACCTTACCGCGAGGTGGAGGGACTCCGCTAAGCGCTCGACACCAACCCAATCCTATCTGCAGGATCCTGCCAGCGGAGGATAGCCCGCGAGATATAATCGAATTGACATCGTTCGCGCCTCCGCACCGTCGTTGAGCTCTATTGGTTGGCACAAAGGTGGTCAAAACACAGCATGGTAAGATAAGGAGTTGCACCAATACCGACAGATCCCCCGGGCTCGCAAGGACTTTGTCTAAAGCATTACGAAAAATCTTGGCAAACCCAAGCCGAAGCCGAGGGTGGATACATTTAACCGTGCGCAACTTCTTCAAGAAAACCTTACCGAGGAGGTTGGCATCAAAGCAGCCTGAACCAACAGCATGTGAAGCAGCCTGAACCGATACCACAATAGCACCATTAACATCATTCAAAACAGGGATGCCATATATCGCAACTTCATTGAAACTAGGCGCTAGAACCACCCCCTCCCCCCGTCAGCGTGCTTACAATTTTTACTAAATGTGTGGGTGCAAAAACACACCCCACAAAGCCAAACACCAGCTTCGTGAAGCGCCTGGTCAAGTGCGGAGAATAAAGAAAAATCTCTCGCCACCTGGTCCTTGTGGGAAGCATTCAACACATCAGTTTTAAAATGACGAGTGCCCAAATGGTCGATGAAATATTTCTTAGTAAGCCCTTTGCCATTACCCCACCGCACCCTTCACACCTTGAAAGGACAAGGAATACGAGGCACCGCCGGCTAGCCATGAAAATACTACAAGCCAAATAGAAGCCAATATTGAAGTCAATCAAAGAATCGAAACACAAAGAATAGGCAAACCGCTATAGGGGGACCCACCAAACCATAGTATGGACAAAAGCATGCATGCCTGGGCAAAACACAACACATGCATGGTCAATACGCATAGCATGGACCCCACTACCCTTTCACTAACTCGCTATGTACAGAAAGAACCAAAAAGACAACTTTCACCAACTCGCTATGTACGGAAAGAACCAGAAGGGCAAAACGGAGAACTAAACGGCTCAAGATTACCGGATACGGATACCACAACCAAGCTCCAAGAGGGGAGCAGCAAGCAAAAAAG
The DNA here is from genome assembly GCA_022545495.1 of Chrysanthemum lavandulifolium. Classification (NCBI taxonomy): domain Eukaryota; kingdom Viridiplantae; phylum Streptophyta; class Magnoliopsida; order Asterales; family Asteraceae; genus Chrysanthemum; species Chrysanthemum lavandulifolium. Next base: position 264,618,035 of record CM040241.1, read on the forward strand.
AAATGAGAGAAAAGCTAAATATGAAAGGAACCCCACCAATGATCCAACCGAATGCGAGGATCAACAATGGACATGAAAGAAAAACCAACGAGAGAGAGGACGAGGAGGCGTGAGACAACAAAGATCCAACATCCCGAAGTACCATTATTATTATTATTATTATTATTATTATTATTATTATTATTATTATAAATCACCACTTTTTTTATTATTATTATTATTATTATTATTATTATTATTATTATTATTATTATTATTATTATTACATAGGTCTAAATTGTTGCAGTTGTCTCAACTTCCCACAAAAAAAAAGTGGCTAAGAATTCCCACCAAAAAATGGCGCCAAAAATTTCCCATCAAAAGCTACCAGATCTGCTCTATATATCAAATAAAGAATACTTGAGATCTTATCCCACAAAAATCTACCAGATCTTATCCTCAAAACAACTTAACCTCACAACCTCTTATCTTCACACAAATTTCAAAACCTGAGATGGAGCCATTTAATCCTTTTATGTGTTCTTGTGGAGTAGGAAAGATAAAATAATGAACATCACATAGAGATTATTCAGCTGGACGGCAATATTATGCATGTCCTCTGTCAAAGGTGAACAATCATACATTTCTTATTTATGTAAATATTCAAATAATTGGGTTGTAATCTCTTATAATTTTCTTATTATGTAATGACCCGTAAAAGATGATAATGGGTGCGGATATTTTATGTGGAAGGATGCATTTGACGAGTACTTAAGAACAATCTCTTACCGAGGTTCCGGATCCGCACCAACAGTGCTCGAGTTGCCATGAAAAGATCTTAGGATAAGCTTGCCGGAATCACAAAAACATGTGCTAGAGACAAGAGTAAGGTTCTTGGAGGCCGGACTTGAAATGGCAAGGATTCCCAGCGACCACGCATGTCGATCGGATGCATTACTTTGTGAAATGTTAGGTGACATGGAAAATGTTCGTATGTAGTAGTAGTAGTAGTTGTTGATGTTGTTGTTGTTGTTGTTGATCAAAATAGTACGTAGTTGTTCTTGTAGTTGTTGTTGTTGTTCTTGTAGTTGTTGTTGTTGTTCTTGTAGTATGTATCTGTCAAGTATTTTTATAAATCAAAGCACATGCTGGATTTGTAAAGTTGACCATGTTCTTAGTTAACAAGATTATGGTGTCCAAAAACCCTTTTCCAATACTAACAAACACGAATTAAGAACCATATTAATTCATCATAAATTTAATATTTTTGTTTTTTCCATAGCTATATATCTACTTTGTTTCGTCAAGTCTCATCAATAAATCCCAAGCGTTGGATAACCTGGAGATACAACCCAGCTGCTCAAAATTCAAGTCTTCGTTTATTTGGACCAAATATTTAGTTATGTATTAATAGTTGCAACAAAATGTACCTTTTATAATCAAAGGTTTTGCCGGGGACATGTCCTCGGGGAAAGGTTTGGCGGGAATTTTCCCGCAAACAATAAACATGCTTTTGACTTGGTCAAAATTTTGGTAAAAGTTAAATACACTTTCGGCGGGGACATGTCCCCGGAGAAAGTTTGCGTTGAATTTTGACTATCTGGTCAAAATTTGTTGAATATCCAGCATACTTTCGCCGGGACATGTCCCCGCCGAAAGTTTATGCTGAATTTTCCCAAATAGGTCAACGCATTTATGCGCCACGTCAGACGAAATTTTGTCGTTTAGTGACTTTCGCCGGGGACTTTGTCTCCTCGCCCGTCCATCCGATTGTTGTAGTGTAATACCATGGCCACCGTCACAGTTTGGTAGACAAACCGCACCTCATTTCACTTTAGTTTTTCCTCGTTTAATCTCGCCTTGGCACCATACGAATCCCTTGTTAAAGCTTCAATTTTCTTTTATAATAGGTTTGGGAAGAATCAATATAGATCATCAATAAACTTGCATTGATGATAGGACCGAAGAAATAAGTTAAACTCTTCTTCCAAAAACATATAATTCGGTTAAATTAGATATTGCATAAGCATGGTTTAATGTCATGTCTTATGCATCAGCATGAAGCTTAATGTCATATGCATCAGCATACTTCATTTGACCACTAGTCAAACAATAGTCATCAAAAGTACCATCATTATACGGGTTATAAAAAAAATCATGAGCTGTATAATTAGTTATCAAGTAGTCCACCACATGTTACATAAAAATTAAGAGCTTAAAATAGTTACGACCAATTGGGGAAGATGGTTTGATATTTCTTGAACTTTAGTTTGAAATGTTCTTCCTTAATTGTTATAGTCAACTACGCTTTCAAAGAGAAAGTGAGTTCCAGCTTGCATCTATAACTTAATTGATCATATTTCATCAAGATATCAAGTTGAACTCTCAAATTGCTAATTAAGGACTTCTCAGCTAGGATGAACTTGGTAATCGAGGGCAAGGATGACTATAAAGAGGCCAAAAGAAAAGTGAAGAATTTAGAGGATTAGGGCTGATATAATGTATCTTTGTAATCCTTCTAAATAAAACTTCATATTTTTGTTCACTGGTCTATGAAAAATTATTAGTAAGAAGAAGTTGTGTGCTCACTTACAATAATTTAACTTAGTATAATTTATACTCAAATAGGGCGAGATTGTTGTGCCAATTTAGTACCAAATGGTCTTTGACTAGATTTAAACATAAATTAGACTAAGTATAAGAAGACTCGTTGATAAAGAAATCAACGAGCAACCTCAGCAAGGTTCACGTCATATACATAGTCAAAGAGTTGGAGATAACTTGAAGATATACTCTCTAGCTCATGCGAAGTCACCTAGTATGTATAAGAACTAGAAGCTCAAGGACAAGAGTTGTTAGATTAATCGTTTTATGTCACTATGAATGGCTAGAATTTTATTTAATAATTCTCTATGTTATCATGTGTTATGTTTTTGGTCAATAATTTATGTTTAGGAATTGGTAAAAGCTTTGACCGAATTATATGTAAAGTGCATTTACACGTTGGGTAGAAGTAGTTAATTTACCTAGTTTTTAGGGAGTTAGTATGTTACACGTTTTCTTCATTTCACATTCATGAGTTTTGAGGCTTGATATTCTTCATTTGACATCAGCGCCTCGTTCGATTTAAGACGGGTTTAAGAGTCGGTTTCAAGAAAATGTATAGCCCCTTCGCTGTAGGGAAAACGCAACAAGGAACCCAGTTTTGTTCTAAAGGGGCTATGATGTTATGATCACGGGTTTGTGGAAGGGGGTGTAAGCTACCTTTGATTAGTTGTTCCATGTTGAAGAGACTAACCAGCAGGAATGCATGAAACGAATGGAAATGATCCGTCAACGCTAGTGGCTATATATTTTGGTTCGTTCTGCAGGTGCAAAAAGACAGTAATGCTCGTAGCTTGTTTTCTTGGTCGGAGGAATAAAGACTCTTTGAACGGGTGTGATCGGGAAAAAGCGTTGAGGCGTCAAAAAGGGAGCGTAACAGAGGTGCGTGATATATAGGTACACATAAAACCCGTGTGGCCATGTGTTCTTTGATTGGGCTTGTTCCAGAGATGGCGAGAGACTAACTGGGATTGCATGATAAATGGATTGGAAGAGTCAGGAAAAAGCAGGTGGCTTTGATTCGGTTCTTTTTGTAGATGGAAAAAGATGGTAAAGCCAGGTGTGACCTTGTCTTCTTGATCAGTAGAAAAGTTTTCTCGGTACAAGCTTAAGTTAATATGTTAGTGGCTGTTATTATGGGCAATATTTTGCTGAAAAATATTATGGTGATTGACGGTCCTTCTCCAAGCAAAATCAGTTGGGTTGTTGCTAGTAATGGAGGGGATGCATGGAATGAAGAATCAATATGTTGTGAACATTATGGAAGTGGATCGGAAGTTCAAATCGGGTGGCTTTGGATGTGGCCGAGGAAGAGGCCGTGGATCTAGGAGATCTCGAGATGGTAATGAACGTGTCCAACAGGATGTCATATTTCATGTTACACGTGTTGCATGTGAACAATCAAAAGGGGTTGCGCTAGAGAAGACTTTGGACGTTACCGAGGTGAGGTTGGGTGTCCGGGAAAGGTTGAGATTCAAGATGGTTCGTAAGAAGGTGATGAAACACTGCTATGCATGAATGACGTGAATAAACGATTAAGGGGTGAATGTTGGATTAATCGTTTTATGGCACTGTAATTGGCTAGTCTCTATATTTTTATGTGTTATGTTTCTAGTCAATAATTTATGTTTAGGAATTGGTAAAAGCTTTGACTGAATTATATGTAAAGTGCATTTGCACGTTGGGTAGAGGTAGTTTCATTTACCTAGTTTTTACGCAGTTATTATGTTACATGCTTTTCTTGTAAATGCTATAAATATCATTAATTTTAGAGAAAATTATCAAAAGAGGCAAAAAATTTAAAGTTGGTTTATTTTCTAGACATTTTTATTATCTTTTCTCTATTTTGGTCATGCTCAACCTATCAACTACTCAACTCCATTCATATTATGACATGTGTCATTCTCTAGTACTTTTTCCATGGTTCACTAAGTGTTACATCAAATCTTTATGCAATCTACTATTTTGTTTGTTTATTAAAAGTCAATGCTCGACCGACGGTGCTCAACCGAGGGCTTACTTTTTACTTGGAAAATTGGAAAAGATACAATGATTTAACACCAAAAGATTTACAATATCTTACTGATTTGAGTTTTTTCTTTTCTTTTTTTTCTTTTTTGACTTTTACGTTTCCCATATCAACAAAAAAACACACACACTGATATATTGAAAAACACATTTTGGCCAATTTCTGCACTTTGAAATGTACAATCCATAACACAATCGGGACGTTTGATCCAGATCACAGACTCAATGGACGATTGAACCACAACGTAGACGCAAAAAATCAAAATAGTAAGTAATTCTAACTGATTAATTTTGTTCCTTACTGCTGTTTAGGGTTTTTTTGCATCCCTTCTGTTGTAACTGATTAATTTGGTTCCTTACTATTTTTTAGGGTTTTACATCAGTGTTTTGTTGCATTCTTTTTCAAAGTGCATGCATTTTTTTGTTTTTTAGTTAAGTTACTTTTACATCGGGATTTGTTTTATGAGAAAAATACCAAAAGAGGCCAATAATCCATACAAGGTTGTGGTTTTTGGAACATTTTTTTGCCTTTTTGAAATGGTTAAGAAAAATGAATAAAAAGGCTACTAGGTTTGCCAAATTTTAGTATTATTAAATGACAATTATTAGTTGCCCATTTAATAAGAGGTATTTGTTAGTTGCCCATTTAATAAGAGGTTGCGCGTTACTTCTCAATTATTAGTCTCATTTTTATATAGGCTTTCTAGACTATATGTAAGGTGGCGTAGTTGTAAGTTCTCCAGCGTGTTCGCTAGATACCACTTTACTTGAGTTGATTGGTAATCTTGTTCCAAACTGTAAAAACGATTGTGTGTTAGAGCTATATAGGTGATTCATGTATTCGTAGGTGATTATTCACACTTGATCTATTTTATGTGTTTGTAAGAGTTTGAATGTTGATGCGGAGATGCTTTTAGTTGTAGATACTTGTAGTTTAGATGTCGTACGCCTGTCTTGATGAGTGCTTTTTAAAAGCTATTGATGAGTGCTTGTAGCAAATTATTACTGCTTTTTAGATATCCTATGTCTTGTTAGTTTTAACATTTTGAATCTGTTATTTCTTGTAGGCGTATGATGCTAGAGTTATCGTGAAAAGCAAATTGCATTACTTTGTACTTATGAAGGATCGATTAGACCAGCCGCGCCGTTCCATGTTTAATGCCACATGTTTTGGACCATGGATCGATCTGAGCTATGTCGATAATGAGGAAGGGCTTGTTCATTACATGCTTCGGAAACAATTCCATCAAAAAAATTATAGCTATGATCTTCCACTTGTATACTATTTGAATAGACATTGTCTTCATTTTGGTCGAAATGAATTACGCTCGACATCGGTTTTGATTTGGTATGGTCGGTTTAGGAAATGGCGAGTGGTGATATCCCTTCCGTCACCGAAGTTTTTCCAAACCATGTTGGTCAACATGTGAAATTAATTGATCTATTATCGGTTATTGAAGATGAAGTGGTGTTTATAAATCTGTCTGATGAGGATGCGATACGGGTTTGCCTTTTGCTAACACTTGAGGTTATATTCATGGGTAAAGACTTAGGGTCTATCATTGATGATATTTTTCTGAGGATGGTCGAGGATCTTGATGAATGGAATGCATTTCCATGGGAGAACATGTTTGGAGGCAGCTTTATGATTCAATTAGAAATGTCTCTTCAAATCATCCAGTGGTTTACCGTCAAAGAATGGGTCATAAAGAATCCAACGGTCTTCCTATCTATAGCTTGAAGGGATTTGTTGATGCTTTCAACCTTACAACTAAAAAACTTTGTTAACATTAGTAGTTATTAAGGTTACAAGTGCTTATTTACTAGTGATTAATTATGTAATAAATGGTTTCACAACTAGTTTACTGTTTTTTTCCTGTAATGGAAGGGGTAGTTTGGGTATTATGTAGGCTCATGTAGGGGTTCAAAATTATATTCATATGTTTCTCGTCCTTGCAACTTATATTTTTTTCTTAAATTTTTTGTAGATATGGATCGTAGAGAGTTCTGATACAAGTAAAAGTAAACATTGGTGGAACAAGGCTCCAGGGGTGATCCCAAGAGCACTTGCATGGTCGAAACACACATCATTTAGATAGACTGATTATTTCGACCAGCTTTTTGACAAGGTAAATATATATAGTTTTTAATTGATTGGTAAAATTTAAACATATACACAATTTTAGATACCACATAACTTGTATATTTTACCTAGGACTCGAAACCAAACGTGATTATTACCCCAACAAGCTTTGAGGCTGAAGCTAAATAGCTTACATAAAGCATTGAATTTTTTAAGTGGTATACCCCGAGAGCGCCGCCTGTTTCAAAAGGGGGACCCTGGGATGAACATTTTCAGAAAGTGGCCGCAAAATGGCTAGGCAGAAAGTGGTATACCCCAAGGGTTATTCAATGGAGAGCAGGGGTAAAGAGGTAGAAGTTGTTTCTATTGAGGAATGGGTTAAGGCTTTGGAAGCCCGCACTTTCAAACTTGAGACTGTTATTCAAGTTAGTTTTTTTACCTTTTGCAATTGTTGACCAAGTTACTTTGTTATCAAACAATTACCATGTGGTATGCTAATAGGCGGATTTTGTTTCGAAATACTTTATTCTGCAGGTTATAACGAGTGACAGAGACAAAATGAACGAAGATACCTATGAAAACGTAATTATAAATTGTATTAATGTTAGTATACCTTTAATTCTAATGTTCTACTAATAAGTTTTAAACACTTTGGTATGCAGGTTTATAGAGACAAAGTTAACACAGTTAATGGACAAAAAGGTAATTTAATGATGTTGTGTTTTGTTCTTATTTCATTTCTGATATATTTAATAACTTGCGATAAGAAAAGTTTGCTAACTTTTTTTCATATCATTCACAGACTATAGATCTTGCTAATGAGTATTGCAGTCAAGTCAATGAATTTTTCAAGTTGTTTGATACGCCAGCTGTTGATGTGGATGACAAGGTTGATGGATTGGAAAACGTCTCAAAAGGAAAACTTGAGAAAGCTAAAAAACATGTGGATGAGGAGGAGCAGAGGGACAAGAATCTGAAAATTAGTGTTGAAGTTGAAAATAAAAGGAAGCTTATTGAGAAACTGAATTCACCTCCCATGAAAAGGGCTCTAGAGCAATGCAGAACAAAGAAGAGGAGGTTTGAACATGTTCCTAGGTCACCCTATGTTGAGAAGCGAAGTAAAACTTTTGAAGTTTGTAGTGTAGAAGATATGTTGAAGGGTCGAAAGAATATACAACTTCATAGTCCAATTATGGTTGAGAAGTTAGTAGAAGTCAGACCGTGGGTAGAGGTATGATATAGTATGCTGGTATTTTTAGATAAATGATTTACCTTAATATGGGTTGAGTTTGTAAATGATACCGAGTCTAAGTAAACTTCGTAAATGATACAGTAGATGTTATGCTAAGAAGCCTAATTTACTAGAAGTATTTTGATCCACCTTGCTATTTTGAGAATTCATTTGAGAATTGATTTTAAAGCTTTGAAATATCAGTCATTAGTAAACCGTAAACATGTAAATGATACAGTGTGCTGTATTATTACATGAATGACTTACCTTTTCTTTAATTAATCAATTACGAAGTTCAACTCGTCTTTAATGAATGATGGTCATTTATGTTTATTTTGTTTTCTTTTTAGGTTTTAAAGCGACCATACCAAAACATAGACAAAATTTATGTTAGGTTTGAAATTGATCGGTTCCTGATTAGGGACGGGTGGCGTAACTGTGTGTTCCCTTGGTCTGATATCGTTGTCGATCGTTATTTCTGTGATTGTTTAATCGGACTTGACCATAATCGTAAAGGATGGCTACGTGACGAGGTAAAGAATTTTATTTATTTTACTCAGTTATTTATAAAAAATGCTTTTGATTGTCTCTGGCTGCCAATATTTTTACATTTTAGTGTTACATGAGAGACTTGATATAAGTATCCTTAATCCAACATTTACTTTAAGCACTTTAGGTATTTTAGTATAACATCCACCAAATCCATTAAATTCTTTCTCAAATGACATTAATATTTGTTACAGAAAAAGTGTAGTGTAGCACATAGAAAAGTATATTATTCATGACTTCAACACTATGCCGCTTTTAGTAGTACAAATTTTACAAGCCTTGATTAACTTCATTTTTTTCTTGTACACAACATTATTTTGAACTAGTAGTGATATCATTTGAGAATTGATTTTGTGAATTTGGTGGATGTTATGCTAAGATACCTAATTTACTAAAAGTATTTTGATCCACCTTGCTATTTTGAGTTTCCCCTCGAAAATCCATTGCCATGACGACGTAGCAATGGGTGTTGGTGTAAGCCATTGTACATGTTACGTCTTCATGGGAATGGGTTTTTGAGCGGAGGCACAAAGTAGCAAGGTGTGGCAATGATGCTTGTCTCGTAACACTATCTTACTTGATATCTAGTACATGTAGAGAAAATCAAAAGCACACTTTTTTTTTATAAATTACTGAATATATTTGTTGTTTGTTTTACATACAGCACATTGATCTTTGGATTAGCTACATGTGGCATACCGCACCATCGATATGGATCGGTCTATGGTAAGTCGCTTTTCCTACCATTATCGATGAACGGAAGAATGCTTTTACGTACGCAAACAAAGAAACGCCCTCGGGTTGGGGTGATGTTGAACGAAGTTTTCATTCCCATAAATGAACCGAAACACATTGGTCCCTTGTCGTGTTTCACATCCGATCGGTCAAGTTACATTCTATGACAAAGGATTGGGCAGATTTGATTCGAAAGTCGTCCATTCTATCTCGAGTGTGAGGAATTGTCTAGAGACTAGGCTTCCAAAGTGCCGAAAGAAGGTGTGTTTTTGAGGAGAAGGAATTGATCCTATGACCTATAGGATTACTTTTAGCAATGCTATGAATGTTCCCAAGGTGGTGGATTGTATGATGATTGTGGTGTGTGGCTCTGCATCTTCTTATACTGGTTAGCGGTTAGCAATCTTTTTAATGGACTATTTTTCATCTTATTATAAATGTAATTGTTATGATTTATAAAATCCGGTAATTAAAGAGTCGGTCACCTCAAGTATATGTAATCGTTAGAAAGCTCGTAGTCGTAGTCATTTAGTGTTAGTAAGTAGTTTGTTAAGTAACACCGTGGAGGACGGACGGGTCTTTACCCACTGTATGCCTGATCCACAACCCGTAGGAGGCGTGTCTTGTAAGAAACTATAAATACCCTTTGCCTAACAAGGCAAAGGGTTGTAGCTTTCAATATTCATATTTCTTTGTCTCACTAAGTTCCCAACACTCTTTACTTTCTCTCTCTAAAACCTGATATCATACGCCTACTTTGTGTGCTTATTTATGTGTTTATGAAATCTAATATGTTACAAATGGTATCAAGAGCCATGGTTTGATCACTCATCTCTCATGTTCTTGGATTTCTAGTGGTTTTCATAAGGTTTTTGGGTTTGTATGAGTTTAGAGTAGTTAGCATCATTTGGACCATTTCTAGTGTTAAAGTTTAGATTTTGATTGTACTTTTGTGTTTAGAATCATTATAAGTGTTTAGGTTTTGATTTTGAAGGCTTGAATCATCATGGTTAAGGTGTTTTTTGGATTGAAAAGTTGTGTTTTTAATGTTTCTTGGATGCAATTTGTGCCACGGTAAAATATTCATCTATGCGATTTGTCCCTGTTTGGATCGTTTGTTGAAGCAATTTGTCCTGTTCTTGATGCGATTTGTCCCTTCTGCTGTTGCTTGTTGAAGCGACTTGTCTTAGTTTGGTTGGGATTTGTCATTTTTTTTAGAATCGATTTGTCTATTGAGACAAAACGACAAGAAAAGACAAAGTAGTGTGTGTACTTGTGTACTATGCGATTTGTCAGTATATGCGATTTGTCTTCTATGCGATTTGTCTGCTAAGCGATTTGTCGTTGAAGTGATGGTAATTAGGGTGCGATTTGTCTGAGCAGCGATTTTTCTGGAGTGCGTTTTGTCAGAGCGATTTGTCTGAAGAGCGATTTGTCTTGAATGCGACTTGTCTTCACTGCGATTTGTCCTCATTGCGATTTGTCTTGTCCTAAAATTTGTGTTGAACTGCGATTTGTCTATTGAGACTTGTTGTTTCTTCGTGTTACGTTTTACGGTTTTCTCTTGATTTTGTTAATCCCGTGAAAGAATATATTTCCTAGTTTAATCAAAGAATTGTAAAAACCCGTGAAATCTTTAACCATGTCTACAAACACATCTACAATCATCTTTTCCGTTGCAGATGACGTTCAAGCTGCATGATCTGATACTCATCCTCCCATGCTGGATAGAACCGATTATGACTCGTGGGCTCAAAGAATCATACTGTACTGCTTAGGTAAGGAAAATGGGGTTAATATCCTTAAGTCAATTGATGAAGGACCATATCAAGTTGAGACTACCAGAGACATCCTTGAAACTGCTGCTGATGGTTCAGTTATATTAGGATTGGATAGACTAAAGATGTATGATAAACTTAATGATAAGGAGAATAAGAGATACGATGCAGACATCAGGGCTTCAAACATTATACTTCAGGGCCTACCTAAGGACATTTACAAGTTGATCAATCACAACACTAAAGAAAAGGCAGTATGGGATAATGTTAAGATGCTTCTCTCTGGTTCTGAATTGACTAAAGAAAACAGAGAGTCTCAGCTGTATGATGACTTTGAGAATTTTAAGATGAATCCAGGGGAAACTGTTACAGAATATTACGTGAGATTCTACAAGCTTGTGAATGACATGAGGAATATCAAAATGAATATGCCAAATATCCAGCTTAATTCAAAGTTTGTGAACAACATGAATCCCGAATGGCACAAATTTGTCACTGATGTCAAGCTTAACAAAGGATTGAGGAACACGAACTTCGAGCAATTGTATGCTTATTTGCTTCAGAATGAGAAACATGCAGTGTTTGAACGAATGATCTTGGAAAAGTTCAAAACCAATGTTGGAGATGCAAGCTCTTCAAATGATTCAACTGCATTCTACACTAATTCTGGAATTACCACCAAAGCATCGCAAGTCATACCTACTGGAAATGGTAATCACAAACTCATTCCAGATCCAGGGTATAAGCCTCCAGATTCAGACACATTAATGGAACATCTTGTCAATCAACTGGCTCTAATGGTTAAGCAAAACTTGAACTTCACTCCACAAACTAACAATCATCTCAGAACTGCTTCCAACCTTCACAATCATGCTATAGTTAAAGAAGGAAAGGTAGTGGTGCAAAATGTGCAAGGAAGACAGACTGAACAAGGAATGGCAGGAGAAGCTTATGGTAATGCTGGTGTAGGTGGAGGATATGTCGGTAATCAGAATCAAGGAAGGAACTTAATTCAAGGTCAAGGGAATCCAATCAAATGTTACAACTGTGGTGGAGAAGGACACATTGCAAGGAACTGCACATCTCCAAAACTTCCTCAAAATGCAGAATACTTCAGGGACAAGATGTTGCTTGTACAGGCACAAGATAATGGAGCCATATTGGATGAAGAAGAGTTGCTATTCTTGGATGAGGGGAATGCCAAAACTTTTGATGCTGATGTGGATGAACAGCTAGTGCAGGGTATGGGTCAGAACAATCTCAATGCATTTCAAGTTGCAGACTGTGATGCATTTGACTCGGTTGTTGATGATGAACAAAACTTCCCAGACCATCTTCATGGCTAGTATCTCACCAATGGTCTCTCCAAAGGCTCCTTCACCACAACAGGCCAGTCCCTCCAAGGCATCAATCATCTCAGAGGTATTAAAACTATATGATGAGGTTGATGTGCAAAAGATACATTACAAAGTACAACCAACTGAAATTATTGAATCAGATATTGAAAATACGGGTAATAGTAATATTGTCCCATATGACCAATATGTGAAGAAAGATGAAAGTGAAATTGTACCAAGTGATGTATCTTCTACAGTCAATGATGATTATGTTTTTAATGAAAACACCGAATGTGCACCTGATGATTCCTTAGTCACTGAACTTAATGCCTATAAGGAACAAGTTGCTATATATGAACAGCGTGCTAAGTTTGAATTGACTACCCGTGAGCAAAAGATGGATAACCAAATGCGTACAATTATCAGAAAAAATAATTTTAGGGAAGAAATGCTAAAGCAAGAGTTAGATTCCTTACAAGAAAAGCTTAGCAAAACTGTTAAGAAAAAAAAGAACTTCAAGAAAATGTAAAAGTGCTTAAACAGGAATTCAATGCTAAAGAATCAAAACTTTTAAATGATTTTTCCAACCTAAAAACTTTAAAGAACAAACTTGAAAACAAGTTGTACGTAAAAGGGAACACCATTCAGACTGCTCACATGATCACCAAGCATAGATTTCTAAGTGATAAGCACAGTGTTGCACTTGTAGAAGAACCAAATCCTGAAGCTTGTATTAAAGCAAAAGCAGCTCAAAATGTAATATATGATGGAAATGAGATTCTTAAGCCTAGACAAAAACCTACATGTATAGGAAGCACTGAAGAGGATAGAAAATTAGAAGATGCCTCTAGGGAGAAAATGGCAAAGAAGTTAAATGATTCTTGGTGTATAAAACACAATATAACATTTAAAACACCCAATTACCCTAAGGAAAACTGGATTTCCTTTAATAAGTTTAGACCTCAGACCCAGCTGACCCCTGAGCAAGTTTTCTGGAAGAAAGATATGGATAAGCAAAAAACAAATGATCTTGTTGAAAAGAATCTCCCTTGTAGGAAATTACCTCCAGCTACAGTGTATCCTCCATATACACCAATGCTACAACAAAAAAGGCTATGGACACCCTTTAATCGAGACTGGTTTTATAAATACCGGTTCCTATAATAGATAAGTAGTAGCTGTTAAAGAAGTATTAACCGGTATCTATTGTAGAAAACATATAGGCACCGCTTCGTTGTATACAAACCAGTCTAACTAGTAACTTTTTTTTTTTTTTTTTTTTTTTTCTCTAGTGTACGAGTATTTCCTAACATATTGTCAATTTAACATTATATAATGCCAAATAATTGGCTTCACACGTATACATACCTCCGATCTTTTTCAGTTATCATTATTACTTGCAAATTGACTTGGTCAAACAGGAAAATGGCGCCAATTTTTAACACTTCCCACCATATATGTTCCCTTATTTCATTAGGAGGTAGCTTAATGAAATCTAACCGACATTGATGATATTAAAGTCTTTTTCTAGAACTTTCACTTATATAAAGTTCTTGAAACATACAAGATTATCAAAGGATTATTCATTTTCATTTTTTTTATATAAAAATAAGCTATTTAGAAGGGTAACTCCAAATACATTCATCTAGTTAACTTTATTTCACACAATACATCGCATTCCTTAAAATTTAGACATATACATCTCTCCGTAAATCAAAGTTAACTACAATACATCCCTCTGTTAATTTCAGGACTAGCGGTACAAATTATTTCTCTGTTATCTTCTAACGTGAGATAAAATATATACACTGTTAGTCTCTCCATTAATGTCTTTTTGCATCGTTAGCCCTAAACAGTTTTTTTGAAATAAATTATACATTTTCGTCCATTTTTATATGTTTTCTTATGTTTTCGCCAATTTCTATACGTTTTCATCCATTTTTACATTTTCGTCCATTTATACGTTTTCTTCTGTTTTTATACGTTTTCATCCGTTTTATACGTTTTCGTCCGTTTTTATATGTTTTCGTCCGTTTTTATACGTTTTTCTTACGTCTTTATACGTTTTTCTTACGTTTTCATATGTTTTCTTACATTTGGATATGTTTTTATCCGTTTTCTTACGTTTTCAAACGTTTTTATACGTTTTAGTCCGTTTTTATACGTTTCATACATTTTTGTCCATTTTCATACGTTTTTGCATGTTTTTATGCGTTTTCATACGTTTTTGTCAATTTTAATACGTTTTCATCCGTTTTCTTACGTATTTAGTTCGTTTTTATACGTTTTCATCCGTTTTTGTACATTTTTCTAACGTTTTCATAGTTTTTATCCGTTTTCTTACCTTTTCATATGTTTCTATATGTTTTCGCCCGTTTTATAGGTTTTTTATACGTTTTCGTCCGTTTTATACGTTTTCGCCCGATTTTATACGCTTTTATTCATTTATATACGTTTTCTTATGTTTTCATCCGTTTTCATACTTTTTTTTCTCCGTTTCATATGTTTTTGTCAGTTTTTACACGTTTCCTCCGTGTTTATATGTTTTTTGTCCATCTTTATATGTTTTCGTCTATTTTAATAGGTTTTCATCTGTTTAACTTACGTTTTATACGTTTTTGTGTGTATGAAAACGGATAAAAATGTATGAAACCGTAAGATAAACAAAATGTATAAAAACTAACAAAAATGCGTGAAATTGTATAAAAACGGATGAAAATAGATGAAAACGGATAAAACGTATGAAAAACAGATGAAAACGTATAAACACGGACATAAACATATAAAAACGGACTAAAACCTATGGAAACGGACGAAAACGTATAAAAACGATTGAAACCGTAAGCAAACGGATAAAAACGTAAGAAAATCGTATAAAAACGGACGAAAACCTATAAAAATGAACAAAAACGTAAGAAAAACGGGCGAAAAGGTATAAAACGGAAAAAAAAAGTATTAAAACGGACGAAAGCGTACAAAAACAGAAGACAACGTATAAAACGGACGACAACGTATAAAAATGGCAAAAAAACGAAATAATAATAGTAGTAGTGGTAGTTAGTAGTGGTGGTGGTGGTGGTGGCGGCGGCGGCGACACTAATGATAATAAACAAAAATATTAAGGAGAGGTTGCAGGTAGGATCGTACGATCCTACGATCTCACCACAAAAAATGATCAGGATCGTAACAAGATCGTAATTTAAGTAGGATCGTAATAGGATTGTAGGATCGCAACTAGGATCTTAGGATCGGTTACGATCCGATCATATTATTAACCTATTTTTTCAGCTCTTTTCTCCTATATTAACTTATAATTTAGCTATTACGCTATTTGAACTTATGACTTTTTTATCGCTCATTTAGATTCGTTTATCATATAAAATATTATATAAAATATATAAAAGTATAAAACTACAACCCTTATAAAGAAAAATATATATTTTAATAGGATCTCGACGATCCCGATCTAATCCTACGATTATGATTTTGAAAAACTTTAAAACAATCTTGGTAGGATCCCGATCCTCACAAACCGCCCATATTTTTTAGCAAATGTAAAGTGCAAATCTAATTCATTAAAATTAAAAAAAAAAAAAAAAAAACTAATCACGCCTATTTTTTACCCTAAAATCAAAATTACACCACTTTGGCTTTTCATTTTCCCATCACAAGCACCATATCTTCCTCTGCGAATCTCGATCTCACGCTTGACAGGCTAATGCCTAATACGTATTTCATTTTAAAGTTTTACCGGGGGAAGTATCTCTAAAGATTCTTGCATCAATCGCACCCCTAATGTAACTGGCGTTGATTTGGTGGTTCTCGCAGCGGTTTTTTCTTCATTCAATCGAAAAAGTAAATAATACCTTTTGAATTTATATAGTGTTCATTTTGGACTGATTTAGATGAATTTATATTTTCACTAATTATTTTGTTTGTGTTAGGTTTATTTCTTTTAATTATTTTGTTTATGTTGGGTTCGACTTCTAATTCATTTACAGTTATTGAATACATGTGTATCTGTTTTTGTGCTTGGGTACTGTGAAAGTATTGAGTTAATGTTGATGTGCTTGGGTAGTTTCAGAATACTTGGGTTTGCGTTTTTATGCTTGGCTATGCTTAAATTACCATAGTGTCAGCCAAAGAGTAAAAATGGATATTGCATCAAAAAACATAAGACATACTAATAAACAGAGTTACTTCTCTGAGTTATTATGGATTTATTATTTGAGATTCAAAAAAGGTTAATAGAAGCATGATAATTGAAGTCTCCGCCTTAAAAAAACTACTAACTAGAGAAACATTATAATAAAGTTTGGTGACTATTTGGAGGGGAATACATATACAGATGGATTACATGCTTTATATATTCATATAAAACCCTTTACTTATGGACAATCAAATTAGAACAGTGGCTAATATAATAAATTTTTATGTAATGTTGTGGGAAGAGTTATGCCTAAATAAATTACAGCAAAAGGTTTTCTTAACTTTATAGATTAAAATGAATTGCAGTCAAGATTCCTAGTGGTTCTCTTTATTTTCTAGACTAACAGGAACCGTTACTTAAAGATGAGCCAGGGGCTTATATTTAACAAAGCATCAACGTTAGTAATTGGACCTGTTAGAGGGTGTCGAGCACCCTCCGGCCCCCCTCTCAACTACTACTCTTCATCTTATTCACTTAATTTAATAGAATGTCATGGCATTATGACATTCTTCAAGATATAAGTGCATGGTAACTAGGACATGTAGGTTAACAATGTTTAATAAATATACTAACATCTGCAGCTTTATAGGTCTAAAGGATGAACTCAAGAACAACATGAGGAGGTGTCGAGGAGTAAATAACTATATATGAATGCCAACGAAAGACCAACTGCAATTCCACTATTAAAGCTACGACAGACAGGTATATGTTCATTAATCATCTAGAGAAGTATACTGATTATGTGACATGTATGTCTTATAAAACTAGAACAACTTTATCATTAAAACTTGTTTAATGATATGTTGTAATGACTCAAACAACCTTCAGAATGTTGTAACGACTTAAAATTGATCAATGATATGTTGTAATGACTCAAAGTTGTTGACTAATAACAGGCTTATGTGTACATGTTTAATTTTTACTGATCTGTTGTAACGACTCTTAAACAGGTTCTGTTTGTTGAATGATCAGGTTGTGCAATTATTTCATAAGGGTTCAAGTCAGTTGTAATTGGTATTTAAGAGGGAGAGGGAGTATGTGGCGCCACCTTTAGCTCTCTATCTTCCAACGGGAGCTACCTTTCGTGCTCCTATAGTTTGTGTCAAGTCACTGTTGATTTCCCTTCAGTTACAGAGTCTGTTTGTGATTGTTGATCTTCATTTATTGATGACGAATCTCTAATGGTTACTTATTAATGATATATTCATAGGGCTGTCTAGAATTGTTTATTGTAACAAGTGCTTATAAGGGCTGTTCAGGATTGCTTTTTGATTAAATGATTACGAGCGTTGTTTGGGATTGATTATCAGAGTAACTACATATATGGTTTTTTGGGACTCCTAACTAACTACTTGTAGGGGCTGTTTGGTATTGTTTATCGAGATTGCTTATGTTATATTGGGGTCTGTTAGGAGTGCTTATTGAGACTGCTTACAAAAAAGTGTTCTTAACTTCTTATAGTGGCTGTTTGGTATTACTTATCGTAATTGCGTATTAGCATAAACAGTTTTGATAAGCAATACCAAACAACCCCAATAAGAAGCTCTAAGCAATTGCAAACACTTGTTTGTAAGTAGTCTCAATAAGCAATCCCAAACGACCACAATAAACCGCAGTTTCAATAACCCATCCCAAACAGCTCCAAATTTAAAAAAATATATATATATATTATTGAGATCGGTTTTATTGTAGACACCGGTCTCTGTTTTCATATCCCATATACACAAACATATGTGTTTACTTTATGTTAGAGACTGGTTCTTAGTATTAAACAAGTCTCGATGCTTCTAATAGAGACCGGTTGTAAAACCGGTTTCTTTGTGTTCCATTCATAGAGATACCCCCTCACAGAGAGTGGTTCCAAAACCACTCTTCAAGAGCCATTCTAACCGGTCCCCATGAAACTTTTTGTAGTAGCGCATTTAGTGCCTATGACTCTTCCCACTAATAGCAAGACCTTAATCAGCCTTTATGTAGTTTACCAACTGTTTGTTAATTTTGAGAAAACATGTAAAAAGACAATCACACCTACTGGGATAACTGAAGGGGAAATGGGTTTTGAACAAACTAATGAATGCTATTTAACTGAGGTCATGCCTTTCTTTAAACAACTTAAAGGACAATTTGAGAGTCTTCAAAAGGGAATGGATACTGAGATTAAAGAAATGAAAAAGATGTTTAATGATATGGAATATGAGGTCAGTATGAATGAACGTGAGCTCAAATGTAATGAGATTGAGAGGAAGAATCTGCATATCTTAAATGATAACTTGATTTCTAGATGCGTTGCTCAGGATGTATTCTACACTGTTACAAATTATTCTATTACTGCTTCTCAATTTCATGAATTGTCTGTTGCTTTGAAAGTTTCCCATGATCGTGTCATTGAGCTTGAGACCACGGATTCAAAATTGCATGAGAAAATAGAACTAGATGATCATGACAACTTGGTCAAACATTTTTCTAAATTAGAAGTTGAACATCTTGCTTTGCAATTAAAATATCAACATCTCAAAGAAAATGTTAAAACCTCAAATGTCAAGACATCCTCGGATGCTCCTGAGTTTGATGTAGTTTTTGAAATTAACAAACGTGATGAACAGATTCGAGCTCATTGTAACACGATCAAACGATTGAAAACCCAAATCTCACAATTAAATTGTGATAAGAATGATGTGACGGGATCCCAAATGCCTCCTACTTTAGATTCTCAGAATTCTCAGACCTTTCACCTTCAAAACATCATTAATGCATTACAGCGTGAAAATGAATGTTTTCTAGCAGAAAATGAGAAGGTTAAACTGCATTTCAAAGAATTATATGAATCAATTAAGGTCACTCGTGATAAAAACAATGAAAAGATAACCTCTTTGCAAAAAGAAATTGAGAATCTGAAGAGTCAAGTAAAAGGAAAAATGTCATTCACCAATGGTGAGAACTCTGCACCAAAGGTGCCTGCTTCTGCTAAATATGCTATGACTGTGAAGTACATCCCACCTCATCTTAAAAATAATGAACTTGCAATTCAAACATATTTTTCGTACCTTAAGGATAGTCTAGAATGTCTCCGTGAGATCGTTGAAGAGGATAAGATAGAGAAACCAAGTGATAATGTGATTGGGCATGCATGCTTATATGCCAAATGATCTCAAGAACTGTTATAATGCTTAATAGCTATGTGTCCTATATTTTGTACTAAGAAAAATAGTGTCGTTGTACCTTCTTCTACGCCTAAAGCCAAGCATGTGACCTTTGATCTGCCACCTAGGATTTCGTGATCCCAAGACTTCTAGACCGGGAATGCAAAAGTAGCAAAACCAACTAATGTTCCCATCATTCCCTTACAGAGTAATCGGTGACACTAAAGCAAGCGGTCAAAGCCTCCGTGCAATACAAAGCAAATGGGACCTCGCAAGCTAAGAGTGATCAATGGAAGAAAGTAGAAGACCCCACAGGAACAATAATTTTGTGTTGAATAAGACGAATCGTGTTGATTCTAGTATTAGCTATAAGCGTACTGTAATTAATTCAAATTCTGCTACTACTTGCAAAACATGTAATGAATGCTTGATTTATGGTATTAATCATGAATGTGTTGTGAATGATTTGAGTAATGCTGTTAAATCTCCAGTAAAAAATGTCAACACTAGGAAACAGGATAAGAATGTCAGAAAACCAAGGTGGAAGAAGGCTAGAAAATATTGGAAACCAATAGGAAGAAAATTTAGTAATGTAGGTTATCATTGGATACCCTCCGTCAGAATTCAATCTTAATGAGTTATGCCCTAAATTATCAAGATCAATGCCCATTAGAAATGGATGCCCACGGTAGAGTGATACCTTTAGAAGTAAACACACTTTGAATAGATCTCGTACTTCTAGTCCCGTGATCTACCTCTAGTGATCTCATTGATTCTATTTCGATGTGGGTGTTCCAATATCGTTTACTAACCAAGTGGAACCCATTCTTGCATGGGGTCTAAATTATCCATCATCCATACTTGTCTGTGTTCAGCTGCAGTCATTCAAATCATTCTCGTGGTACTGGACTCAGTTGTTCCAAGCATAGGATTGGAGATTGCTCAAGGCTCATGAACTCCGTGAGTAAATTCATTGGGACTATTAGATTCGGGAACGACCATTTTGGGGCAATTATGGGTTCTGAGATTATGTTGTTGGAGATAGTGTAATTTCGGGGTATATTATGTTGAAGGTCTTGGTCATAATTTGTTTTCTGTTGGTCAATTTTGTGATTCTGATCTAGAGGTGGCCTTTAGAAAACATACATGCTTCGTTAGAGAACTAGATGGGGTTGAACTCTTGAAAGGAACACATGGAACCAATTTGTACACCATCTCTATCAAAGACATGATGAAGTCTTCTCCAATCTGCTTGTTGTCAAAGGCTTCGAAAACAAAGTCTTAGTTATGGCATCGTCGTCTCAATCACTTGAACTTCGGCACCATTAATGATCTTTCTAGAAAGGACCTCGTAAGAGGCTTGACCATATTAAAGTATGAAAAGGATCATATTTGCTCAGCATGCCAATTGGGAAAAAGCAAGAAATATGCCCATAAACCCAAACCTGCAAACTCAGTTATGGAAGTTCTTCATACTCTTCATATGGACTTATGCGGACCAATGAGAGTGCAAATGATAAACATGAAAAAGTATGTGTTAGTCATTGTTGATGACTACTCTCGGTTTACTTGGGTTAAGTTTTTGAGGACGAATGATGAAACCCGGATGTCATCATCAAACTTATCAAATAATGCGCAGTTCGACTTAACAAACTGCCGAATTATCCGAACGGACAATGGAACCGAGTTTGTTTACAAGGAACTAAGTCATTTTTATGAACGCGTTGGAATCACCCATCAAAGAAGTAATCCACGACTCCTCAACGTAACGGTTTAGTTGAAAGACGCAAATCGGACTCTTGTGGAAGCCGCAAGAACTATGCTAATTTACTCAAAGGTTCCAATGTTTCTCTCAGGTGAAGCTATTGCCACCGCTTGCTATACCCAAACCGCTCCTTATCCACACCACTCATGGAAAAACTCCATACGAACTTGTCCACAATCGAAAACCTGATCTTGCTTTCCTTCGTGTGTTCGGGGCTTTATGCTATCCAACGAATGATGGTCAAGATTTGGGTAAACTAAGAGCTAAGGCGGACATTGGAGTTTTTGTGGGATATGCACCAAACCGGAAGGGTTACCGAATCTACAATAAAAGAACCCGAGATATCATGGAAACTATTCAAGTCACGTTCGATGAGCTGTCTGAGCAAATGGATCCTAGACAATCTAGTTTAGGACCCGCATCTCAACATTCATCGTGTAGTCCTATCAGTTCTTTTCTTGTACAGAATCCCTCATCTGCAGTTCCATGTGTACCTCGTTCTGAAGAAGATTTGAAGAAATTGTTTGATCTGATGTTTGATGAATACTATGAACCTCATGACATTAACCATTATATACCATCAACAGATTCAGCTCCTAATCTTGTCAACCCAGATAATCCATCTATCTCTGTGTCACTATCCCAAGAAGCGCCTGCTGAAGATCACTCATCGTCATCCTCAAATCCTCATTCTTCGAGTGTACATCATGGAAATGTTTCGCCAACTATGATGGAGATAACCCTTGCCACTCCGAAGATGCACCGTTTGAAAACATTTTGCCCCCGATCCATCATCTAAACCTTCTTCATCGGGGACCCCAACTCGCTACATCGGTTCCTCAACCACAACCACACGAGCATTTCATAAAATGGACACATGATCATCCATTGGACAATATCATTGGGAATCCTTCTCATCCGGTATCCACTGTAAACAACTAGCTACCGATGCCTTATGGTGCTTCTTCAATTCCATCCTATCAAAGGTCGAACCGAAGATGTTAAACCGCAATGTCCGAGGACGTTGGTTCAATGTAATGCAAGAAGAAATTCACGAATTTAATCAACTTGATGTTTGGTAATTGGTATCTCGCTCCCGATCGGCAATGATTATTGCTCTCAAATGGATCTTCAAAGTAAAACTTGATGAGCATGGTGACGTGTTAAAGAACAAGGAAAGACTAGTTACAAAAGGATATCTCCAAGAGGAGGGTATTGAATTTGAGGAATCATTTGCTCCAGTTGCACATATCGAGGCAATCAGAATCTTCTTGGCTAATGTTGCTAGTAAGAACATGGTGGTTTATGAAATGGATGTGAAGACTGCCTTTCTTAATGCAGATCTGAAAGAAATCGTGTACGTCAGCCAGCCTGAAGGTTTTGTGGATCCAGAATGTCCTACTCATGTCTATCGCTTGAAGAAGGCTCTTTATGGCTTGAAACAAGATCCAAGGGCATGGTATGATACACTGTTAAAGTTTCTCTTAACCAACAGATTCAACAAAGGAGCAGTTGATCCTACATTGTTCACGAGAAAGTCAGGAAAACACTTAATTCATGTTCAAATCTATGTTGATGATATTATTTTTGCCTCGACCCTAAATGTGAACGTTTTTCAAAAGAAATGGGCTCCAAATTTCAAAAGAAATGGCACAAAACTGGATGAGGACCACTCAGGTATCATGGTTGATCAGATGAAATATCGAAGCATGATTGGATCCCTGATGTACCTCACGACCGAAGAGACGATATTTCGCTTGCTGTATGCATGTGTGCTAGATACCGACTAAGCCTACCAAAAAGCACCTTGAAGCGGTTAAATAGGTCTTTCGGTATCTCCAAGGAACCATTAACATGGGACTTTGGTATCCGAAGGACACCAATATGTCACTAACAGCATATGCAGATGCAGACCAAGCACGGTGTCAAGATACACGTCGAAGCACGTCAGGTGGTGCTCAATGTTTGGGTGATAAGCTTGTGAGCTGGTCTTCCAAGAAACAAATGAGTACTTCGATATCCTCTACAAAGGCTGAATACATAGCCATGTCATCTTGTTGTGCTCAAATCTTATGGATGAGATCCCAAATATCTGACTATGGCTTTGTGTTCAATAAAATCCCTCTGTATTGTGATAACAAAAGTGCAATTGCTCTCTGTTGCAACAATGTTCAACACTAAAGAGCAAAGCATATTGACATTCGACATCACTTCATCAGGGAACAAGTGGAGAAAGGTGTGGTGGAACTATATTTTGTGAGAACTGAATATCAGCTAGTAGACATCTTCACTAAAGCTCATCCTAGAGAACGTTTTGAGTTTATGCTTCCACGACTTGGACTTAAGAGTCTCCAACCAGAAACACTCAAACGTCTTCAAGAGGAAGAAGAGGAGTAAAGGCTTTTCTTCATCTATTTCTTGTACATATCTTATCAAAAAGCAAAATACAAAATTATAAAACCCACTAAAAGAAAATAGAAAAATATGAAATTTCAAAATGCATAAAAATCAGAAAATCTTTGAAAAAGCCCAAAAAAATAATTTTCACATCAATTTTCAGTTCTTCGATAACATCTACGGACTTTGATTTGTCACTCAAAGAATGGCACGAGTTTTTAGATGAAGTTCGAATGTACATAAAAAAAATGAGATGGAGAAAATTGATGGTTTATTGTCATTTCAGGCAGTAACCCATTTTCAAAAGAAATAACAGAGCCATGCTTTATCTGATTTTAAAATCTCATGCTCTGATTCTAAAATAAACTGTTTTTATAAAAAAACTTGTCGCCAAAAAGACGAATGGTTCCATCCAAATATTTTTCCTTCTAATGATTCTTCTGAAAAATATTTGTCATCCAATGAAAATAAAATTGCTGTGAAAATAACTCGGACTACATTTTTGAAAATCATCTGGACTTAAAATTTTTCAAAATCTCTAACACTCAATCAACAACTAATGTCATTGATTGAGGGGGAGAATGATTTCAATCAAATCAAAAAGGTTATTTTTCAAACAATTGGCACGTAAACGAGCAAGGTCTACTTTTGGATAATCAAAAAGAACAATGTTTTATACAATTGGTTCAAGACCTTGGCTAATGTTATGTTTTCATAAGATACTTAAGCATGTTTGAACAATGGAGTTTAAAGTCTCAAAATTTGATCCTTATCAGTTAAATGTTTTTAAAAAGAAAGTCACAATTCTCCTCAAAAGCTTTAAAAAACAATTTAAATCAATAGAGATCACAAATCTCAATGGATTTGAAAATTATGATCGGGGGAGAATTTGTGATTTAAATTGGATATAAACTGATAATTCAATAAGTGGTTTAGAAATATAATGACAAACTCTCCTCCCTACATGTGCATGTTAAGGGGGAGCATTTATCTTAAACCAAATGGAATTGAAACGTGATTGATTTGTCTCAAAGTGCAGGTTCCTTCTAATATGTGCAAAACTCTTTCTAATACTTGAAGCACATGTTGAGGGGGAGCATTTCTAAAATATCAAAAACAATTAAGGTACTAAATACTTTGATTCTATATCACAAGTACCTTGATTGATTTTCAAATGGTTTTCAATTGGTTTCAAGGCGGAATGAACAATACCAAAAGACCGACCAATTTACTTCATGCACGGAGATATAAGGATGGTTAGGTTAGGTATTCGTTCCCACGATCCCGCCAGAGCCGGAGGGATCTACCCAGGGACAATCCACTAGATAGTGTAGAGTCCTTAGGTATATTGAAAAAAAGGATAAAAATGAGAATATGGGAAGAGTGCCGACTGAGATAGAGCTAGAACTAGAATAAACCCAACAATGTTATATGTAATGACGTCTCGGTAAGCACTGAAGGGGTTGAAGAATGAAAAAGAAATAAATGTGAAAAGGGTGAAAAGAAATAGTCGTCCAATATTTCAACCTTATAGAAGTAACCGGGTTCAATACATATGCTACTAGTGGTTACCAAGGCAACGCGTGATCAAGACAAGACGTCATGGACCCAAAGGACGATCGCACTAAACTTCCCAAGCTACTCAAGTTCCTCTTAAAAGGGCTTGTTTTATTCTCACGGGAACATACATAATCTATCGACTTTCTCTTAGATTGTTGATATTGAAGAAGGAGACCTCTCCCTAGTCTTTGACTTAGGAAACCAAATGCACAATCAAGTCCAGAGCCAAGAGATCATCAATAAATCTCATTAGGATACACTATTCTTGAAGGCTTGATATTTCACACAATGTGGAAAGTAAGAATAAATTTTGAGAGTCCTACACATTATCCTTGTGGTATTGCCAGAACATCTGAGTGATATGTTAAATTTTCACAATGAAGATGGAAATCCTTCTAGAGCCAACATCAAACAAGCTCTTGGTAGGTAACATGTGAGATCTTTCATAAGATTAAGCTTGTGACAACTGGATAGAAACGATGGGGCGATTCAATCTTGAATCAACCTTGGTCCATGCAATGGATTGACGGATACCTTTGAAAAACCGGTCGTTGTGCTTAAAAATTCTTTCCTGTAGCACATCGACTGTGTATTAGTGTTTCAAAATTAAAAGGTATTTATGATTGATAATTGATTTTCCATAAAACGTTTGTTGTATTGCAAAACCCTTTATAGTAAGCAATACACGATTGTGTTCAAATAATTTTCATCAATCGCTGAATCTCAACCGCTTGTTCACTCACTCCGTGTTGTCTTCTTTGAGACGTTCGGTTTGAGAACAAACTAGATCCGTCACGAAACCCCGCTCAGGAGATTCTTCGAAATCTACCGATCACAGCAATACTTGTATCGATCAACGGGAACCGTGGGCGGTACCTCAATTCAACGAAGTGATCAAAGACACTTGCGCGCTTTATTGCTAATCACATGCAGGAACACCTGACGGTTGCAGCTGATCATAATTGAGGAGTCATTCCGTAGCCGCATGCTCACACATCACATTTACATCTAAAGAAATCATGATAATGTGCATATCTTCATCAAGTGGCTTTGATATTTTCAATCCATGCTTCTGCTACGCTGTTAGGAAATATTATGAATTAACAAAAGCTTCCGCAACTCTGATGAGAAGATATCATGATCCAAAATGTGAGCATGTCGGTCCGAAAGTCACAACTTCACTCAATTAATCATCAACACGTGGATCAGTTAAAGATCTCCACTTGTAAGAACAAAACATGCGGAACATGAAGAATCAAACACTACGGGCTACAGAGCAAAGAACTTAATCAAGAATCCAAGAACATCCAAAATGTAATATCTGTTTGTAATTAATGTAATTTGAGGTGACCTCCCTTAGGGGGAGATTGTTAGGATTTATAAAATCCGGTAATTAAAGAGTCGGTCACCTCAAGTATATGTAATCATTAGAAAGCTCGTAGTCGTAGTTATTTAGTGTTAGTAAGTAGTTTGTTAAGTAACACCGTGGAGGACGGACGGGTCTTTACCCACTGTATGCCTGATCTACAGCCCGTAGGAGGCGTGTCTTGTAAGAAACTATAAATACCCTTTGCCTAGCAAGGCAAAGGGTTGGAGCTTTCAATATTCATTTTTCTTTGTCTCACTAAGTTCCCAACACTCTTTACTTTCTCTCTCTAAAACCTAATATCATACGCCTACTTTGTGTGCTTATATATGTGTTTATGAAATCCAATATGTTACAGTAATGTTGAATGTAAAATAGGTGTACTAGTTTAGCAGCTTAAAGTAGAAGTTATATATTAGGCGTCAATTGATATATTTGGAAGTGGTATTCTAAGGTGAATGCATTGCCAAAAAACAACTAAAACTGTTAGATGGTTCCTTTTAAGTGTTCCTTGTGGTTCCAGATGCTGTAGTTTGTTTTGCACTCGTGTAACATTCGGTTATACGTTATGATAGCTTTTACTGAATTTATCAATTTCACTCTAAGGAAATCATTTCATGTGATAATCCTGGTTTTTAACTTTCTGATTTAGTTTAGCAGCGTAAATTTGCTAAAATGTAATGTGAAACGTAAAATTGGTTTACTAGTTTAGCAGCTATATTAGGAAGTGGTATTCTATGTTGAAACTGATGCGCAATGCATTGCCAAAAATGTTCGATCACTATTGCTATAGTAGGTGTTCACTCAAAATTATACTCTTAACTCAACCTTATAAATGAACAGGTTAGGGAATGGCAAACTTTTGGATGTGGACAATCCAGTTCAGGCTGCATTGGTGTACCGTGAGAGAATGATTAGGTTTTATTACAAGCACAAGATCCATATTGGCTGAAGGTTTTATGTTCTTGTTTTCTTAAACATTTGGTTGTCGCATTTGTAAACAGTTGTATGGGTTATGGGTCTAAACACGTATGTATGGGTGATGTATACAATTTTATTTGGTTGTCGCTTTTGTGTTTTGTAAACAAATGAACATCTGTAGGGTCTAGTATCTTGTTTTGTATTCCTCTGGATAACTTTGGTACCCATGTTTCTGTATATATTTTTTGCTCTTATGTTTCTAAATTGTTTTGTATTCCTCCTGGATAGCTTTATAATGAGTCAATGACAGTGTAGTTTAATAAAACAATGTGCATGATGATATAGCATAACTAATAAGTTATTATATGCAACATAACCAACAACGAACAAGGTTCAACATTCATAATTCCAAAAGACCCAGTGATTGTTTTACGACAAGTACATATTAAAACTAAACAAAAAACAAAAGCATCTTACATAATATCACAGTGTTCATAATTCCACAACATTCATCCTTACAAGAATCGAACAAGTAAAATAAGGAAAGTAGCAACACATCTAGTGTCTCTGCTACTTGATCTTACGGGTCAGCCAAGTTAATAGGATCAAAGCTTTGCACCATTTCAATCTCCATCGATGGTAGTTCCCTACTTGAGCTTCCTATATTAGATAAATTTCCCTAACAAGTTTGAACATTTGTGAGATTTATTTCTTTGTTAGTTACCAAGGAAAACTTTTTTTGAATACAAATATTAGTCACTTACATTCTTTTTCTTTGGCAATGGTTCCCTGCATGCAGTTCGCCTGTGTCCAATGGATTGGCACCTTGAGCATCTTACCGGAGTTGGTTCCTCTCCTTGAGATCTAACACGATCTTTGTTTTTGGGTCTTCCAGATTGATGCCCTACCATGATTGGTGGCTTCACAAATTGTAAGCCATTAGGAAGTTTCCAACTTGACATTTCTCCTACAGGATAAACCAATCCTTGGTACGTACCTTGCAGTGTTGTTTTCTTGAACCAATCAAAAGCCAAATGATTACAATCAGACAATCAAAGAACTCTAGTAACCGCTATCGTATGACCACATGGTACGCCGGAAAGTTGCCATTTACGACAAGTACATGAATTATTAACTAGATCCACGGTATGTTGTTTTCGACGATCATCTACCATGTAGAGTTTAAACTGTTGAATCCCAAAAACAATCCATTTAAAGCTCTTCAACATTCTATCCTGTACTTTCGCAGCAGCCCAATCACTAAGTTCTCCCTCGGGTGCATCTGAAATAATTTTTACAAAATAAAATAATAGTTCTTTTTACAAATGTTGAATTAGAAGGAATAAAACATATTTTAAAAGGTGCATTACCTTCATATTTGTGTCGACGGTCACAATACCACCGCTGTAAAAGCTTTCTGTACCACTCCATAAGCGATGTTATTGGTACTTTTCTCACATCCCTTGTTAATGCATTTATTGACTCTGCACTGTTTGAAGTCATATAGTTGTATCGATTACCAGTGCAATGTGCCCTAGACCATTTATCAAACCCAGCTTCAAAAAGTTTTTTATAAGCCGTACCATGTCTATATCCCCTAAGATCCGAAATCGCTCTATCAAATTCTTCCTCGGTGTAAGCTTTGCATGTTTTCCATTATTTTGCCTTTAACTTTCTACTACTGTTCAAACCGCAGTTCATCATCATATGTCTACAACAATAACCATGAAATGAATTTGGGAAGACTGTGTACACGCTTGTCCAATTGAATAATGTCTATCCGATATAATAGCCAAACCTAGTCGTTCCTCTATGCACACTTTCAATTTGAACAAAAACCATGTCCATGCCTCCCCAGTCTCACCTTGACAAACACCGGTAGCAATAGGTATAATTTGATTGTTACCATCCAATCCAACGACAACCAAATTTGTCCCAAGGTACTTCCCTTTAAGATGTGTTGCATCAATTATAAGCAATGGTCACATATACCATAAGAAACTCCGAATCTGTTTTATTTACAAACTATTAGTCACACAATAATATTATATAAAAAAACATAAAAAAACTAAAAAATATATATACACATTTAATTCATAAACAATATACAAATGCTTACCGCAACACCAAAGGCTATAAAACAGATTTTAAAGTGTCCTTCATCATCGGTATCAATATGTGTTACCGTACCGTCATTTTTCATCTTTAAATTATGACATTAAAATGGTAATCGCTCAAACGAGTCCTTAGGGAAACCATTGACCAAATCCAATGCTCGCTTTTTTCCACCCCATGATTTTTTATAAGAAATGTCAATTTTATATTCTTGACTAATATCTTTCATCTTGGGTTCGAGTAAATGTCCCAAAATCTTTTTGGTAGCATTATGGTGATTAGGATGAATTCGTGTTCTCGAACAAGTGTGAACATCATAAACTTTTCCTAACCTCCATTTAACACCATTTTTGTTCTTAGAAGACACTATCTTCCATTCGCACCCATCTTGCACACAAATTACATCGTACCTAGACTTATTCGATTTCCTAGCCTTAAATTCAAATCCATCTTTGATAGATTTTTTAGCAATTTCATACATGCATAATTCTTTATTATCAAATTCATCACCCTCTTTGAGGATGACAGAGCTATTGTTGTATTTCAATGTATTCGGGATCTTAATTTCAGGACTTGGTGGATTGTGTGGAGTAGGCATTGATAACATCAAATAGTCCTGAATATTAAGTGTCAATTTCCCCCGATAATGCTCGTTATTTATATCATTTATATGGATTTACACTTGTTTTCCGTTGTTTTCCACTTTCAGGTAAATTACGAGCATTGGAGCTAAAGAGATGCGGAAATGGAAACATTACTAAATATTTATCACAGTATGCCTATTTTGAAGAAGTTACGGCGTACAGAGCTATTTCCAAGGGAGAAGTCACTCCATTACGATAAGCTTTAGCGTTTTATATTTCTTTTACTTTCAATTCATGTATTTCGTACCTTTGAATATTGAATTGATTTGCATGATTAATATGATGCTAAGCACCCTTTGGTGCTAGCCTAGTTATAATTCATAATTGTTTTGTTTGCGTTTGCGTTTACCTTTACTTCGTACAATTATTTCTAAGTGTATGCATGCATATTTCTTTGGTAGTCACCCTTGGTTCGGTAGTTTTGAATGGCGGTAGAGGCCAATTGCCTAGGAGATATGACCAGTGACCCTAGGTGAGCGGATTGAGGACAGGAAGGGTAAGATATGACCAACGGCGACCATTTCTACTTGTGCGATTTGACCAACTGATCACCTATCGTTTGGATGAACTTAAGAAATAGGGGTGTAGTGTCTAAGTTCCTAACGGCCGGCACTCACTATTTTGAATCTAGCATGTAGCGGTACTTAATGACTTGGCTTAGGGACCGGGAACAACGAGATTTATGACGGTGCGCTGATTTCTCCGATGGTGGCATCTTTCTTTGATAGGTTAGGCGAATTGACCAAATGTTGTCCTCTCGAATTTGACCCCACCAAGTAATTGGAAGTAGGTAGAGCGTAGACATAACTAGCTAGTATGATTGACTAGGTTAGCACCACTATTCCTCTATTGATTTCCTTTATCCATTTATATGCTTTTATTTTATTACGCATTAGTAGTTTAATTAATTAAATCCCTATCGAAACCATTATTATTACGTGACAATTAGACTTAGTAATAATCCAACACACATAGCTTTTGGGACGACCTCGGCTTTACCATTTACTACACTACACGCGACCGGCACATCGCCTGTTAGTGCACTAGGGTAGACCATAGGTATAGCGAGACACTATAAATATTAAGACACAGTCGATAAAACCGCATTAAGTTTTGGCACCGTTCTTGGGAGTTATATTAGGATTAATATTAAGTTTTTCATTTCGTTTTAAACTTTTCTCACGATCATATTTCAAGATTTGGTACCATGGAAGTTGTTAACATCGATGACCTCACTCTTGAGGAATACTTAGCGTTGACAAGAGTGGAACAAGGGCCGGGTCTCGTAAGACCGCAATCGGAGCGGATGTTCGTTTCAAATTAAAGACCAATTTATGAGGGAGCTTGACTAACCCTTTTCACGAAACAAGGACGAAGGCGATATGAGCACGTTGAGAATGTCCTATACATTGCTAGCCTTTTCAAAATTCAGGCGTGTCTCATGATCTTTGTTATGCTAAGGGTATTCCCAATGACTCTTCTTGGAGCGCTAGAAGATGGATCGAAAGATTGCCGCGGGCGATTAATACTTGGGCGCTACTAAAGAAACACTTTATTCAAAGATATTCCCGCCATCGAAGATTTCTAACCGACTTTTGAGATTCATAATTTCAAACAAGAAGCCGACAAAACTACGTATCAAGCTTGGGACAGATACAACGATCTTCTGTATAAGTGTCCTACCAATGATCTAAATAACCAAAGAAGGTCAATATTTTCTACAAAGGAATAAACGTAACTACAAGGCAAATCTTTGGACTATCAAGGACCTATCCCAAACATGACTCCTACCATCGCAATTGAAGCCATTCAAAAACTGGCGGAACACTCTAAAAAATGGCACGACGGTGGGAGCAAAAGAAACCAAGGCGGAAGTTTTGACGGAATTACAGCAATAGCTAGTAAAATTGAAAATCTGAGTCGAGATATGCTGAAAGTCAGAGAAACCGTTCATGCCATCCAAGTAGGTTGTGAAATCTGTGGAGGAGGACATCTTATGAAAAATTGTCCTCATATGGACGAAGAGAATATTGAAGAAGCTAAGTATGGATAAAATCGACCATTTTATGGAGATAATCAAAATAGTAATGGTTATCGTGGAAATTACAACCGTGGGCCTTATGGAGAAAGAAAGCCCGATTGAAGAATCAATTAATAAGTTCCTGGAAAGTTCATTAAAGACAAAAGGAGCAAGATGAGTGGTTGAAGGAATTCCGGAAAACAACGAGAAACCTTTCGTGCACGACTCAACTCGAAAAACCTAGAATCCATGGTGATGAAGCTCGGTGAAAAAGTAAGGAGGAATAACGATAAACCTGAAGGATCTAAACCAGCTATGGAATGTAAGGTAATTTTTTCTGATGATAACTCGAAGGTTGAGGTCAATGATACGGATTTAGGGGATGATTCTGTCGAGATTGAGTTACGCCATAACATGCCTAGTGAGTTACGGCGTAACTATGTGTTTGACAGTGATAACGGGGTTATGAAGTGTACTGAGGAAATCCAATCTAACGAATTACGCCGTAACCAAGAAACTCAGTTACGGCGTAACTGGGATACGTGGGCAGACAGCTTCCTTGATGTAGGTGAATTGGAGACTCAAAAAACTAGTGAATGGTCCCACGATATTAACCTATTTCCTTTATCACCATCTAAAAAAAGATATCACTGGTGCAAGGCTATACCAGTAACTAAGGGGGACTCGTTTGACCTATGGGCTTCATGTGATCCTAGAAACGAAACTTGTGATGGAGGTACCGACAAGGAGAGAATCAAGAATAACAAGTTTTTATGGACTGCTTACACTGATGATGAAAGACTCGAAAAACTCTCCCTTGAAGATGAAGAAGAGCCACTTATAACTCACTGGTGTGCTCCTATCATCATAACCGACGAGGAGACCACAAGAGCATGGCCTACATGCAGCCCCTTCCACGAGTATTGCAATGGGGGAGACAATGAAATAAAAGAATAGTGGACATGCCCTCATGAGCGTGAAAGACATTGTATAAGATTCGGTGATTTAGCATTTAAAGACTGGTACGCAATTCAATTCAGGGATGCCAAGATCGATCCAAATCTTCTAAAGAAGCTAAAAATTAATTACGAAGAGCACATTCAGAAAAAGGAAGAAGCTAATAGTGACATAAACTGCACAGATAAGCGTTTTAGTGAAACTGACAACAAGAAATTACTCGATCGGCTGGTGCGAAAGAGTAAAATCTCCTTGGGAAATTTTCTGGGTGTCATGTAACCCGTATGATGATATGTGTAACGGAGGAAGCATCTCTGAAAGAATAGGAAAGGATGAATTCTTTTGGTCCTCAACCAATGATGAGGAGAGAACGAGTTTGCCTTGGCTGGACAACCTACGATTCGATAGTTGGGTGAAGATTAAGTATGGACATGTGGACACATTAACCAAAGAGAAGATTTGGAAGGAATACATGGATCAAGAAAACGAAAGTCTCAACAACACGAGTGAAATAACAATTGAAAATGAAAAAGAGTTGGTTAGTAATGATAAAGAAGAATGCAAGCGCGTTCTAGTGGAGAATTTGCTCGATGAAGAATGGTTCAAAGACACAGCTTCTGATGACGATGGTATTGAAGGGATCCTAGATTACCTTGAGTTACAAGGAAATAGGAGTTCACCGATCCCGATGATGAAGCTTACGAACAAAGGAGGTGCAAACTCACGGGATTCCTACAAAAGACCACCTCAATTATTGTTGAAAAATATGAATTCACTCGCTACCACAGGACGGATGAGAAATTTTGTAAAGTCCTGAAAATCAAAACCAATGAATACCTCGAAGCGCTTCAAATGTTGCATGGATGAGGCATAACTTGAGGAAAGATATTGAAGAAGTGGGGCAAACCCAAAGGCCCCCATAGAAGCCCCGCGGCTCTGAGTCTAACTTAAAGACTCGTTAATAAAGAAAAGTACTCTTTCGGAGACAACCCGAATTATCCCTTTCTTGCTTTTTATTTCTTTTACATTGGGTTTTGTGTTTTCTAACCATTATTGCGAAATGAGGAACTAATTCTCGCTGCGATTCTTGATCGAGCAGAGTTACTGGTAACTCATCTTGGTGATTACCCGTAACCAACGTTATAGCGTGAGAACTCTTGACGCATTACCGATTATAGCGTAATACCATCTCGGTGGTTACGCCAGTAACTACTCGCTTTTACTCATACCGAGGTTTTGCGATTCTGGCGTAACTCCTCATAGTAGTTACGACGTAACTTTCTCTACTTTAATTCTTTCATTTTAAAACACGGTAACCTTGTATTAGTTTTAAATAAACTTTGTGGGTGTGTTCCTGTAAACCCTCACGAGACTTCACTCGTCCACTTGGGACACCAAGTGGTTTAATGATCTTGTTGCATATGCTAAATGCAACCGTGATTCCTACGAAAGTGAGTTAGGTTTATTTTTTGTTTTTCATTTTTATTTTTAGAATTATGCTTGTCGGTATTGTGATTTCGTGGATTGAAGTTTGTTCATGACGCTTAAAGCGAAGGCATGATTATTTTTCGTGGGCCTTCTTCTTTTGGAGCAAATTACGGGAAGTTCTCGCTCTAATTCTACCTTTCTCTTCACCTTTATTTTAATGCCTAGTACAAAAGGGACTTTGCACAATTCAAGTGGGGGACGGGAGTAGAATTATCTCTTGAACTTTATTTCGCCCTCATTTTTCTAGTTTATTTTTAAAAATTATGCCATTTTTAAAATTTTGACATGTTTTGCCTAACCTAACTAGATTAGACCTTAGTTGAGCACATACAACCCTTGACATTACATGGCGAGACTAGCCTTATCCGTTTCCAATATTTTACCCCAAATCCACCAAATTATGAGTGTGCTGGTAGCTTGTAAACTTTAAAACTTGGCCTTTGCATCATTTCGAGACCATAGACGAGGTATGTTGAGTTAGCTCGATGTATTTGGACTTTTCAGTTTTAGAAGGCAATATTATACGATTATCACCCAAACAGCCTACCTTTGTGAGTCTATCGATTAGTCACCTCGACTTCTCAACCCCCATGTGAAACCCTTTTGTTGCACTCAGCTTTAGTGTAAGATACCCCTAGATACACCCTTTTGAGCCATTCCTTTCATTTGTCAACCCAATATATTGTTTCGTTACACCTATACACCTTAGCCTACCCTGTAGTCTTTATTTGTGATTGGGAAGTTATCATTTGCCTAAGTTCAAGGTTCAAGTGGAAAGGTTTGGAAATCACGCTTTCATCGACAACATTTATGAAGATCATTGAAGACCCCCCGAATTCCCATTGTTCATCTCAAGTGGGGGGATGTTATGGTATTATGTTATGTTGAAAAAGAAAAAATAAAGAATTTGATTGAGTTATGATATTGTTAAGTGCGATGTTATAAGCACTGTAGTATAAGCTTTATTGATTAGTATCGAGGAGGCCACCTCGGTCACATTTGAAGATTGGAGTTGGAAGTTATGCCAACAGAAGAAGAAAAGGTAGTGTGCCCATCACGGCGCCCTCTAATGATACAACTACCTTGCATTTCATGATCCGGTTTCTAGACTTCTAAGCTTGAACTTTGGGCGGATGACAAGTGGTGATGACTTGGTTATAGATTTAGACTACACCTTGTTTTCATTTTACACCAATTTTATATCCCATGTCTTATCCTACCCTTTAGTCATGAAGCGTGTCTAGGTGATGCTGATGAGCAATCTTTGGTGTCTTGGCCATGGATTTAGTCATGTATCATTGATTTTGTCCACTTCGCCGTGACATGTTAGTAATGACGAGTCACCCCTTAACCTTTGTCGTGTCTACCCATATTGCCTTCGAGAATTGTTTAGCCCCTACCTCTAGTAGTGGAGATTTGTGTAACCGTCAAGCTTATGATAGAATACATGCTATGACTGTGCGATTGAGTGATCACCCCGAAATTGACACTTAGAATAGTTGAGAGATTTGAGTGTTTGTTCCCCTTTCGTGAGGTGTTCGACTTTGTTTTATTCTAGCATAAGGGATTTGTAAACTCATATTTTCCGGTTTTGGAAGATATCATTTAGGAATCTATCTAATAAGGTCTACTTAAGGGCAAGTAGAGTTCACGTGGGGGATATTTGATAACATCAAATAGTCCGAATATTAGTGTCAATTTCCCGATAATGCTCGTTATTTATATCATTTATATGGATTTACGCTTGTTTTCCATTGTTTTCCACTTCGGGTAAATTACGAGCATTGGAGCTAAAGAGACGCGAAATGGAAACATTACTAAAGATTTATCACAGTATGCCTATTTTGAAGAAGTTACTACTGTAACTCCTCTCTCATTTACCGTAACTATTGCGTGACCGAATACCAACTTATCAAGAGGTTACGACGTAACTCTTCCCAAAGATTACGACGAACTCCATTAGGTCAAAAGAGTTTCCACGCTTTTCGATACTTACGCCCGTAACTCGCATCAATTACGACGTAACCGAGTTTATTGAAGACTACGGTGTAACCACTAATAAGGTTCGCCGTAACTAGCGATCTAGTGCATTTCTGAAGGAATAGAAGGTTACGGCGTAACTCCTATATGGATTACGCCGTAACCCAGACCGCATATGGCCTATAAATAGCCCACGAATTCCAGTATTTCTAATCATCCCATTCACACGCAACTCTCTGAGAACATGGGAAAAAGCTCAAGGCAGGTCTAGGGGAGCATGCGGAGCTGTTTCCAAGGGAGAAGTTACTCCATTACGATAAGCTTTAGCGTTTTATATTTCTTTTACTTTCAATTCATGTATTTCGTACCTTTGAATATTGAATTGATTTGCATGATTAATATGAGCGACTAAGCACCCTTTGGTGCTAGCCTAGTTATGATTCCTTAATTGTTTTGTTTGCGTTTACCTTTACTCCATTACAATTATTTCTAAGTGTATGCATGCATAGTTCTTTGGTAGTCACCCTTGGTTCAAGAGTTTTGAATGGCGGTGAGGCCAATTGCCTAGGAGATATGACCAACTGACCCTAGGTGAGCTGACCGAGACGGGAAGGGTAAGATATGACCAACCCGACGACCCTTTCTACTTGTGCGATTTGACCAACTGATCATCTATCGTTTGGATGAACTTAAGAACTGGGGGGTGTAGTGTCTAAGTCCCTAACGACTGAGCACTCACTATTTTGAATCTAGCATGTAGCGGTACTTAATTACTTGGCTTAGGGACCGGGAACAATAGGACTTATGACGGTGCTTTGATTTCTCCTGGTGCATCTTTCTTTGCCGATAGGTTAGGCGAATTGACTAAATCTTTCCTCTCGAATTTGACCCACCTAAAGTAATTGGAAGTAGGTAGACATAGACATAACTAGCTAGGATGATTGACTAGGTTAGCACCACTATTCCTCTATTGATTTCCTTTATCCATTTATACGCTTTTATTTTATTCTGCATTAGTAGTTTAATTAATTAAATCCCTATCGAAACCATTATTATTACGTGACAATTAGACTTAGTAATAATCCAACACACATAGCTCTTGGGATGACCTCGGCTTTACCATTTACTACACTACACGCGACCGGGTACACTGCCCGTTAGTACACTAGGGTACACCATAGGTATAGCGAGACACTATAAATATTAAGACCTGGTCAGTAAAACCTACATCAGTCATATATTCGAATGTATTTGTTGTTTGCCATTTAAGCACAACTTGATCATTTAAAGAAGATGTACTCCCAAAATTTTTGAAAGTTTCATTTTTTGGCTGGTTTATATAGTTATTGACACATTCATTCTTAAATTGGTTGAGATTGTCAAAAGGTTCGTTTTGTGGTATTTGCGAATGAGTGTAAAAACTTTGAGGATCAAAATCATTAGGAAATAAGGAATCATTAAGATCAAATTCATTAGAAGAAGATTGATTTACCTTTGAACTTTTGATAATGATTTTAATTAAAAGTTTAAGCAATGTAACCTTCGGTTTACAAACTTCATTAACGAAAAATTCAACATCATCATCATCAGCTATGTGGACCGGACCGTGTGGCATTTTGTAAGAAGAACCTAAATCGTATCCTTAGCTAATTTTGTACTTTTTCTTCACAAATGATACTAACCCAGCATATCTAATATCTCTGCTTAGTGAAACACCATAACTACTGCCATCTTCAAACACAAGAAACACATGAAATTTTTCCATATGAATATATTGGAATGAAAAATTGGTATAAAAATTTGTGGATGGATATGTGAGTATGCCTTTCAATAGTTTTCCATATGAATATATTTGTATTAAAAATATGGTAGAAGTTGAGTAGTCGAGCAGTCGATCAGTGTCCCAAGCTCGACTGGTAGTTGGGGAGATGGATATTTAATTCCACATTTATTATGACTACCAATCATACAATAACTCACATTTAATATCCATTAAACTTATCAACTAACTCATATTTAAACATTAAATGTTAGTTAATATACCATTAAATTAGTCATCTACCTCACCACATTAAAAATATTCATCTCCCCAACTACCAGTCGAGCAGTCAACTCAACCCATATTTCGACACGTATCCCATGCTCGACTGCTCGACTGGTAGTTTGGAAGATGGATATTAATTCCACATTTATTATAACTACCTCACCACATTAAATATTAAATATCAATCTCCCAACTACCATTCGAGCACTCAACTCAACCCATATTTTTACACGTGTCCCACGCTCGACTACTCGACTGGTAGTTGGGGAGATGGATCTTTAATTCCAAACCTATCCTATAATAACTCACATTTAATATCCATTAAAGTTATCAACTAACTCATATTTAAACATTAAATGCTAGTTAATACACCATTAAATATTCCATCTACCTTACCACATTAAATATTAAATATATCTATCTCCCCAACTACATTCGAGCAGTCAACTCAACCCATATTTTGACACATGTCCCATGCTCGACTGCTCGACTGGTAGTTGGGGACATGGATACTTAACTCCACATTTATTATAATCTACCTCACCACATTAAATATCTCTGACTACCGATTCGAGCGATCAACTCAACCCATATTTTGACACATGTACCATGCTCGACTGGTAGTTGGGGAGATGGATACTTAACTCCACATTTATTATAATCTACTCACCACATTACATATCTCCCCAAATACCAGTCAAGCAGTCAACTCAACCCATATTTTGACATGTGTCCCATGCTCGACTGGTAGTTGGGGAGATGGATATATTTAATTACACATTTATTATAACCACCTCAACACATTAAATATATCCATCTTCCAACTACTACCGTTGAGCGATCAGCACGTTATATTTCATTTGCTCATTGGTAGTCAGTAGATAGATATATTGAATCTCAAAAAATCCTATCCTTAAACAAATTCGTATGGATAGATTTATGTGTCTATGTGGAGCTGGAAACATAGTGCTACGACAATCACACAAGAAGCATAGCTATGGTAGACTTTTCTATCCATGTCCTCGTTCAAAGGTTATCAGTCTCATGTTTCCCGTATATGTAACTTAGGTGTTAAAAAGTCATTTCATAACCATCTCTTACTTCTAATATTTAACAGCCCGCAACAAAGGAATACGGATGTAAATTTTTTATGTGGAATGATGAATTTGATAACCATCCCGGTTTAGGTCCTTCACAACAACCTAATTTTTATTCTCCGGGACCTTCAACACAATATACAAGTTATACTCCACCAGCTTGTACATCTGAACTAACAAAATGTTCCAACTGCAAGTTTAAAGATCTACAAATAAACATGCTAGAGACAAGAATAAAGATGTTGGAATCCAGACTCGAATTGGCAATGAATCCAGACAACCACGCATGTATGTCAGGTGCATTGCTAAATGAGCTGTTAGAATCGGTTGGAAATCTAAGTGTGGAGTAGTAATCAAATTTGCACAACGTATATTTAATGTGTTGACTTATGTTCGACGTTAATCAATTTGGAATAAAATTCATCTCTTTTAGCTATTTTATATTTTATATTGTTTGATTGTTCAATACCGCATCACATCTAACTAAGTAGATAAAAACACTAAATTAATAAAAAAATTACATTATTTAAAATTCAGATTACACTTTCACTACTTCCAACACCACTTCCATTGTTAGGAACCGTATCCTTGGAGAAAACCTTAACCACATTTTTTAGTTTAATATTAAGATAGTGATTTCCAGATTGTTTGGGAGAAAACACAGAAACGTTATGAAGGATCAAAACAACTCAAGCGGAAGTCTTTTCAAACCTCTCGTCATTAACAACTTTGTGTTGTATTGAACTCGATATTAAACCTGAAACGTCTTTCAATGATACTGTGAGATCACCCAAGACGTTTAGGGTACAAGACTTAATTATCGCAACAACCTTGTCAAGTTTCTCTTTCTTGCAAAATTTCTTGATATCGGCGAAAAAACCAATCATGATACCGCCATCAGGTTTCATATACTCAACTGCGCTAACCCATGGCCCACTATTAAAATTGGAATCCTCTCCCACATCATACACTACTCTCCTAATGTACTTCTGTGTCGCCATTATACCATCATCCACACCCACATCATTCGCCGTTTGAACTATACCTACAGCACTTCATATTATCCTAACCAGCATTGTACACGAATAATTTTCAGCTGTAGTGTTTCCATACAAAACTGCGTTTTGGGTGGTCGCTGATAGTCGGAGATCGGGGTCATCTATATCAAGTAATTCTTCCCAATTTTGTGGTGAATTCATTTTGAAGTTTAGTTTGTGGCAAGTATATAATTGTTTGTGTGGGAATTCCATATGTTATTAACTTAAATTTATATATTTATCATATACAACAAACATTAAATGTAACATCTCCCCAACTAGCATCTCCCAACCACGGTCGGCGATGGTGTAAGATTTAATAAAACGACCATACATTAGCTATATGATAATTAGCAAAAGAAATATATATATATATATATATATATATATATATATATATATATATATATATATATATATATATATATATATATATATATATATATATATATATATATATATATATATATATATATATATATGGGTTTAGTTATTATGAAAAGTTTCTTATAATGAAAAGAATGAGAAGGCATGTGGGTGACATGTGTCACCTTGCCACATCATCATGCCACATCACCACCCCACCCCCCCGCTCCCCCGGCCTAAAAAAAAATTTTGGGCAAAATTTTTTTCCACAAATTTTTCTTGCATCACAGCTTATGAATTTAGTGCATCAAGGTTATAAATTATCGCATCACAGGTTATAAAGTTATTGCATCACAATCATGATTTTAGTGCATTAATG
Source organism: Chrysanthemum lavandulifolium (assembly GCA_022545495.1). Classification (NCBI taxonomy): domain Eukaryota; kingdom Viridiplantae; phylum Streptophyta; class Magnoliopsida; order Asterales; family Asteraceae; genus Chrysanthemum; species Chrysanthemum lavandulifolium. The sequence continues at coordinate 264,659,845 of CM040241.1, forward strand.
TTATAACCTTGATTTTAGTGCATCATAGTTGATGCACTTAACTATTAACTATGATGCAATAACTTATAATAAAGATGCACCAAAACTTATTAGTGCATTAAGGTTATAAGTGATTGCGTCATAATTATGATTTTAGTGCATTAGTTATAAATTCACGCATTACAGCTTATAAAGTTCTTGCATCACAATCATGATTTTAGTGCATTTAAGGTTATAACCTTGATTTTAGTGCATCATTGTTGATGCACCGAACTATTAACTATGATGCGGTAACTCACCAATGGAGCATTAGTCCAATGGTTGGAGCATTTGTGCTTGAGTCAATTGACCCAAGTTCAAGTCCCATCCTTGGCATTTGCTTCATATAGGTACCCACCTGCAAAACCTGTGGGCACACCTGAGAGACTTTGCGGAACAAGAGCTCGGTGCGAGTCTTGGCTCGTGCTCACTCCAGTTGGTGCCCAGCTGGCTGGAGAGTTCACGAGCTATTCCTTGTGGGGTAGACAATGGTGGTGCCAAAAGCACCCGGGGTCGGGGTGTTCTACCAATCTACACCTTTTGTGGAATGATGCAAGAACTTATAATAAAGATGCATCAAAACTTATTAGTGCATTAAGGTTATAAGTTCTTGCATCACGGTTATAAATTTCTTGCATCATAATCATGATTTTAGTGCATTAAGGTAAAAAAATTGTTTTGGGGGGTGGGCGAGGTGGGGTGACACATGACATGGTGATGTGGCAACGGTGACACATGTCACCTCCACATGCCTTCTCATTCTTTTCATTATAAGAAATTTTCATTAATGATCGTGTGACTCTTAAAATCCTATTCACCGATTAGATATGTCACCGAAAGAAAGTGATTCTGTTCCTCTCTTTTTTAGGATTCCGAGGATGGGCGGCCCATTGTAAGCGATACCGGAGTTTAATATCTAGTTTTTCTCGCTTACGAAATGCTTACGCTTACCAAAAGGACTAGGGCATCTTGTCAAAAGCAAAAGCGGCGGTGACTACTGTCGAATCTATAAAACTCGATTGAAGCGGGTGGAACCCACAATTGAATCATCTGTCTAGAGGTCTATGCCCTATTGGTCCTAGTATCATGGCGACCCGAACGGCCGCCCTCAATTACTAGACCGACCGCTATAATAATTCCATAAACACCTAGCGAAGATATGGCAAACAAATAAAGTAGCCCTATGTTCGGATCGACAATACCATACCATAATCAAAAGGTACACGGCCCGGCGACTGCTGAGACTTAACATAAATGTAGCCACTGGAGCCATTTTAAAGGAAAGTCGCTTGATATTGGTTCGAATCCAATTCGTGAGATGGCCATCTTGGTCATATCTTGGAATCTGCCTTGATATAAGTCGGATGGATAGTTTTTAGATTAAAAAGAATCAAAATATATATATATATATATATATATATATATATATATATATATATATATATATATATATATATATATATATATATATATATATATATATATATATATATATATATATATATATACCTCAGCACTGCCACCGTGATCGCGACCATGTTTTATCGGAATGTTTACATAAGCGCTATACCAACAATAGAAGAGAAGCCAAAGCAGAAGTTAGATTGTTTACATAACTTAGATTGTTTACAGAACTTAAATGTCTAAGAACTTAGCAGCTTGAAATGTTTCGCGGAATTGGAATCTTGTATTTCCATAAATATTCAGCCAAATACTCACGATAAGCCAAAGCTGCTTGAACAGGATTCTTCACGTTCAATGATAGATTATGAGACAACCTGTATAAAAGTATACAGACCCAAACACTACAATCCCCATAAAGACCCCCTTGTTTAGGGACATCAGGTGCATACCCAAAGGAAACATGATAATTATTGGCATCGATATTCTTCTTTTGTATCACCTCACTCTCAACAAGATACGTTGGTAGTTGACAAGCAAAAACTTCCCTGAAAGTTATCCACCAGCTACGTTTTTCAATTGTCGGGCTCCCAAGGCTATCACATAAAGTTATAACGCCTGTTGTGATGGATAATTCGCCCAGGCACCGGTGTGTTTTAGGTTGATTGATTGGAAAGAACACCTAAAGATGTAAATAGTTTCATCAGATTCAAAGGTAAGCCAAATGATTAGAATGTTTAGAATCGAAAAAGTGTCTCCATCTCAACTAAAATTACATGCAAGTTTACACACATGAATGTCCTTTTTCTATCTTTGACTATGGATCCAGATTCTAGCTGTCTACAACCAATTGTATTGGCATTAACCTTCAACATGCATGAGTTTTTTATATGGACATCTTTGAAAAGTAAAGAGTCTAGATAAACCTTAATTGAAGACCATATGCATGTTTGACAGTGAAAAGTAAGGCTCAGATCTACAAATGAATGAACGGTACAAAACACCCGCCATAGCTACAACCACGTTCCCTAAGGTGTGGCTTTCCTGCCAAGATATGGGTGTCATTGAATTGTAGTCCGATAAACCATTTGTAGAAAAGGTTCATCATTGCCTGACTAAAAGTAAATCTGTTTGCCATTTAAAAAGTAAGCCCCTGGTTAGAAATGTCAATTTTATATTCTTGCGATTAAAAGTAAGGCTCGGATCTATAAATGTATAGGAGCTACAAAACACCGCCATGGCGACCACATTCCCTAAGGTGTGGCTACGCTTGCAAGATACGGTGTCATTGAATTAATAGTCCGATTAACCATTTTGAAAAAGGTTCATCATCTCCTGACTAAAAGTAAATCTGTTTACCATTTAAAAAGTAACCCCCGGTTAGAAATGTCAATTTTATATTCTTGACAGTTAAAAGTAAGGCTCAGATCTACAAATGTATGAGCGCTACAAAACACCATCATAAGCGACAACCACATTCCCTAAGGTGTGGCTACCACCTTGAATCACAGGTGTCATTGAATGTAGTCACGATAAACCATTTGCGAGAAAAGGATCATCATCGCCTAACTAAAGCATATTGTTAATGAAAGTAAATAATTTAGTCATCTCGAGATGAAAAGGCCACGATCAATAATCATGAAAACTAGAAGGGGTTGAATAGTTTACCGATTAAAAACTTTGTTTTGAAACTTATTGAAAGATCAATTGATATTGATCTTAAGTATATTAATGAAATATGCAAGCAATATGTAATAAGTAAGTAAGGAAAGAAATGATCAAACCACAACAAGTTGTTTATAGTGGTTCGACCTACAAGGACTCTTTTCCTTGCCCTACTCCACTCCCGAGTCTCACACTCGAGAGTTTAACTTCACTAGTCAACAAGCTCCTTTCACGTGGAGAAAACCTTTACACTTAAACACACTATTTCCGACACTAAGCTAGATGTCGGAGTTCTTTCAAGGGTACAACTACTCACACACAATGTATTTGAGGACTAAAATACTAACCACTCACACTCACAAGATTATGATGGTTTGATACAACAATGAAGTATGGATCAACACTAGATCATACAACACTAAACAAACAAGACTTCCAACTTCTCGTTGAAGCTTGAATATGACTTGATCTTCTTTGCTACAAAGAGATCACTAATATGATATAAATGAGTTAGAAAGGTTAGAGAAGATATGTAGAGAGTATGTTGGAAAGGGATGAAAAACTACTTGGCTTGGCATTGCTATTTATAGCCAATTTGGACGGGGCGATCCACGGACGCGGACCCTAAAAGGGTTCCGCGTGTACCCAATTAGTGCCCGCTTGATCGGCGATCAAGATATCAAATCTTGCCTAAAGTCAACTCTATCTAAGTAAGATTGTGTAAGATATGAAGAGTACAAATCTTCACAAAATATCTAATGGAATCTTCAATGATCTCCATGATGTAATACATGATGTTAAAATGTTGTATTACTATTAATAGAAATATGCAAATGCTTAAGTAGTGTTTGGTTTTAAGAACCTAACATTCTACAAACTACTATCATACATAATGATTAGAGTCATATCAAGATGTTACTAATCATAAATGTAAATCTTGAATGATGAATATATTGTTTGAAAGCTTGTTTTAATATCTAATAAACTTGACAAGCTTTAAGCTTTTATAAATTAAATTTACTTTTGTAGTTAACAAAACTTAGGCAAAGATCAAAAATATAAATAACGTTTAATGGCGATATTTGTATTAACAATCTCCCCTTTTGTTGAGGACAAAATATAAATTTATTTTTATAAAAGAGACAAAGTTTGTACAAGAGTTATAAAATATTAGTTTTAGAACTTTGAAAAGGAAATGATAATATAAGTGTATGAATTTTGACTTTTATGAAAGTCGAAGAATTCACTAGTTGATGCATGATGTTGACTTTTTCGAGAAAGTCAAAGTATGCGATTTGACTTTTAAGAAAAGTCAAGTATTATCAATGAGGGTTCTGTTTGACTTTTAGAAAGTCAATTGTATGCGGTTGACTTTTCGGAAAAGTCAAATATAAATAATTTCAAGTTCTATATTTTCTCCCCACTTTTGTCTCAACAAAAGAAGAGGCTATCTTGGAATGTAATGAGCCGAGCTTATTATCTCCCCTTGTTCAAAGCTCCCCTAAATTGGGTGCTTTAATGGGAAGATACATGGATTGTGAAAATAAAGCTACAAAAAAAATGTTAGTAATAATGATCATTAAAGCATTTCCAAACACTATGTAATGACACCAACAACATAATAAACAACATTCATTTGTTAAAATTTTTCATGAGTAAAGATCATGAAAAGAGAACACAATGATGTGTTTCTAGTACAAGAGAAAGAAAAAAATTATCCTAAAAACAAAAACAAATAAAGACTATTCTAAAACCATCCTAAAGAGATGGTGGATGGGAAAAAGCGTTGAGGCGCTCGAGAATGTGGTTGAGGATGAACCTCATTTCTTCGTGGAAGTCATGGACCATAATCCGGGTCCGTTCACAGTTTGACCCGTTGCTCACAAGTGGAGCAACCATGTCTTAGTGGGTAGAAAGTTTGCGGAGGTTGTGGTGGTGGAATGGTGGATGTGTTGGTGGTGTTGGGGATGTTTGGAGTGGTCATGATGGATGCAAGCAAAGCACTTTGCATTTGCATTGTCTCACAAGTGAGAATCCACCATGCCTTTGAATTGGTGGAGGTTGTGGAGTTCGGCTTGAATCTCCTCTCTAGTGGGATTGTCATCCGCATACTCTCGGAATGTCCTCGATATGAGGGACATTGATGATGGAAGTGGATGATCCCGTATAAAGGACCATGAATGTCCTTGTGAATGGGGTGGAAAAGGAGGTCTTGGCCTAATGGGCGTTTGGGTCAATGGATGACCGAGGTGATTCATGGCGATTAAGCTCAATGGTGCCAAATGATGGCAATGGTGGTGGATGACTTGTCCTGGGAGGCAAGTCTTCCAGAATCCTCTAGGAAAGGATTTGGTGATGTTGGTGGGTGAAAATAACTCCATGGGGTGAGAGTGGGAGACCTTGGTGAAGGTGGTGAGGGTGTTTTGGATGTTTGGATGGGTGCGGTGGAGGTGAAGTAGGTGCTTTTGATGGTGGTGGAGTGGTGATCACAATGTGTGATGAAGTGGGTGTAGCCAAGGTAAGTGTGTATCATCTCTAATGGGAGATGAGATGGTGAGTGGTGAAGATTCGGGATGATGAGCTAAGATTAACAAAGCAACAAGGCCTTACGCTTATTCTAGCGGTTTTCTTGCAAGGTTTTGGTGATGATTTAGTCATTTTTATCTTGGGTTTTGATTTGCTAGATAGTAAGTGAGAGTGAAGAAGGTGTGAGGATGATCATGGTAAAGCCTTTCAATTTATAGAGGTAAGAAATTGTTGAGAAAAGGTTTGATTTGATGTTGAACCATTGAATAGATGAGGTTCCTAATGATTTGGAAGTGGGTTGAATGCTAGTCATATCACCCGAGTCAATCCATACAAAGAAGATGGAGTGAGGAAGAAAAGATATGCAATAAATGTGTTCTAGTGAGTGGAATTTCTAATATTGAGTTACCCAGTTTGAAGGTACCAAAAATTTGGTTCCTTCCTTTATATAAAGGGCTCCTTGGGTGGATTTTTCAAATTTTGAATTTTGGTGGGAAATGGTTTCTTACATCCATAGTGAATAATACTAGTTCTAATAACGGTATAAACTAGTTAAGATTGATTTATAAGTGATGGAAGATAATTTGGAATCTACGAAAGAGTCGAAATTGAAAATTACAGGAGGATCTCTGACACCAAAATCATACAGACGGAACCCAAAAAGGTGCCGTCTGGTCACTGTCTGATATGGCGGTGCCAAAATTCATAAAGGGCGGTACCAAAATAAAGGTGAAATCGATCCAATGAAATCTTGAAATTTGGACGAAAGTTTCCTAAAAGCGAAATTTCGAAATCGAAAATTTTTCTCAAAACTTGTTAAACTAAACATTTCTAGTTAGGAAAAGTAAATAACACATATGTAAACACGGTGGAGCATAGATTAAGAGCAAGGCTTATTGATTTTCACAATATAGTGAAAATGGGTAAAATTGATAACATACTTGTGCTATCCCCACATGAGAGTTGTTAGCATACACCATTGTTTCAAGTTATATTATCATCCTACATAATAAAAACAACTAAATAGTATCAAACATTAACGATAATGCATTGTTCCAAACACTCCTTAAAGTACCCTTATTTGTCCAACTTACATAAAATTTTGTTCATCATCCTACGAGGCAGACGAACATTCCCTTGGTTGCTTGAATTCTGTTGATTCATTCTCAATTTCGGGAAGAGATGTGTAATACTCTTGAGGTGGAAGGCGAGCTTGGAAGACCATCCTCGGAGCTATTTGATGATGATGATGAAGGGTTGGAGGTTTAGCTCTCTTGCCTTTAGTCTTAGCAACTCGAGCATCACTCAAGGGCACAAAGATGTGAGGATGAGATCATATTGAAGGTGCATCCCTTTTGGGGTTGGTGGAATTGGGCGAAGTTTCTATAGAGGCGGGTGAGAAGCATCCGTATGGAAAACAACGGATCCTTGAGTTGGAATATCAATCATTCTCTAGCTATGTAGTAGGCTAAGTTGAATGGTTGTCGGGTGGACAAGTTGTAAAGCATGTGGCAAAGACAAGCGTTTATGTGATCCTATTCCCTATGGTGCTAATAGCGTTTGCTCTAAGTAACTCCTCCATTTCTTAAATTAGGTGCTTAAGTTCATTGAGCTCCATTCCATATGGATCTCGGTCTACCTCTTTTCCACTTTCGGGTGACTCGGGTTGTATCCGTTTTGGGTTAAAAAGGTGTTCACGGATGACATCCTTATCGGCTAAGCGGGTTATGTAGGGAGAAGGCGGTCATTGATTGCATCAAGTGCGGTGGTGACCACTTATCCGTGTGAACACAAGTTCCTCGGTTGGGAATTCCTAGTACTCTGGCAAATTCACTTAAAGTGATGGTGAAGTCATTTGATTGATTCTAAAGCTAGACAAAACTCATCATCAACTTCATCACTAAAACCGGTCACTAGCATAGAATTCTAATCTGAACCTAGGACAAATTGGTTCATCAATGTCAAGAAGACAATCGAATTGAATGGCGGCTAGTTCTTCACGAAGATTGGTATGCTCGAGGAAGGATGAGTGAATGGTTCTACCCTCGTGGAAATACCTAGATTCTAGACCCTAAATATTTCTACTTGTTCCTTGGTGAGTCCTTTGGTTTTGTGGTGTTTGGGAATGTAGTTAAGTGTCTTTGTGATCATAGAATCTTGCGGCTACCATGGTTATTCCTAAGGATAAAATTAACATGTTAAAACTTTAGATAAATTTTAACGTTTTGATTCTAGTGTGTGCCTATATGAAAACAATTTGGAGTTACGGTTATCTAGAGCTCATTTTATGCATAAAATGGTTTTAGTGGAGTGTTTGGCAAATACCATGAGATAACCCAAATGCTCCTAATTCAATGTAGCTACATTTGAATATGCAGGGGTGCATATTAGTTATCTGATACCTTTAGTATTCAAGAGCATGCAAGTGATGAAAATTCTAACGTTTCTATTTGTATTAGCAATGAAAATGTTTTCCTATAAGTGAGAAGCTTTTCAAAACTTTTGACATGGGGTGTTTGGTTGTTTGAATAAGGCCATATATTTATTATCTATCAATTAGTGGAAACATGATTTGTTTATGCAATATGATAATGTAGTACCTAATTTGAATGACTAGTTATACAATTTGCCAATTGAATTCATATTTGGTATAAAAGCATACATAAAACCCCATGTAATGATTTGTGATAGTTTTGTGCATAAATAAGAATCCTAGACTCGAATTAAGAGATGAAATGTAGTTAGGATACTTACAATGATGTTATCTTGGTGATAAGAGAGTGGGAAGATGATAATAATGAGCTTGGTTTAAGTTTTACGTTTTGGTAAAGTGGGTTGTGAGGAAGAAGATGTTATGTATAAAATTGTTTTGTACATGTAGACACCACGGACGACTGACACCAAATTTTGGTTCCGTCCGTGTAGTCGTTTGGTGCCGAGTATTTCTGATGCGAATACAAGACAAAATTATTTTGTTTTGACTATTCTAATGTTTTAACTATGTTTATCCTACATGTTTGGTTCTATTAACCCTAAACCAAGTCTAAGAAAATTAAAGGTTCTCGTTTAAGTGGTTTAGTAAGAATGTCGGCAATGTTGTCTTGAGGATACTTTCGATTGAGATGTTTCCTTTTGAACATTGTCGCGAAGAAAATGATAATGGTTTCAATGTGCTTTATGCGTGCATGTTGAGCAGGATTCTTCTTTGAGATCGATGGCTCCTTTGTTGTCGCAAGTATTACAATATCGTTGAGATGAATTCCGTAGTCTCGAGAGCTTGCTTCATCAAAGAGCTTGTTGACATGCTTTTCGTTGAGGCGTATTCGGCCCGATGGTAGAGATGGCTAAAGCCGTTTGCTTCTTTGCAAACCATGAGGTGAGACAATGTCAACAAAGTGCAAATACCACTTGTACTTTTCTATCGACATAATCATCGGCATGATCCGAGTCGGCATACACTATGGTTTCTATACCGTTCCTTTGGGATACCATAATCCTAAACACGTTGTTCCTTAATATATCTAAAAATCCTTTTAATGCTTCTAAGTGTGATGCCTTTGGGTTTTCTTGAAAGCGAGCACATAGACAAACACTAAACATAATGTCGGGTCTACTAGCCGTAAGATAGAGTAGGCTACCAATCATTCCTCTATATTTAGTGTTATCTCTGGATTCTCCTTCTTGTCCTTGGTGAGTTTAGTGTCCGAAGACATGGGTGTTTTAGTTGGTTTGGAATCTTCAAGACCAAATTTCTTAAGCATGTCTTTTATATATTTAGATTGGTTAAAGAAAATACCATCTTCTAGTTGTTTAATTTGAAGTCCTAGAAAGAAGTTTAACTCACCCATCATACTCATTTCAAACTCGTCATGCATGATTTTAGAAATCATTACATAGTTCTTGACAAGTTGATCCGAATATAATGTCATCAGTATATTTGAACAATAATAATTTGCGATTCCTTTTTCTTAGTAAAGAGTATTATCTACTAATCCCATAGTATATTTGTTATCAATAAGAAAAGTCTTAAGGCGGTCGTACCAAGCTTTAGGTGCTTGTTTAAGGCCGTATAATGCTTTCTTGAGTTTGAAGACATGATGTGGTTTCTCAAAGTCGGTAAAACCGGGAGGTTGAGCAACATACACTTCTTCGTTAATAAACCCATTAAGAAAAGCACTTTTAACATCCATTTGAAATAATTTAAAATCATAAGCACATGCATAAGCAAGTAATATTCTAATAGATTCAAGTCTAGCTACCGGTGCATAAGTTTCATCATAGTCAATTCCTTCTTGTTGATTATAACCTTGTGCAACAAGTCTAGCTTTGTTTCTAGATACTATACCATTTTCGTCCATTTTGTTTGAAAGACCCATTTTGTTCAATTATAGTTTGATCTTTAGGTTTTGGAACTAGTTTCCAAACATCATTTCTAACGAATTGGTTTAATTCTTCTTGCATGGCCATTACCCATGACTCATCTTTTATTGCTTCATTTATGGTTTTTGGTTCAATGGTGGATACAAAACAAAAATGATTACTTTGATTTTGAGCTTGTGATCTTAAGGTTCTTTGATTAAGTTTTCCTATGACCTTTTCTAATGGATGACTTTTAGATTCTTTTATGTTGACAATTTCCTTATTTAATGGTTCATCTTCCTTGTTATTATTAATTTGACTTTCAATTATTTGACTTTCAACTAAGTCATCATCTACCAAAGGTGATGTCTTAGAGGAGGTGGACTTTAAATCAAATGTTATGTTCAACGATTCCTCGACTATCATTGTTTCTTTATTTAAGACAATGTAAGCTTTACTAGTTTGAGAGTAACCAAAAATACACCTTCATAAGACTTTGGGTCAAACTTGGTGAGATAATCCTTAGTGTTAAGAATAAAACATTTGCAACCAAAGACTTTAAAATATCCTAATGTTGGCTTTTTACCTTTATAAAGTTCATATGGTGTTTTGTTTAGGAAAGGGCGATATTAGGACTCTATTTAAAATATATGTAGAAGTGTCAGCGCGTTACACAAAACTTTTGAGGAATGTTTTGTTCATTAAGCATTGTTCTACTCATTTCTTGAATTGTTCTATTTTCGTTCTACTACTCCATTTGATTGAGGTGTTAGTGGAGGCGGAAAAGTTATGTGTTATACCATTTGTATCACAAAAGTTTCCAAATTGAGTTTCGTTGTCAAATTCACGACCATGATCCGTTCGGATCGACACAATTTGACACCTAGAAGATTTTGAATTTTCTTGCTAAGTATTTCAAATTTATCAAAAGCTTCATTTTGGTTTTCAAAATAACGTCCAAGTAAACCTTGAGTAATCATCTACTATGACCAAAGTGTATAAGTTGCCTCCATAGCTTCTTATAGCGGATGGTCCAAACAAGTCCATATGTAATAATTCTAGACACTTAGATGTAGATACCATATTTTTAGACTTGTGACTACTATGTGTTTGTTTACCAATTTTGCAAGCGTCGCAAAAGTGTTGGTCATATTTAGTTTTGGCAAATTCCTAACTAACTCTTTTGAAGATAGGTTTTGTATAAGTCTCATATTAGCGTGACCTAGCGTCTATGCCAAAGAGATGAGCTATCGTCTAATGTTGTTAGGCAAAGTTTGTCATTATATGTTTATCTATTTTCATAGCGTATATATTATTTTTCCTAACTCCTTTAGCTATGGTGATACCATCTTTTAGTATTTTACTACCATTTTCATCAAATAGTACTTTATACTTTTTATCGCATAGTTGGCTAATACTAAGTAGATTAAATCCTAACCTATCCACATGAGCAACATTTTCAATAGTTAGAGTTATGAGCAATCGTACCTTTGCCAATGATTTTGCTTTTAGATTGCTACGAAGTGACATTACCTCCGTCATACTCTTGGTATGATGAGAAGAGACTTTGTTGCCCGTCATGTGTCGTGAGCATCCACTATCTTTTATCCATTCATCGGTTCCAATCCAACTTTTAAGCATACCTAGGAAGCGAATAACTCAAACATTTGGTCCCCGATATCTCATGGGTCCGTTTGGGTTAAACATACCATTATTTGATTCATGTATGGAAATGATGGGTAAGGGTTCCATGGCATGTGTCTGGGGTTTGATATGGTCTAGGAATGTTTTGATTCCAACCGTTGTGTTGGTAGTTAGGTTGAACGTTGTGGTTGCTCTTAGGAAAGGCGTTTGGCAAAGAGGTTTTATATCGTTGTTGAGTAGTTTTGATCTAAATTCATTTTAACAAGTCCTACTCACGATATAATGGTGGTTTTAGTTTAACATTATCATTGGTTTTCTTTGTTATTTTAACAAATTGATGCGGTCCGTATTGCGAACATTACATTATATTTGAAGTACCATGTACCCTTTTGCTGTGGACGGAACCCTTATTTTGGTTCCGTCGGTCCGTCTTTATCTTCTTGACGATTTTTGTAGAATGTTAGTCTTTTCGGCCGTTTTGTTTTGACTCTTTGGAATTAATACTTCATTGAAACCTAGCCCATTCATGTCTCCGGTGTTTTATGGATTTTAACTATTTCATCGGCAAGAGCGATGTTTTGTTAAACCTTTTAAACTTAGAGTTATTTTCTATTAAAACTTCTTGTGTGAGCTTTAGTTTTCTATTTCAAGATTAAGCTCTTGACATGATTTACAATCATCGTCATTTGCTTTTCCTTTTCAAGACGTTTTGCTTTTCTTTTAACTCATATACCTCATTTTCCAAAAACTCCTTTTGGTTTTTAAAAATTATTTTTAGTTATGATTTTTAGACTTAGCTCACACAATTGATTATATTGTTTTGCAAGGTGTCATCATCTATAGAAGAATAAGAAGAGTCGGAAAGTACCTCATTTGACTCATGTGCCATTAGGCGATCTCTTCCTTGCTTGATTCTTCATCGTCTTCACTATCACTCCAAGCACCACACAAAAGCTCGTTGAGTTTTGCTTTTAGGTGGCTTGGGACATTCTCCTATAAGATGACTTGCATCACCACATCTAAAACACTTTCTTTCACCTTTAATCTTCTTATCATCCCGATCTTTTGGAATGGCTTCTTTTCTTCTCGAGGTTGTCTTACAAACTTTCCTCTTCTAAAGAACTTCTTGAAATCTCTAACGGCCATGGCATACTCCTCATCTTCACTATCGAACAAGATTCACCATCATCGCTTGATTCCACCTTTGCTTTAAAACAGCGGATTTGATCTTCTCCTTTCTTCCTTTGATGATCTCGAATCTTTCTCCATTATCATTTCGTGAACTTTGAGGTTGCCAATTAGCTCGTCTAGTGACATTATTGAGAGATCTTTTGATTCTTCAATAGCGGTCACTTTAGCTCTCCATTTGGGATGGAGTGCTCTAAGAAATTTCGACAAAGTTCTTACTACGAAAAGATTCATCAAGTGCTTTAAGTGATGTAATGATAGTGTTAAACGAGCAAACCCACAATCAATGGTTTCATCTTGAGGATAACAAATTGTTCATATTGTTGAACAAGAAGATCAATTTTGTTATCCTTGACTTGTGAATTACCTTGATGTGTAACAATTAAAGATTCCCAAATATCTTTGGCGGTTTCACACATAAAAATTCTTTCATATTCTTTTCTAGGTAAAGCATTATAAAGCATCATTTTAGCTTCATTATTTTAGCAACTAATTTCTTTTGTTCATCAACGGAAATATCCTTTGTTGTAGAACTAAAATCTCCTTTGACAATAATAAACCAAAGATCTATATCTTTTGATTTTACATATGTTTCAAAACGGTTTTTCAATAGATAAATCCATTGGTTTCAAAAAGTGGTGGTCTTTGCATAGATTGCCCTTCTTTAAAGTTTTGAGAATCCATGGATCGTTTCAAGTTTATAAAATACAAGTTATTTTAGAAATTCTTGAGCAACGAGGCTCTGGTACCAATTGTAGAAAACTAGAAGGGGTTGAATAGTTTACCGATTAAAAACTTTGTTTTGAAACTTATTGAAAGATCAATTGATATTGATCTTAAGTATGTTAATGAAATATGCAAGCAATATGTAATAAGTAAGTAAGGAAGAAATGATCAAACCACAACAAGTTGTTTATAGTGGTTCGACCTACAAGGACTCTTTTTCCTTGCCTACTCCACTCCCGAGTCTCACACTCGAGAGTTTAACTTCACTAGTCAACAAGCTCCTTTCACCGCGGAGAAAACCTTTACTTAAACACACTATTTCCGACACTAAGCTAGATGTGAGTTCTTTCCAAAGGTACAACTTCTCCCACACACAATGTATTTTGAGGACTAAAATACTAACCACTCACACTCACAAGATTATGATGGTTTGATACAACAATGAAGTATGGATCAACACTAGATCATACAACACTAAACAAACAAGACTTCCAACTTCTCGTTGAAGCTTGAATATGACTTGATCTTCTTTGCTACAAAGAGATCACTAATATGATATAATGAGTTAGAAAGGTTAGAGAAGATATGTATGAGTATGTTGGAAAGGGATGAAAAACTACTTGGCTTGGCATTGCTATTTATAGCCAATTTGGACGAGGGCGTCCACGGACGCGGACCCCTAAAAGGGTTCCGCCCGTGTACCCAATTAGTACCATGATCGGCGATCAAGATATCAAATCTTGCCTAAAGTCAACTTTATCTAAGTAAGATTGTGTAAGATATGAAGAGTACAAATCTTCACAAAATATCTAATGGAATCTTCCAATGATCTCCATGATGTAATACATGATGTTAAAATGTTGTATTACTATTAATAGAAATATGCAAATGCTTAAGTAGTGTTTGGTTTAAGAACCTAACACATTCTACAAACTACTATCATACATAATGATTAGAGTCATATCAAGATGTTACTAATCATAAATGTAAATGCTTGAATGATGAATATATTGTTTGAGAAAGCTTGTTTTAATATCTAATAAACTTGACAAGCTTTAAGCTTTTATAAATTAAATTTACTTTTGTCGTTAACAAAACTTAGGCAAAGATCAAAAATATAAATAACGTTTAATGGCGATATTTGTATTAACAAATCGTTCTTGTATATTTTCGGTTCTAGTTCCACAAAGGCCACGATCAATAATGAGCTGCGGTTCTCAAAGAAAGATGGGAAAGCGAGAGAGGATGTTGCGAAAAGTAATCTACACCAAATTACTTGTCACGACATTCTCTTGATGTCACATCTTTCTTTGGTGAAATGTAATCTACCGATGATCGAGAGCCTTTTGTGGGCTGAATCTAACAACATGCATAAAACAAGAAAATTGCCAAAGAGGCCAAAAATCCAAGGTTGGTCCATTTTCTATACACTCTGCTTAGCATCCTTTTCGCATTTTGGCATTTAATTTTAGATGCTCTAAAAAAGTACACCAATCAGATAAGCAAATAAGTAATGTTTGACAGTAACCAGTAAGGCTCAGATCTACAAATGTATGAATGGTACAAAAGACCCGCCATGGCTGCAACCACATTCAAAGGTGTGGCTACCCTGCCAAGATACTGGTGTCATAAAATTGTAGTCCAATACACCATTTGCAGAAAAGGATCATCATCGCCTAACTAAAACATATATAATGTATGCATTTGCTTTGACAATAACCAACAACTTATTTCTTCAAATTCTTTTCTGCAATACTTATTTAATGGCAATGCTCATATAAAAGTAAATCTGTTTGCCATTTAAAAAGTAAGCCTAGAAACGTCAAATTTATATTATTGATAGTGAAAAGTAAGGCTCAGATCTACAAATGTACACCAATCAGATAAGCAAATAACCATTTGTATTCGCACTAACCTTCAACAAGCACGAGTTTTTTATATGGACATTTCCCATTGAAAAGTAAAGAGTCTAGATAAACCTTAATTTCAGACCATATGCATGTTTGACAGTGAAAAGTAAGGCTCAGATCTACAAATGTATGAACGGTACAAAACACCCGCCATGGCTGCAACCACGTTCCCTAAGGTGTGGCTACCCTGCCAAGATACAGGTGTCATTGAATTGTAGTCCGATAAACCATTTGCAGAAAATGATCATCATCGCCTAACTAAAGCATATATAATGTATGCATTTGCTTTGACAGTAGCCAACAACTTATTTCTTCAAAATCTTTTCTGCAATACTTATTAAATGGCAATGCTCATATAAAAGTAAATCTGTTTGCCATTTAAAAAGTAAGCCCCCTGTTAGAAACGTCATTTTTATATTAATTACAGTGAAAAGTAAGGCTCAGATCTACAAATTTATGAACCGTTCAAAACACCCGCCATGGATGCAACCACATTCTTCACCTACTTTTTACTTGGGAAATTGGAAAAGTTACAATGATTTAACACCAAAAGATTTATAATATCTTACTGATTTAAGTGTTTTTCTTTTCTTTATTTTTTATTTTTCGACTTTTACGTTTCCCATATCAACAAAAAACCACACACAACACACACTAACACACACTGATATATTGAAAAACACATTTTTGCCAATTTCTACACTTTGAAATGTACAATCCATAACACAATTGGGACATTTGATCCAGATCACAATCGGTGTGGCTACCTCGCCAAGATACGGGTGTCATTAAATTGTAGTTCGATGAACCATTAGCAGAAAAGGATCATCATCACCTAACTAAAGCATATAGAATGTATGCATTTGGTACAATACTAAAGCATACACAACTTATTTCTTCGAAATATTTTGTAAAATACTTATTAAATGGCAATGCTCATATAGAAGTAAATCTGTTTGCCATTTATGTTTTCACAGACTCTTAACAATCGCATAAAGGTAAATCTATTTGCCATTTATGTTCTCATGACATGGGAGATTTGATGTGACACTTAGTGGGCCAAGGAAAAAGTACTAGAGAATGACACATGTCATAATATGAATGGAGTCGAGCAGTTGATAAGTTGAGCATGGCCAAAATGGAAAATGGATGCTAAAAGTGTCTAGAAAATGGACCAACCTTGGAAGTTTTAAATGTAAATCTATTAAATATTTAGACCATATGCATGTTTAACAGTGAAAAGTAAGGCTCAGATCTACAAATGTATGAACGGTACAAAACACCCGCCATGGCTGCAACCACATTCAAAGGTGTAGCTACCCTCCCAAGATACGGGTGTCATTGAATTGTTGTCCGATAAACCATTTGCAGAAAAGGTTCATCATCGCCTAAATAAAGCATATGTAATGTATGCATTTGGTTCAACAAGCACTGGCTCATGGATTCAAATTCTAACTAAATTATCCGCTACTCTTATAGGACAGATTTTAAGTGATCAAATATTGCTTCTAGGTAGATA
Source organism: Chrysanthemum lavandulifolium (assembly GCA_022545495.1). NCBI lineage: Eukaryota > Viridiplantae > Streptophyta > Magnoliopsida > Asterales > Asteraceae > Chrysanthemum > Chrysanthemum lavandulifolium. The sequence continues at coordinate 264,676,801 of CM040241.1, forward strand.
AATATATATCATAAGTCATTCTTAATATCTGATAATTAAAGTAAGAGACACCTTTTTGACGCCTTCACGAAACCACGGGATGCGTTCGTCACTCCGTCTGCATAATAAAGTGGCATTTGCGACTCAAGGATCATTGTGGCCCAAAATGGGCTAACGATGACCCAATCAGCATCAGCAGGTCTAAAATGCATCATTAAATCTACCCACAATCCAACATGCTGTAATTTCAAAATTGAAACAGGAGAGACATTAGCTAGGATACACCCGCAACTAAAACTTTAAACTATAGACTTGTAACAATTACGTACCACATCACTTAGCAAACCCCTGTGTCCCTCGTCTCTGCCCAATAATCCTAGCCAAAACTGGAGATTAGCAATCGTCCCTCTGCTGCCCCATGGGAACATAAATAACTCCTCGTTCTTACTCTTCTTTTTTTTATCCAAGAATAATTTTATTTCTGGATGGACAAAAGCTCTGCACATTGTCCCTAGACCATTACGACGGAGATTGAAATGTCCAATGGAAATAATGATTATTTTAAAAACATAGAAGCTACATCATTGTTATTAACATTAAGAAAATATGTTCTCACTAAATACCTCTTTGAATGGTTTGAGTTTGATTTCTTTCCCATCCGGTCCAGCGACAGCAGGAAGTACAGGTTTCACATGTCTCCTTAGAGACCTTCTTGGTGTAGTCAAAGGTTGCTGCATATATGGGGATTGAAAGACCTTACTCAGCTTCCTCTCCTGTTCAAAAGGCACGCATATGGTTGTAACCTTATTTTCATCACAATCAATAGCGTCAACATACTTCGCATCAGCAGGAGTGCTAATTACAGGACTAAAAGTAGACTCTGACATTGCTGGCACATGTTGGTCATCGTCAAAAAGAAGAACATCCTGAAAAATAGTTATTTTGCGTGAATGTGCATACTGGTTACATTTTTTATTAGATTTACATGTTTAACGCATATTTGCCGGGATAAAAGGAGAATATGATATTTGTGCCTCACTCATCACGTCCTTCTCATCCTGAAAAACAGTTTAGTTTGTGTGAATTTCATAACATATTTTGGAGTCCCTAATTGCGTACATCGGTGTACCTACTTTAATACCATGACCAATATTCAAAATATGCTTAACATGTTCAAAGTATAATTACCGTATTAAAAGGAGACTGTGAGTTTTGTGCCTCACTCATCACGCCCTTCATTTGCACATGTTCATCAACTTTAACATTATTCTCATCCTAAAAAACAAATTAAATTTGTGTCAATGTCATGTTCATTAAACTTTTTATTATATTAACATGTTCAAAGTATATTTACCATGCATACAGGAGATTGTAAGTTTTTGTTCTCACTCATCACGCCCTTCATTTCCACATCTTCATCAACTTTAACAAGATTCTCATCCTGAAAAAAAGTTTACTTTGTGTGAATGTCATGTTCGTTTATTTTTTTATTATATTAACATGTTCAAAGTATATTTACCATGCATAAAAGAGACTGTAAGTTTTTGTCCTCACTCATTAGATCCACATCTTGATCAACTTCCAAACGAGTCTCGACCTATAAAAAAGATTAATATTTTTGAATGTGCGTGTTACCAGATTAAAAGGTGAATCTATCTTTAGATTAGCATGTTCAACACATATTTACCGAATTAAAAGGTGAATCTATCTGTTGGGGCTCATTCATCTCTTGCTTGTTTGGCACATCTTGCTCAACGTCACATACATTCACATCCTAATCAAATGCACGTGTAAACATGCCAAATATTGGGTATGTAATAACTCATAAAATAAACAAAATAACTTGCATATATTACCTGAGCATCTGTAGGATCTTGAGGTGAGTCAAAAAAGTCATTTATTACTTCTTGCACTTGTTGTGAAGATAAATCGTTCCTAGAACTGAATATATCTTCTTGCACATTCAGATTTGCATTAAAATCAACATCCTTTACATCATGATCTACATCCATATCATCATTTTCAGTACCAGTCTGAAAAAAAAATATAGTTATGTTAAATAATTGGTTCACTAATTCCTGTGTACCGAATAGAGAAAAAACCATTGTTTATATGATAAATCAATATAACACACCTTTGAATGATCATCTACATCAATACTACCGTCATTTTCAGTACCGGTCTGAAAAAAATTAAAAAAAAAATACTTTTGTTAATTAATTACAGAGACTTATTACTGTGTACAAAAAAAACAAACACAAAATGTAAGCCCCAAAAGCAATATATGGTTCTATTATACATAACAATTAGAAAAACATACAAACTCAAACATACAAACAACTACAGAAAAACGTAGAAACTAACATGCAAACAACGACAGAAAAACGTAGAAACTAACATACAAACAACTACACAAAAACATACAAACTCAAACATACAAACCCTCCATAAGCTACAAATTAATATCTTGAACAATGCGGATGCGTGGCGGTAGTGATTCGTTGAAGGGCTCATGAAGAAGGACCACAAATGCCTTCAACACGAAGATTAATAAATTCTTGTGACCGAACTTGGAAGACTTCAAGAGTGTGATCCATTTGGTAAGGCTGATCAGATTCAAAAATTGGATCCCCAATATTCGTAAATCCAATTAATTTTAATAAATGAGGAGTGAAAATGTTAAATAGTGTTTTAAAGGATTTTATTTTGTTACCATCCAACATTATCTCCCATAAACAGACCGTGTGCCACTGATCTCCAATCATGTTGCAAAAAATGACAAGAGACTCTCTTAGCTTTGAAATATAGAAAGGTACACGAATCCGAACTTGTAAGCTGTCAGGTATATCTAATACCGAAAAGTTGTGGTTAACCAAATCAAAAAACACAATCATATAACATTTTTTAGAAGAACCTAAAGTCCGTTCAGAAGCCGCCCAATAAATAAAACTACCTAATACCGCCTGACTTGACCTTTTAAGTCAGATTGATTGACAAGGAAGATGTTCATTTTCTAACTTCTTCCTGCGCTAGGAGCTCAATGTAAACACTGAAACATTCCATGTTCCGTGTCCATCAAGCGGATATGAAATCCTTAAAAGGGTAGGGTCAAAAGTGACTGGATTAACACCAAAACCTACAACAACTTCATCAGATTCAGATTGACTTAACCAACCAGGGATAACTATAGCAACTGATTTTCTTATTGATGGGTTCCAAAGAACAACCATCTTAAAAGCATCAGAAAAACATCACAAACCATGAGAGCTGCCAATTGGCAAAAGATTCAAAAATATGAGACTTGTATTACAAATGACTTTAGGAATACTTGGAAAAAAGAGAAGTTGCTGGAACAAATTGACATTATCATCAACAAAAAATATAAATTGTGACTCAACAAATCCTTGCTGATAGTGAATAAGAAAACTACCAGGCAGAGTCGAAAGAACACTGAAACCAACAAGGAATTTGGAGTTGTCGATGAAAGACTTCCATGTCTTTGAAACAGTTCTAAACCGAACTAAAGCATATACATGAAGTTTAGAAATGATTTCCATTTGCATTTCAAAGGGTATGTTGTCGGACATTTTTGATAAACAGTGCAATTTAGAAGTGAAGTTAGGATAAATAATATGAATGTGTAGAAGACTAATTTATAGACTAAAGTATTGTAGTGTAGTAATGAACTAGTAGTGTAGGTGAAGTTACTAAATACAAAACACTAGTGTCATAAATGAAATATAGTAGTAAATACATTACTAGTGTAGGTGAATTAAAGTAGCATAGTAATGAACTATAGTAGTTGAGGTGAAGTTTTTAAAATGCATTTCCAAAACTTAATATCAACTTGCATTAACATCAACTTGCATATAACATTCAGATTACAACTTGGAATGTATATCAAACTACTAGTACCTTAATGAAGCTACCACCGTATTCAGAATGTATATCAACTTGCATTAACATCAACTTCCATAATACCATAAAGTAGCATACAATCTAACAAGTCAGCAACTAATGAAGCTACCACCGTATTCAGAATGTATATCAAACTACTAGTACCTTAAATTCGATGCTGCGCATATCAATACATCCGAAATCATCATCCGTAACAATGTCATATCTCTACTAACATAAATTAATTAAACAAATCACTATATTGCCACCTAAAACACGTATGAATAAGTAATACAGAAAACAAGTCTGCATAGAAGCAAAACAAAATATAGAAACATATTAAAAGGATTGCAAGTAATATAACATTTTCATCAAACACGCGTGCAGTATCAGATGGACCACCATTCTTCTCACTAACCCCATCAAGCTTCAAATTCGTATGGATATATTTCTGAAGTTCATTAATTTTTCATTGCATATTATCCATTTGAGCTAAAACTGTTGCACTAGGTGGCAATTCTCTATCCATACATGGAATGTGGTTATCCCCATCAGGCTTCAAATGCTTGACATATTTATGTAATTCATTAATTTGCTGTTGCATTTTAGCGATTTGAGCCATAATTGTTGTTGTAGGTGGCATGACAATCCCCATATACGGCATGCCTTGATCCACCTTCCTATGAACATCTGCATTTGAGACTGAACCACGTCTCCGTGGTGTCAACTTTGACCGTCGACCGGATCTATTGACTGCTGGTGTATCATGAATGGGAAGACTAGGTTGTATATGATTGTATAACCTTGTTGGCATATACTTCTTGAAATAGTCTACACTAGATGTCTACCAAAGTTCTTTCATCACAGTCTATGCATATAAAAAATTGTTATACACTAACCCAAATACCATTAAAAATCATAAACAATTTTTCTAAAAGAGAAGATTATAACCTGTCGGCACAAGGCGAACCATTTCTGCATTAGGAAAAAGAAGATCATAATAGGTCTTCTCAAACCTGTGTGCATCATCCCAAGCAACATCGCGAGGGATCACATTGTCTTCTTTAATCCACCAATTTATTGAATTGCAGTAGGTTTCCAAACGCCAAATCTGAAGGAATTATTATTACTGTTAGCATAAAAATTACTACACTAAGGTTCATGCTACAATACTAAATTAAATTCTTACTAATTAAACAATAGTTACCAACCTTCAAAGCGAACGCAAATCCACACAATGTATACGTTGCAGTGTAACAATCGCCCTTCGTAGCAATTTTAGTCAAATGTCTATCTCTAACCTTTGAGATCGCATTATAAATCTTCTTATGAAACTCAACCCAAATGTACTCGCCCCATGGAAATGCAATCCATGAATAAATGTCATCTACTAAAACCAATATCTCATTGGAGATTAAATTTATTTCCTGTTTGCCCATATAAATGTTCTCTAACAATAGAAGCAGACAAAGGCAAACAACATCATCATTTGAAAGTTCATTAAACTCAATTTGGTCACTAAGAACCCAGAAAAGTTGTTCGGCTTTTATATTACTAATTTTCTCAGTACGCCTCTCTCTAAGAAAACTTAGCATACGATTACCAAAACCATATTGCCGTTTCTTTAAATGCTCTAAAGAAACATCACCAAATCGAAAACCTAATACTAGGCACATATCTTGACGACAAAATTCTAAAGTGTGTCTCCAGATATCAAAATATAAGGGAGTATTTATATTAGGTTTTTCAACAAAGCGTTGATGTTAAAGCAAATAATGAAGAAAATGGTTATCATGCTTGTATGTTTTTATGTTTAATCATTTCCCGAAAACAGTGCTTTAAAAAGTTCAAGATGATCCGGATTGCAACTCAACTTTTGCCTTATCGTTTTTATATAGTGCAACTTTGTTCTAGTACTGAGCTTGGCAGCATAAACCTATACACAAAAACAAACAAAATATGCATACCCATATTAGCATATGTTATTGTTAGCCTTAATAGTTTTTATTAGAAGTGATGGTCATTCATGATTAGGAACTTTGTAACGTGTGTTAGATATAGTGATAGAATAGTCAACGGGCTCATGGACTGGGCTAAGCTAATTGGTTAGAAGTTAAGTTAAGCTAGCCTTATATCAATCCATGTCCAACCTAAGCCCAAACGAGCCCATGCCAAGCCCATTAGGGCGTCTACTACTTGTACTATATAAACCCCTCAAAGTCTCATTTGAGGGGTGTGCTTGAAAGTGTGTGTGTGTGTGTTTTCTTTGGAGCAATATAACATCTCTTGTTTTCATCTCTCTACTCATACATACGCATAACTTATATCATCATTCAAGTCACCATCTTTCTCATCGTAATCTTTCTTCTTTACGCATATTGTGTTTGTGGTTTCACGTGGGTATACTTGTGTTCGTTAAGTGGGTTTGTGATAAGGTTGATAGTTTTAAAGTCCTACAATTGGTATCAATCGCCTAACAATGGTTTAGGAGTGTTTGGTTGAAGTTTTTGTTTGTGTAAAGTGTTACGCGTAAGCTCTCGTTCTCAAAGTTATCTTGCTTAAAGCTTTACTTTTTGCACTAAAATCTTCAAGATTCTTATGGTTTGAGGTTCCTATAGTGTTAAAGAGTCTAGTTTTGGAAAAAAGTTCGAAGCTTTACGTGTTTTTCATCAGTTTTAAACTCGTGTGTATTGGGTTGTACGTTTCTACGCATAAGCTTTCAAGGCACTTTGGGTGATAAAGGTCAAAACTTTTGTGTTATTTGAGTGTTTTCAAGGCTTTTAGTGTATCAAAAATTGTTTGAAATGCTGGGAATTTTATACGCGTAAAGGTCAAAAAGTCAAAACCCTATTTTTACGCATAAGGTTTTACGCGTAACATTTGGTTTTTACGCATAACTTTTTGGTGAAGAATCTTCGTGCAACAACGGTTACTCAGTGCTTCCCTCACTTGGATAAGTTTGTGGAACACTTTGACTTGTGGATATCTTTTACACTGTGATAGTGTAAAGGATTTTTGGTTTTAAACCTAATCTTACGCATAAGCCGCAAACTTACGAGTAAGCACTCTACGCATAAGTTAACTCTTACGCGTAAGGTACTCTACTTCTACGCTTAAAGTTTACGCATAAGGCTTACGTTTAACCTTAAGTTTACGCGTAAATTAGATCCTACGCATAAGAATCCTACGCATAAGCACTGATTTCTACGCATAAGCACATTGTTTATGAGTAAGATTTTGAGCAAAACTTCAAACGGCTATAACTTTTGAACCGTAACTCCTTTTCAGCGATCTACCCATCAAAACGACCGTGAGAACGACGAGAATAGACCGCTGAATGAACTATTTGGGTCAACCTTCAAGTCCTAAAAATGCTCCGAACAGAAGTTATTAAGGTTTTTAAGTTTTTTGAGCAAATTTTCACTACATCAACCGAGCTTAATCTTCATCCAACACAACTCCTTTACCGTTGAATCGATCCTACATCAACTTTATCATATAATACCTTCATCAATGGCAACTCAACAAGACATTCATGCGATGGTGCGAAAACCGTCCTCCTATGTTGGAAAAAGGTGGTTATCTTCAATGGACAAGTCGAATGCTTCGTTACATCAAGACAAAACCTAATGGAAAATTGATTATCAAATCCATTCGAATGGACCCTTCATGCCTTGAAAAGTCCAAGACCACGAAATCTTGATGCAACACCTCCGTCCCACCATTTCTTCATCTTAAAAGAATCGGAATACTCAAGAGGATCGAAGCAAGTCGAAGAGATGACATGGCAATTCATATTGTCCAACGGGTTTACCAAGAGACATCTTTTGCACAGAGCAATTTGTGAAACGCTTTCGATATGTGGGAACATGTTAGACGGCTTTGTCATGGAACCGAAATTGGTCAACAAGATACGAGGAGAACAAGTCGCTAAGCGCTTGGGAGAAGTTTACATCTACTCGGGAGAATCCATTGAATCCTACTATGGAAGGTTTTGCACTTTAATGAATGAGTGATCGAAACAAGTTGACACCCGGAACTATCGTGAGCAACATCAAGTTCTTGAACAATATACCGGAAGAATGGGGACGATATGTCACTATTGTCAACCAAACAAAAGACTTACATCAAGTGAACTTTGATCAACTCAACGATTTTACGAAACAAAACCAAAATGAAGTGAATGAAGTCGGAAAGAAAGATTAGCAAAGAATCATGATCCATTGGCACTCATTGCAAAGACTCAAACTCCGGTGAATACATAACAACAAGCTTCATCATCTTCCATGAACAACAACTTGCAAAGAATACATTCCACAACAACAAGCTGTTCCACGAACAACAACATTACCGGGAACAAGGAATCACGATCCTAAAATGGAACAAGAACAAGCTTTGCTTCAAGCATTTGCATTTTGGGTAAAGCATTCAGAGGTCGCTATTCCACACCAACTAACAACAACCAAAGATTTCATCAAACACTCATGAGCAAATTGCACGGTAGGGTGTGAACATGGGTAATCAAAGACAAATGGTTGGAGTTATTATGAACCACAGGATATGCTCTTGGATTTCGAGATGGGTAATCAGCGGTTCCAAATCGGTAATCGGTTGGGTCGAATGTTGGGAATAAGCGATGGGTAATCGAATGGGAATGTTGCGACTCGATCGTTGGGAATTATGGAAATGTGAATCGGTGTCGGGGTTAAGTGTTATAACTGTCAAGGATTGGGTCACATGGCAAAGAATTGTCCTACTAAGCGAACAAGAAGGCTCACGACTATCTTGAAAAGCTATCTTTAGCACGAAAGACGAAGCGGGATTACGGTTGAGTGCTAAGGAAAGTGACTTTCACTATTATGGATGATTTGGAAGACCTCGAGGAAATCAATGCAACCGCATCTTCATGGCAAATCTTGAGGAGACTAAATCGACACCGATTCGGCGCACCTCTGTCTATGACGCCAACGCAAAGATGTCGAGGTACCAATCACCGATCCATGCTATAACAATGTCATATTTGATGTGTTTACTCATGACGAACAACATTACGTGACATCGGCTCCTACTTATGATACATACGGACAATCCGAGTTGTAGCAATACTAACTCGAGACTCGATGTGGATTTTAGTGGAGGCGTGTGGCACAAAATCTTCGAGGCCGATGAGGAAACACTTGCTTATTTTGAATCATTAATCAATAAGCGTGGCATTGAAATTGAGAAAGTTAGAACGGTCAATCGCGAAGTTAAGGCCGCGAATGCTAAATTGACCCGAGCTTGAGAGTTACAAGGAGAGCATAAAGCCTTTGAATTTCATAAAAGCAGAGAATCGAATTAGAAATTGGTTATCGAAATTTGGTTTCTAAAGAAGAACTATTGCAAATCAAGTACAACACACTCGATGTGAATTTGAACTTGAAAATTAAATCTTTAAACAAGGAAATTTACGATTTAAATAACCAACTTTCTAAACAAAAGAAATGTTTTCTAATCTTGAAAAGAGAAGAAGCGATTATTCATCGATTTTTATAAACGAGAAGATTCTCTTCTTGATGAAATTCTTGATAAAAATGAAAATATCCAAACGTTGGAAAATTTGCTTCTTAAAACGGGTCATTCTGCTCAAACAATCAAGATGCTTTCTAATCAAGTAAATCCGCATTTTCATACTAATCATAGAATGGCACTTGGTAACGACCCTTCTTCGTTCCTCAAGAAAGCTCAGAAACCTCAAAATCTGTTAAATAATGGAAATTCTTTACATGAACCCATAATTGTTCGTGATTCTCTTGAAGCGTTAGAACTATCTCGAGGAGAGTAGATCAAAATGAAACAAAAAATCCGAAATCAAACCAATTGATTATAACAAATGGAACAAAATTAACGGAATTACTTTTGTTAATCCAAAAGAAAAGTCAAAGTTTTCCATCACACCAAGTGTTTCAAACAAAGAATCAACACCCGTTTCAAAATCTGTTTCAAAACCGGTTGTTGTCTCAAATTCTCTTTCGAACATTGAACAAATGTCTTCAAACAATCCTTTTAACACAAGTGATGCGAGAAGTATTTTAGAAAATGTGAAAACTAGAATTGCAGATCTTGAAGACTTTATTAAAACTAAAACCAATATTACAACAAACATCCGGTTTAATAGTTTTGATAATGAAAATAAAAAGTATTTTGAAACTCAAATTGCCCTCATTTGAATACCATCGGTGCAAGGGTAATTCATTTTGAACAAGCATTTTGAAAAAACAGTTGACTTTGTCAAGGACCATAAATCTCGGTAAAGCAAGCTAATGGTATCGTGTCGAACACATCAAAGTTTTGGAAAATTTAAATGACTCTCTCTTGAAGATGTTCGACTCACGATATTATGTCCATTATTTTACAAACATATTACTGTTGAAGATCATGAAAGACTCGATCCGAGACCTCCAAAATTGTTTCAAAATATGAAAAAGCAATTGAGAAACTTGAAAAGAAAATGTCTCATATTTTAAACAACTTGATCGAAAAATTGAGGAATACAAGTATGACAAATTGTCGTATGGCGTGCCTACAATGACATGAAAGCGAAAAATGATCTTTTGAGGGCTCATTTGGAATGTCAAAAAGGAAAGGCGATGGATACTAAGATTACAAAACCATTGACTGCGGAGAAAGCAAATGTTCCCAAACCGGTTTTAAAACCAAAATATACATTTCAATGCCTCCTCCAAAAGTCAATGAGAAAATGATTTATCCAAACCAGCCACTCCACCGCCTTGCCTAAACAACATGTTGATAAAGGAAGCGGTTATCGAAACCAAAGTTTTAGCTCTGGCCTTTTAAGATGAGTACCACTAATGTGTGCCTCCACATCTAAAACATATGGAACAAACGACATAAGTTTAGAAAAGCACTCTAAAGAGACTAGGAAAGCGAAACCACTTCTCTAGATAAAATGTGAATCCTAATGAGTGTGCGTACCTTCTACGGGACTAGGAAGCACTTCTAGGAGCAGCAGACTAAAGCCTAAGAGCAATACAAGGAACAATAGAGTCTCGCTTGCCTCTAAGAGTAGTCGCTTGAATAAAGAGAAGAAAGTAGAAGAACACCCTAGGAATTTACCGCTTTGTAATAAGAAAGACATTTCATCTGAATGTAATGAACCTATGAAATCTGCTAAGTTTATTGAATCTGGTGAATCTGTTTGTTTAACTTGCAAGAAATCTTTAATTAATGTTCATGATGATTGTGTTTCTAAGAATGAGATTGTTAAGCTGTTAAGAAGAATGTTCCCAAAGAACTTATGCTAAGCGAATAGGAAGACTAGTTGCGAGACTTAGGCTTTACACTGGATAGGAGCATAATGTTTACTTTAGGGATGACATTTGAAACCCACGAGTAGAACTTTCACACTCGAATGGTAGAATGAGTGATAAACTGTCTTACCAATAGACAACTTCTATGAGTGTGATCGAGATTTTACCTCAACCCAAAGGAACCAAAATCAAAACGGTTTCCAAAATCTTCTTCTTATTATTGGCGGAGTTATCAAAATATGTCTTTGGATCGTCGACTCGGGTTGCTCCAAGCACATGACCGGAATCTGAAGGCTGGCGATCAGTTTCGTACGGCAATTCATGGGGCATACGTTTGGAAATGATCATGTAGTAGCTATCATGGGTTATGGAGATCTACCTTTTAGAAATTATTTGATCACTCGGGTTTACTATGTCGAAGGGTTGGGACATGATTTGTTCTCGATCAGGCGATTACGTGATGCGATTTAGAGGTTGCTTTTAGGAAAATGCTTGCTTCGTTAGAAACTTGAATGGCACTAATCTCTTAAATGGGAATCGTGATACAAACTTGTATGCTATCGACATTAACCAAATGGCCTCTTCATCACCAATATGTCTTATGACACGAGCATCTGGAACAAAGTCCTGGTTGTGGCACATACGGTTATCCCATCTCAACTTCAACACCATCAACAAACTTGCCAAAGACAACATCGTCAATGGACTTCCAAAGTTCAAATACACCAAGGATCACTTATGTCCATCATGCGAACAAGGAAAAAGCAAAAGAGCATCATATAAACCCAAATCCGTACCTAGTTCGGAAACAAGGTTGCATGAGTTGCACATGGACTTATGTGGCCCAATGAGAGTTGAAAGCATTAATGAGAAAAGTATATTCTTGTTATCGTCGATGATTATTCAAGATATACATGGGTTAGGTTTTGAGATCAAAAGCGAAGCACCGAGCATCATCATCACCTTTAAAGCGTATTCAAGTACTTCTTCAAGCTCCGGTGGGGTTGTAGAGCGGACAACGACATCGAATTCACAAATCGGGAGTTAAGAGCTTATTTTGAAGATGTTGGAATAACTCATCGGACATCGGTTGTTAGAACTCCACGTGAGAATGGGGTAGTTGAAAGAAGAAACCGTACTCTTGTGGAAGTTGCTCGCACAATGATAATTTATTCTAGTGCACCGTTATTTCTATGGGATGATGCTATTGCCAACTTGCTTGTTTCACTCGAACCGATCCCTAATCCATCCAAGATTCAATAAAACCCATATGAAATTGTGAACAACGAAACGATATCTCTTACTTTCATGTGTTTGGCGCTTTGTGCTATCCGACAAACGACAGAGAAGATCTAAGAAACCGAAAGCAAAAGGTGATATTGGAATCTTCATTGGATATTGAGATAGCTCGAGGCATTTAGGGTGTATAACGGAAGAACTAGGAGGATCATGGAGACGATGAGCGTGAATTTTGATGAACTTTCACAAATGGCTTCGAGAGACTCACTCTAGAACCCGCACTAAACCCACGTACTTCGACACATCGATTCAGGACTCGTACCTCAAAGAGCTCAATCAACTTCGTTTGACAATCCTCGTGAAAAGAATGGGAGAAATTCTTGAGTTAATGTTCGATGAATACTATGGTGGAACTTGACAAATGCATCAAACAATCATTCCAGCGCACCGCTCAACATCACCTACCACAACCAATGAAGATGCATCTACAACGGTCGAAACCAATGCACCAACTCCATCAACATCATCTACATCTACTCCAAGCAACTCCAATTCTTCAAGCAGTTTTACGGCGGTTGATGAGCAAAACCAAAACATATCATTTCAAGAAGAACCTACTCAAAACCGAGCGATGCAACGTTAGATGAAGACTTATTTGAAAACACATTTGCTACGGAATCATCGAATCATCTTCTAGCTTACGAGAACCATCTAACTCGCACTCGTATAATCTACGGTATCCTTCTACTCTGAAGTGGACTAAAGACCATCCGCTTGAACAAGTTATTGGTGAACCGTCAAGGCCAATTCAGACGAGATGCCAACTTGCCACCTATTGCGACTTATGCATTTACCTTTGCTCGATTAGCAATATAGAGCCAAAGAACATTCGTGAGGCAATGGCAGAACCCGCATGGATAGAAGCAATGCAGGAGGAACTTCTCTGATACCGTATACATGACTCTTGGGATATGGTTCCAAGACCAATTGACATTCGCGTCATTGATCTCAAATGGTTATGGAAGAACAAAAGGGATGAAGAGATGACTGTTATTCGCAATAAAGCTCGTCTTGTGGCCAAAGGAAACAGACAAGAGGAAGGGATAGACTTTGACGAGTCATTCGCCAGTAGCTAGACTTGAGGTAGTCAGGATATTCCTAGCCTATGCACTCACAAAAACATCACGGTTTATTAGATGGACATTAAGACCGCGTTCTTGAATGGAACTCGAAAGAAGAAGTGTCGTGAGTCGACCGAAGGCTTTATCGACTTGGAACATCCGGACTCGTCTACAAACTCAAAAAGGCAATCTATGGTTTAAAGCAAGCTCTGAGAGTGTGGTATGATAATTGTCCTCTTCCTTATCCAAAACAATTTCACCAAAGGAACGGTCGATCCTACCTGTTTACACAAAAATGCAAAAACGACATTTTGATTGTTCAGATTTACGTCGACGACATCATTTTAGGGTCCACTAATCCGAATCTTTCAAAACATTTTGAAAATATCATGAAAATCAAATTTGAAATGTCCATGATGGGGGAACTAAAGTTTTTTCTTGGCTTACAAATACATCATTCCCCACGTGGAATTTTTATTAATCAAGCGAAATATACAACTGAGATTTTAAAAATCATGGTATGGATAATTGTGACTCGGTGAACACCAATGGTAACATCACCAAAAATTGGAGCCGATTTGTTTGGGAAACCTATTGATCCGAAGAAATATCGAGCATGATTGGTTCTCTCATGTATTTTTCGCTATTCGACACGATATTCATTTTGTTGTGTGCTTATTAGCACGGTTTGAGCTAAGCCTACGAAGCGCACCTCAAAGAGGTTAAAAGGATCTTCGGTATCTAAGACATCCATTCACAAGGGTCTTTGGTATCCGAAGGAATCAGTTGATCTAATTGCCTTTTCGGATGCGGACCACGCGGTGATCTAGTTCTGACAAAAGTACATCGGGAGGAGCACAATTTTGGGTGAAAAGTTAGTAAGATGGTCTTCAAAGAAACAAGATTGCCTTTGCACTTTCAACCGTGAAGAGTATGTGTCTCTATCTGCGTGTTGTGCTCAAGTTCTATGGATGAGAACACAACTCACGATTATGGCTTTACTTTCGATAAAATTCCTATGTATTATGACTCGAAAAGTGCCATAGCCATATCATGCAAACCTATTCATCACTCAAAGACTAAGCATATCAGTGCGCTATCACTTCATAAAGAACATGTGGAAGAAGGTACTATTGAATTATTTTTCGTGAAGACAGATTACCAACTCGCGATATATTTACTAAAGCTCTTCCAAAAAAAGGTTTGACGATTTAGTTCGGCAATTGGAATGCGAAGCCTAACCCACGAGGAGTTAGAACGTCTTCTCGAATCTTCTTGAAAATGATTTTCCAAATAGCTTATTTGTAAATATTTTGAAAAACAAAATACAAAATTTGAAAAACCAACAAAAGCAAAATATAAAAATATAAAATCTTTCAAAAATACAAAACATTAAAAATCAAAATTCCAAAAATATTCTTCTCACGACATGTCTCTTGTATAATCAATATTCTATACGTTTCTAGAAATGTCATTCAACAATGATACTGAGCATGTACTGAGATGCTTGAGCGAGAGTTCTCTAAATGTTTTCAAAAACATGTCGTTTCTCAAAAATTTCTTCAAAATGGCTTTCGTATACTTGAGACGAAACTTGGACAAAAATGATGACTTTTGATTATTTTCAAATCAAAACTTGTGTTTTAAAGAAAAAATCAAGTGTACTTGATTGCACTACATTTTAAGCGGTGAAATCATCATCATCTTGAGCACCTTTTCTAGATTGTTCAAAAGATTTTCAAAATCTTTCAAAATACTTTGTGCTCAAGATAACTCCTCTAAAACCCTTTAATTGATTATACTTTATTAAAGAGGGAGTATAAAACAAAAATGTTCTAAATTCATGCTTAAATCAAATTTGTTTGTCTCCCCAAAGATTCTTAAATGTTCTTTAATCGGCGATATCAAAAATATCACTTATATGCTATTTTTGAGGGAGGAGACGTGATTAAAATGTGATCAAAAGTTTAATGTTCGTTGTTTGAATCTCAAATTGAGCTCGACTCGATTGAAACCAATGAATTGACGAGGAATCATGTACCATCTCGAAACTTTCTATGGACTTGACCGGGACGGGTAATAATTTCAAACTAGTTCTCTAGTGATGTAAGCGTGTCTCGAATCGGTCCTGTTCATTTAAAGTCGATCAATTCAAAAGTGCGAACTCTACCTCTATGTGCGTTCTGTCAAAACTTATAAGCACATGTGAAGGGGAGTGTTTACGAAAGTATAAAACTCTTGAAGTGTTCCAAACATGTTTTCTATCAAAACACTTTGAGAGATTTTCAAGAAAATGGTTTTATGGCAACAATAAGGCAGTCATGGAGTTATAAGGTGACTAAGGATAGGAAAATTAGTCCTATGATCCGCGAGAGCGGAGGGATCTACCCAAGGACATCACAAATAGTTTAGAACTAGCAGGTCCTTAGGAATGATTGAAAAAGGAGTATTGTGAGAAAGGAGAAAGAAGGGTTGAAGAATTAAAAAAAGTAAAAGAAAGGGTGAAAAGAAATAGCCTCCATAATCAACCTTAGGCGAAACCGGGTTCAATTCATACACTCTCGCTTGTCACTAGATGACACTGGTATTGAAGACAAAGACATCATGGACCCAGTGACGCACTGAACTAAACCTTCTAGCCACTCAATTCCTCTTAAAAGGATTTGTTTCATTCTCACTGGGAACCCTACATAATCTATCGACTTTCTCTTAGAGATCGTTGGTATTGAAGAAGGATACCCTCTCCCTAGTCTCCGCTCAAGAAAACCAAAATGCACTATTGAGTCTAGATTCACGAGGTTCATCAAAAGATCTCATAGGAACACTTGACATGACATCGCTTGCTGTTCATCTACAAGGACACAAGTGATATATTCTAGAGTCCTACGCAGATCTTAGCAATCTGCCAGAACATTTATGAGAAGTTTCACATCTGTGATCTTCAATGATTGAATGGAAACTCCTGCTAGGGTCAACATCAAGCGACCTCACAGCAGTCACTTGGTAACTCCCGTGGATTACGCTTAGTGTCTCAAACGGTCTACGATCGTGAAGTGATGCTTGGTGTACTTGATGACTCATCCGAATTGTAGATGTACTCGTTATATCGCATTATCTCACTTGTGGGACTCCAATTCAGAGAGCGGCCTTTGTAAGAATTAGAGATGTGTTTTCACACTCTGCTGTTAACACCCTCGAAATTCAAACTTGTAAGTCTTTGGAATCCGCTTATTACTAACCTTGTTTTATGTTTTCTTCTTATGGAAGCTCGGGAGCGGATTGATCGTCTTGATTTTCCACATGCTCATACCAACAACACATGAAAGTTCTCATCAAAATCAAAGGCAACACAAAGTTAAAGATGGTTCTTCGTCAATGTCAAAGAATCTACAAAGTATAAAGACTTGAGAACTACATCATTGGTAACCAAAAGACAAATAGAAGTGTGAGCATGGTGGAGAAAGGCGTGAGACACCTAACCAGCGAAGTTGACAACGGCGGAACAACCACATTAGCGATCACAAAGCATGAAGGAACAAATAATTAAGACTATTCTATATCTACATAAAAAGTTCTAGCTCGAGAAAAGTAAAGACCTAATCAAGTGGAGCATCTTTTGAATGACCACCCCTTAAGGGGAGATTGTTAGTATAATAGTTTTTATTAGAAATGATGGTCATTCATGATTAGGAACTTTGTAACGTGTGTTAGATCTAGTGATAGAATAGTCAACGGGCTCGTGGACTGGGCTAAGCTAATTGGTTAGAAGTTAAGTTAAGCTAGCCTTATATCAATCCATGTCCAACCCAAGCCCAAACGAGCCCATGCCAAGCCCATTAGGGCGTCTACTACTTGTACTATATAAACCTCTCAAAGTCTCATTTGAGGGGTGTGCTTGAAAGTGTGTGTGTGTGTGTTTTCTTTGGAGCAATATAACATCTCTTGTTTTCATCTCTCTACTCAACATACGCATAACTTATATCATCATTCAAGTCACCATCTTTCTCATCTTAATCTTTCTTCTTTACGCATGTTCTGTTTGTGGTTTCACGTGGGTATACTTGTGTTCGTTAAGTGGGTTTGTGATAAGGTTGATAGTTTTAAGGTCCTACAGTTATAAACTGGTCAGCAATACAAGAACATGTTATATACTAATAAGCGATACAAATATAAACATTTTCAAACATAACGTTTACAACCAAAAATACTGTGGGAATCCTAAGGGCTAAGTCCTTTAAACTTTAATATAGACTGAAGGAACTGGTTTAAACCTCTGTTGTAAAAATCGGTCCAGGCGGCCGATTAATCCCCGCATAATCGTTAATCGCTCACTAAGCGCCTTGATTTATCATAATCGTCATATTTAATCGGTTTGGTCAAAGATCGCTTAAAAATTGGTCAACAAACCGATTAATCGAACAAAATCGATTAAAAATCGGTCAACAAAATTGCTCAAAAATCGGACAAAATCGCTTAAAAATGGGTCAAAAAACCGATTAATCATACAAAATCGGTCAAAGATCGCTAAAAATGGTCAACAAACCGAATAATATCTATGTTTGACTTTAAACTTTGAAGAATTATGTATTATGTTAATATTTGAACACTTGAAATATTTGAACTTTGATGCCCTATGCTTATCTCATACATATAATATAATATAATATCTAATATTACAATTTTGTGTATAAATATTCCAATCCGATTAATCCCCGATTAATCCCCGCCTAACCGATTAATCACTAGGCCCTACCAGACCGCCTCACTAGCGCCTAGCGATTTTTACATCCTTGGTTTAAACTGTAGAAAATACTGTGGATTCTGAACTGAAAACCAAAAAACATGACATGAATTAGAAACAGATTGTACATAAGTACTCAATGTAAAGCAGTCAATGTTTTTCTAGTCCTTAAGTATAATAAGACACCTAATAAGTTGTTTAAGTCTTCATAATTTGAAACAGATTAATAGCTTATAGTAACCAATCAATGGAAAGCTTATATACAAATGTTACAAAGGCACTAGGCACGTCTGGTTCTATTAGGGGGCATACTTTACTAGATCTCTTAAATGAAAAGCTTATACACGATGCGTAAATGTTACAAAGGACTAGGCATGACTACATGATGAGGTATTTTTGTTACACTTTCAGATATGCAAGTGTCCACATTTCAGGATATGCAAGTGTCCACATTTTCCTACATAATGAGGTATTTCCCAATGCAAGTGTTCACATTTCGAGATATGCAAGTGTTCACATTTGGATATGATCTCCTATAAGCAAACCATAACCATAATGAATGAACCTCAAATACACTAAAAAAATAGCAAACAATGCGGGTTATTGTGCAGAATAAGCAAACCCTAACATAGTCAGTCTTCTCAAACCTGTGTCCACAATAAAACCTATAATAAGCAAACCCTAACATGTATAGTAACTAAATGGCTTATACAATCAAAGAATCTAAGAAAAAAATAGCAAACAATGTGGGTTATTGTGCATATAGATTTTCGAACAACAATAATGCAAAATAAACAATAAAACCTACAATAAGCAAACCATAACCACAATTAACCTCAAATAATCTAAAAAAATTTAAAAACCCTAAAAAAATTCAAATAATCAACGAATATGTGTGGGTTACTGTTCAAATCAAAAACAATCTATTAAAATCAAAAACATCAAAACAGAAGTATGTGTTACTGTGCAAATCGCACATTTTACTTACTTGTCTAGAAGCCACTATCATATAACATCAATCTTGTTCCACACATTGTGAATCGGGATCGGATCGGGTCTGGAACTAATCGTCTTCCACAAAAATGGGTTATTAATGTTGTTGTATGTGTGTTTTTTGATAAAAGTTTTGTGATGTTTTCTTTGATCTAAACCATGCACATTTTCCAATGTGTAGTGTGTGTTGTGTGTGTTGTGTGTATGTTTTTTTTGTTTATATGGGAAACGTAAAAGTCGAAAAAGAAAAAAAAAAGAAAAGAAAAAACTCAAATCAGTAAGATATTGTAAATCTTTTGGTGTCAAATCATTGTACCTTTTCCAATTTCCCAAGTAAAAAGTAAGCCCCTGGTTGAGCACCGTCGGTTGAGCACCGTCAGTCGAGCATTGGCTTTTAATAAACAAACAAAATAATAGATTGCATAAAGATTTGATGTGACACTTAGTGGGCCAAGGAAAAAGTACTATAGAATGACACATATCATAATATGAATAGAGTCGAGCAGTTGATAGGTTGAGCATGGCCAAAATGGGAAAAGGATGCTAAAAGTGTCTAAAAAATGGACCAACCAAGAATTTTTGGCCTCTTTTGGTAATATTCTCTTAATTTTATTCAGTAAAGAGCATAAATATCAGTAAAAATTTTCTGCAAGTATATTCTTCATTTCATATTCGTGAGTTTTGAGTGTGAGTTTTGAGGCTTAATATTATTCAAAGGTTCACTAGGGATCGACAATTCCTTGATGAGCCTTTTAGCTCTCTGATTCAACCAATAGAGCTTAGCTCGAAATATCTCTAAAATTTAAGCGTGACTTTTTGTAATATAACAAATAGAAATATTGTTGATTGTGTTTCTGTGTGACTATATAATAAGATTTCATGTCTATTGGTAATAGAATATAACTTAGAGAATAAGCTAACATAACCCTAAACTTAATACACCCTAATCCTTTAGGATTAGGCCTTAACCTATCATCTAACACTCCCCTAAAGTATGAATGGGAGGTTTTCGGATGTACAAAACGGATAGAATGTTGATCGATTTCTTCTTCTTCTCTTCTTCTTTTCTTTTCTTCCTCCTCTGATGTAGTACAAAATTGAGATAACACAAATTGGTCATGTTGATTCACACGAATGCCATGAACAACTCTTCCAATAATCGTTGATTCATAGAACACCGATTATTAGGATAATTCTTATAAAAAACAGTCAAAAATAGACTTTTTTGTATTTCTTGGAACCGATCAGCCACAATGGCAATACAATTATTAAATAGACATACAAATTAAAATGATCCCTAAAAGACAAATGATTGTACAATATTTCGTACGACCGGGCCTTCGAATATGATCGAAGGGTATGAGGGGTGATATGCTTGCGCCAAACTTGTAGCCAATCTTCAATAAGAAATAATAGACACTTCGTTAAGTGATTGCGCAGGGGTTGGGCCCTGCGAACCACCTCCGGCGTGAAAGTAAGTATGTGTTGTATGTTGTAAGTGATATGAAGTATGTGAAATACTGTAGTGAGTGAACATACCATTTAAATGACTCGTCCAACCTATTTATAGGTGAAGAAATAAGCTTGGAGAGTGTTAGCATACGTTTCGGAGATCATGGGGGCATCCCATGATTTATGGTAACCGCTAGGGCTTCATCCCCACTCTCTTTGTCTTGGCGGGGAAGCTAAGGAGATAGTGGGAATGTGGGGGAAGACCAAGTCAAGGCTCTCATTTGTCTTAGTGCCTTCAAGAGAAGACTCCGAAGGGCATAGGCCTTCGGATGGCGAATTCCCAACTGGTAACCAAGTCATAGATGATTGATTTTAAGCCACCAATGACTTATGAAGAAAGACTTGGGTCTTCGTAATGCAAATTAGGCGAGGTCGAAGGGGTCCTTCGACCGATCGGAGAACGCGTCATCAAGCCCCCCAGTCGAAAGTGATATGTAAGAACAAGAAGTATTGCTTACGAAACCTCCCCTTCGTCACAAAAACAAATGAAGATGAAAAGTATAGCAACCATTGACCGCAAATAATGTATTTATTTATCCTAACTACCCTTTTCCTCGGTAAAATAAAAACATCTTTTCAAAATTTAAAAACTATTTGAAATCCGGAGGTTAAGGGATAAGTTAAGACACGTGTAGGGCCTAGATTTACCAAGTGTGAGGGTATTTAAAGTCAAAAACAGTAAAACCCTACCACCATTTTATCTCACGCCCAACTTTTCAACTACCAAATCTCCTTCCGAGCAAGCTTTCGAACAGGTAAAGTACTCCTTCGTATCTGCTACGTTTTCAGTACTTTTTGTTGATTTAGAAGGATCATGTCTACCAACAAAAAATTTGTAATCAAACAACAAGGTTGCACCTTGACTAGAGAAGAGCTTAAAGCGTTCCTGACAGATTATCCAATTCCTAAACAATTCAAAATCATGTTACCTGGTAAAAATCAAGGTATTTTTGATGCCCCAGAAAACTATGTAGGCTTATAGACCCATGCATTCACCACCTCCAAGCTTAGGATACCCTTGCACCCTTTGATTTTAGAACTCCTCCAGTATTACGAGGTACACATATCTAGGTTTAACCCTTTTGGCCTAGCCAAGCTCAAGACATACATTGTAATGTGTAAAGCTTATGGCTTTGAACCATCATTAACTGTGCTTAGAGGTTTTCTGAACTTGTACCCTGGAGGAGATTGGTTGACATTGGCGAAGAGGGGTGAGAGGGATGTGCCCATTCTCATAGATAGGCCATTTACAAACATCAAGAATTGGAAAGGAAAATTCTTTTATATCAAAACACCATTATACCTCCAACTTTCCTCGCATTGTTAAACCCGAGTTTCAATATGATGAAAAAAGGCTCAATGATCCCTTGCCCTATAATGTGAGGAGGAATCCTTTGTATCGTTTGGCTCGTCATCGGTGATTGCCAAACATTCCACGAGCAATTCTTTTCATGGTGGTCTTCTTTGAAAGTAGGAGGATCTCCAACGGTTCCTGAGATTATTTGTGATGGAGAAAGTATGTAAATTTTTAATTAAAATAGGGAATAGCAACTTATCTTTCTGATTTTCATCTGTTTTCTCCATTTTTGAAGAGATGTCGTTCATGAATTTTGTGGTTGTTGGTGGTGCAAAAGAGGTCAGCTTCATTCCGAAGGATTCCCAGGAGACGAGCTATGGTGTGGGCTCTCCTTCAGTGTCGGTGAACAACAATGATGTGGATGCTCAACCCATCGAACCTGTGTCCTCTGCTCCTCCTTCAAAGGATGTTGAAGACCAGCTTGTGTAGAATGTTGCAGACTTTGACGAACCAGTTTCAGAAGGACAGCTAGCCATCGTAGGACCCTCCGGCATTGGTGAGAGAGTCCGAAATAGGAAAGGTACCCGGGGCGGTGCTAAATCATCGAAGAGAAAGCTCATCCCGCCTACTCCTCCTCTCGAACTACCCAGACAGAAGAGTGCCGGTGGTAAGGTCAGGGTGTTCCGACCATCGAAGGGCCCAAAGCCTGAGATGATATCCATGGTAAGGTTTCTTTCTGTTACAAAGGATTAGATTCAAGTAATAACATATTAACAAGTTTATTTATGCTGCAAGACTTCCTGATACGAAGGAGCTTTCTTCTCCCCTGGCTTGTCATTTTCTTGTGGAGCGTGTGACCCCACCCAGCTGGAAGGGGGGTGATGGAAAACATTTCCATGGAAAGGCTATGCAATCTTCATGACAAGAGTTATGTCAGGCAATGCATGTTGGATAACCAGCTTAACACTAGGACAAAAGAACTGCTCCGTACTGTCACCAAAGCTCGAGAAGAAATGGATGTCATGCTTGCCAGGGAGAAGGCTAGGGATCAAAAGTATGCAGACCTGCAGAGAAAATGTGAAGAAGCTATGGAGGACTTTGACAAGAACCCCTTAGTACAAGAGCTCAGAGCTGATGTGGAAAACCTCAAAGGTCAGCTAGCTGCGAGCCAAGTTGAATGCAGTAGGCTATCTCTCGAAGGCGCAAAGGCTACAAGCTATAAAGAGAAAATATCCATTCTCACATCCAAGTGTGGAGGCCTTGAAAAGGAGAGGGCTAAGCTGGTTGACCAGGAGATCAAGCTCAGGGAAAAGGTTGATGGGTTAAACCTTCAGTTGAAGATGCTCTAGAAGGATAGGGTGGATTTGGTGACCAAAGTCATCCCCTACATTGCTATGGAACTGTACCATAGTGATGATGTGGGGATTGTGATTGGGAAGCTGGTGAATGCAGCCATATTTCATGGCAAGTGCACCACTTTGGAGGAGATAGCCAAGACAAGGGAGCCAGTAAAGTTGGAAAAGGTTCCATAGTACAGGGCCACTCATGAGAAGGAGTATGATGATGCAGGCAATGCCTTAACAGCTTCAGAGTTCTCCTTCCTTGCTGAAGTGACGAAGGATCCAGAGGCCTCTATTGAGGATCTGCTGCCCAAGAAGCCAAGGAAAGTCCAGCCTACATCCCCTTCGAAGAAGACACCATCTCCCAAGGTTCCATCCCCAGGTTCTGCTGATCCGACCCATTCCAAAGTTTGATGAAGGCTACCATGTGGTAGTAACTTGATCCCTAGGGTGGTATGTACCCTGTTTTAAAACAATTTTTCTGTGTCCCATTCCAGGCTATATGCCTGATGAAACAATTAACATTTGATGTGTATGGTATAGGCTTCGGCCTAAGACAATGTTTTGTTTGTTTGGATCGTTAAGGCTACGGCCTGTTGAGACTAGTTAAACTAGTCATTAAGTAATATCTACATCAAAGCCATTAGGGCTTGTATTTTGCCATGTGTGATTCTTCTCATTAAGTAATATTTACAACCTAAGGCGTATGGTAGATGCATAGCCTCATTGTGTGTAATTACTTCACCAAGAATATAGCAATTGTATAATTTGACTGACGGCGGGGTTGCGACCACTCCATCTTAATCCTTTGGGCGTGAAGGCTTAAAATACCTTAAGGCCATATAGGAAAGTTAATGTGAAGTTGAGATAGATGTTATGCATATAAGCAAGGCGTGTTGTTAGTCTGTGTACATCCCTTCGACATTGAAACTTATAAAAGCGACTTGGTGGACAAATCTTTGTTGTAATTGAACGAAACAAGAGATTTGAGGGAAATGCGTTATATCATTAAGTGGGTAGGGAGGATTACATCGTTTTAAGAAATGAATACTAGACGCCTACCATTAATGCTTCTTTCCCCAAGTGAGAAGAATGCAAATACATTGATTGAAAGCAAATTAAAAAAAATGTCCTTGGACATTGTAAGTTTCATACGTAGAACTTACGAAAGGTAGTGTCTTTCCAAGTTCTATCAATAGCGTCTCCATCCAAGGTTTTCAGCTTGTAGGCTCCGTTGCCATATGCTTCCTTAATAACGTAGGGTCCTTCCCATGTAGGCCCTAGTTTACCCTGGTACTCAGCTTTATTTGCATTGTTGAGTCGAAGGACGTATTCCCTCGGCTTGAAGGTCGAAGGCCGAACCTAGCATTGTAGTACCTTTGGGTCTTTTGCTTATGGATAGCCTCCACGATTGAGGCTACTTCCTTCGTTATTCAAGTAGGTCTAGGTTGCTACGAGTCTTTCTTAGTTATCTGCGCTTGAAGTTCACGACCCTTTACATTTGACACTTACTTCCGAAGGGATGGCGACTTGTGACATATGTCAAGCTAAAGGTGTTTCCCTTGACTTGACTTTGTGTGGATTACGTGGGCCCAGTACTTGAGGTAGCTCATCTACCCAACCGTGGTGACTATATCGACCAGCCGTTCTATGCCTTGGATGATGTCCCTATTAGTAACTTCCACTTGTCCGTTACCTTGAGGCTGGTAGACGGAAGTGAAGGATTGTTTTATGTTCAGGCCTCTGCAAAACACTGGAAATACCCCTTTGGCAAATTGCTTCCCATTGTCGAGAGATGATGTGAGGTATTCGAACAACAGATAATGTGTTCCCATACAAACTTTTCCATGTGCCTTCCTGATGGATGCCAAAGGCTTAGCTTCCACCCATTTAGGTAAGTAGTCGATGGCTACGACCAAGAACTTTACTCCTCCGGAGAAATTGGTAGAGGCCTATGATGTCTATCCCCATTGGTCGAAAGGCTAGCGGACGTCCTGAGAGGTCATATCTTGTTTTGTAGCCTTGGCACCCTGAGTGAACTTGCGAGCCACTTTTGAATGATTTCTCAAGGTCCCTGCATCAAGGCCAATAATATCCAATCCTCATGATTTTTGAAACAAAGAGCGGGGTCTGCGTGAAGCCCTTGAGGACCATCGTGCACTTCTTGAATGATGTTGGTGGCTTGCCAGGTCCCACTACGAAGCCATGGAGACAAGAAAGACCTTGGTATAGGTAGTTTCCCATGATTCGATCTTGTGGTGCTTTGATACGGACCTTTCGAGCTAATTTACGATCCACCGGTGTATACCACTTATTAGATATTCTCTAATTGGGTCATCAATTTGAGTCTTCCTCCGATATTCGTCGAGACACCTCCTTTCCGGACGATGGACCTATCTCGCCAACACTTCACCGAACCTCCTTAGCTAAATGAGTAAATGCCATTGATGCCAGTTTGCTAAGTGCATATGCTTTTTTGTTTTGGTTTCTTCAAACATGCTCTATGTTGTAGGATGTAAACCTTTTGAGAATTTCTTTGGCCTTATCCAAGTATTGCTTGATCACAGGTTGTCTCGCTTCGTTGGAGCCCTTTATCTGATTAGCCACCAGTTGTGAGTCAACAAAAATAGCCAAGTTTTCCACCTCCATGTCCTTAGCGGTCGAGACACCGCTAGCAAGGCTTCGTACTCCGCTTCATTATTAGTAGCATCAATTGAAACGGCGCATAAGTATATTCCTTCCTTGGGATCAACAAGCATTAGACCTGCGCTAGAGCCGTTGGAGCTAGAGGCTCCATCGGTGTAGAGTTTCCACCCTTCTACCATTTTAACAGCTTGTCTCAAAGAACTTTCTTGTCCCGCTTTGTTTTGAGGGTGTTTCGCTAAGAAATGCGCCAATATTTGCCCTTTACCGAAGTTTCTACCTTTGTATTCAATTTCGTTATCTCCTAACTCGATAGCCCACTTAGCTATCCTTCCAGTTTCTCCGCTCGAAAGTATCTCGCTTAATAGGCTTGTCGGTGAGTGCGGTTATGGGATGAGCTTGGAAGTACCTTGAAGGCGCCTCGCGGCATGGACCAAAGCCAAGATTAACTTCTCCAATTTTGGATAACTTAGCTCGACTCACAGCAGAACCCCTTTAACAAAGTAGATAGGATTGCTTCTTCTCCCTTTCGCGGTAATACAACACCGATGCTTTCGAAGGAGGTGCGATGTACATGAACAACACTTCTCCTTTGATTGGGCGATAAGTGTGGGTAGAATAGCCATGAACTCCTTGAGCTTTTGGCAATCAGATCACATATCCAATCAAACGCCTTTTTGTCCTTGAATCCTTTGAGTGTCTTGAAAAACGGAAAGATCTATCCGCACCTTCGATAGGAATCTGGAGGATGCTAGTTTTCTATTAAGACTTTGTACTTCCTTTAGGGACTTAGGAGGCGCAAGTCAGTGATGGCCTTAACCTTCGAAGGATTGGCCTTAATACCTCGCTTGGTGATGGATGTCCTAAAATTGTCCTTCCTCTACGCTTGAAGGAACAATTCTTGGGATTTAACTTCATGTTGATGGCCTTGAAGGCGGTGAAGGTTTCCTTTATGTCGGAGAGCATGTCCTCCTCCGTTCTACTCTTGATAACCATATCGCTCACGTATGCTTGATATTCCTACCTATCTCGCTTGTGGAAGGCTTTGTCCGCTAAACGTTGGTAGGTAGCTTTGCATTTTTCAAACCGAAGGCATCTTCTTGTAACAATAAACGCCTCTCACGTAAAAAAACATTTTTTTCTTCATCCTCTTCCGCCATCTCATATCTCGATGGTACCCGCATAAGCATTCGGAAAACATTTTAGTCTAAACCCCGATAAGGATTCCACTTTCCAATCGATTTACGGTAGGGTAACGGTCCTCTTCTGACGAGCTTTGTTGATATCGTGAAGTTTACACATCCGCCACCCTCCATCATGCTTCTTAACCATCACCGGATTGGCTACCTGTGTTTGGTACTTCACCTCCTCGAGTATGCCTACTGCTACAAGCTTATCCACTTCTTTGCATGCTGCGGCATTTCTTTCAGGAGCAAGGCTTCGACGCTTTTGCTTGATAGGTTCAATGTGCTTGAACTAATTTAGCTTGTACTCAGTACCGAAGGGCTTTCCATCTTTGGTGAGAGTTCTAGGGACTCCCGTCATGTCAGATTAAGTCCATGCGAAGACATCTGCATTAACCCGTAGTACCTTCTCCAATTCAGCCTTAAAGGAGGTAGGGAGTTGCTTTCCAATTACCACCGTCTGATCAAGGTAGAGATCGTTTATTACGATGCGTTCTTCGGCATCAGTGCAGCTGAGAACATCTTTTGGAGGCTCCTACAAGACCTGTTTGACCCTTTTGCCTATTTCCGTAGGCTTCTTCATGTTGTAGCTGGAGAAAACCATTCCTATACCGAATTGTGTTTGGAATTTGACTGCGGCATGTATAGTGGAGACAACGATGCCCATCTTTTGCAATGATGTTCTCCCTATCAATAGGTTATAGGGAGATTCAGACCTTACGATCACGAAAACCAGAGTTTCTGTTCTTTTTAGCCTTCCTTCTCCAATCGTAACCTCTAGAGGGACTTCTCCCAAGGGCCATGAGTGTTCCCCTGAGAACCCTACCAAGGGTACCTTCGAATCTACTCTCTTCAACCTTATCGAAGGCTTGAGCTTTAGGAAACAATGTTCGTAGATCACTTCGCAAGAGCTACCACAGTCTAGGTAGGCTCTGTTTACTTCTCTGTTGGAGATAAAGACTTTGATGACCACGGGGTCATTTGAGAGAACTTTGCCTGTGATCGAAGGAAAGGTGACATCTTTTCTCCGAGAATGCTTCCTCCGATGCTTTCCTTTTAAACCGTAATCATCCTCGACACCATGAGGATGGGTGCTCGGCAGTTGTGGTATCTTTCCCCACCGTGTGTCGGAGACCTTTTCTTTACCTTTCTTTATGCCCTTCACCAAATGTCCTAATTGGCCGGACTTCACGGCCTCTTTATCTGTTTTTGAGCTCTCGCAATTGTTGGTGTCGTGTCCATAATCATCATGGAAATAACAATATTTGAGGTATCCTATTTCTTCCCTACTTGCCAAACGAGGAGGAGGATCAAAGGCTTTCATGATTTCATAGCAAGTATCTCCCTTGGAGATTTGGATGATTAGCCAAGAGCACGTGATTGATGTTCTTGTGGTAGGGTGTAAACCGTGTCTTTGTGTTTGTTCTTTGACCACTTCCCGAAGGATGCTTGGGATTCTTTGTGACTTTCTTTGTTTTCGACCGGAGCCCCGTTGGTAGATACTTCTTTGGCTTCAATCTAGGTGTAAGCCTTCTCCACCAAGCCCTTGTATGTTGCAGGAAGGTCAGTGGAGAGGAATTCCACCAGACTCCTGTTTTGTAGGCCATGCACCAAACACGAAATCGTTGATCTTCGTGCAGACCCGATGTCGTAAGGTGTCATATGTATATCTGTAATGAAAGCCACAGTGCTCTGTTTTCCTTCGCTTGATGTTGTACAACTTTGTTAGGTGCGTCCCTGTGAACTTTTTTTCACGGAGAAGTGTGATCGAACTTGGCCTTGAGATCATCCAAATTAACAATGCTACTGGTTTTTTCCCGTTCCACCATATACGAGCGAGTCTCGCAGAGTATATGTGAACATATGGCAAGCCACGGCCATGACCCACTGCATTCGATAGCCCTTCGAACAAGTGTAAAAAGTTATCCGGATCTCCCTTCCCATCATAAGTACCAATATGTGCGGGCATTTTCAACCCATCGGGCAAAGGGTAGTCTTCTATCCATCTTACGAAGGGTGTTGTCGAACCCATAGGCTCCGAATAGAGGCAATTGTATAGTGGCATGTAGGTAGGGACAACATTGTATGGGTTATGGTTCGGAGGTATTCCGACAGGGTTTTGGTTAACATACGGAGGGTAAGCAGTAGGTATATAAGGTGGGTGACTTCCGACGGGATACGAAGGGTATACCATAGGTTGTCTCGTGGAGGCATGCTTCCATATGTTTGATTAAAGTTAGCGTTACTAGCACGCTTATTATGTGGGGTAAACCCCGAGGTAAGGTTGAGCCCGAAAGGAGGTACATACCATGAGAAGGAAGATTTCCTCCCCATTCATTTGAGATGGATTGCCTTCACGCCGGATGCGTGAGAAGGTCGCAACGAACCCCCGCCTCAATTCTCCCCGGATGAGCCGCCAAGAGTGGTAGCAAGTTAACCTCCGTAGTCTCCCTTCGTGACTCCTTCCATTGGAGCCTTCCATTGTTCCTTCCTTCGCCGTGAGCCCTCTCCGAACATCTTCAAACCCAACCGACCTTCCACTCGGCCTTCGACCACCGGAGACCCTATCCTCGACCTGAGGCGTAGCCCGGTGAGCAAGGGCCTAACCTCCATTTCTAACTCTTCATCATATTCATCGCTAGAGTATTCCGGCTCTCTCGCATCTCCACGTTCCGAGCTTGCCTCCTTCAAGCCCTTAGTAAAGATTCTAGTGCTTGATGTTAGCTCGACAAACACCGGACCGATTATCGGGTTCGAGGTTAGCCAAGTTGAAGCGTGGTTGTTGGGAGTTATTTCGGGATGAGATCGTGTGGTAAGGTGGGACGCTGTTATGTTGGGAAGGTTGTTAGGATCATTGACTGGGATTGGTGTCAAGGTCGAGAAACCCCAGAGGGGGTGTATCTTCTCTTCCTTAAGGAGATAGTGGGAACTTGGGGGAAGACCAAGTCAAGGCTCTCATTTGTCTTAGTGCCTTCAAGAGAAGACTCAGAGGGCATAGCCTTCGATGGCGAATTCTAACCGGTAACCATGTCATAGATGAATGATTTTACGCCACCAATGACTTATGAAGAAGACTTGGGTCTTCGTAATGCAATTGATCGAGGTCGAAGGGGTCCTTCGACCGATCGGAGGGTACGTCATCAACAAACAAGCCGAAACTATCACAAAACGAAAGTCAAATAAACCGAGAAAAAACATAAAAGTACAAATAACTCCAAAAATAGGGCATTTTGGGGCCCAAAAAATCCGTAAACCGGCATCATCTGTTTACCACAACTTTCTCACCGTTCCAAGCTTCGAATCGACTGGTCATAGGCCTAAAACGCAGTCCTATAGTTCAAGTTATGATGATTTTAGTGAAGCCCCTTTCCTCACACGATCTTGGGCCTCTAGATACATAATGGCTCATTCCTTAACACTTGGGCCTACATCACCCTCTTTGTTGATCATTTGCATGAAGATGAATTTGTATTTGACGATATAATTGTATACTGCTTGCTGTTTCCTTCATTTTTATGATGTTTGCTATTTTTTTATGCCATGACTTGCTTTGCCTTTTGGAGGGAGTAGCAATTTGATGCTCAGCTTTTGTTGTCAATGAAAATGATCTGCGACAACGAAAGCAGTTTTATGAGGAAGAAAAATATGGTATAGTGATGGTGACTCAACATAATTAGTGTATTTATGATAGCTAGAGGTCTGTGTGATAGGGTTTATAAATTGAATATGACCAAAAATCCTAACTAAACAGAAACATTAAAGAGAAACTAATCAGGAGCCCTCCGGATCATTGACGAGTAGGTGATGATCGGAGGATAGCAATTTTTTGTTGGTGGATCTTACCTAAAGCTCGGATACCATGTAAGATAGCAAATAGAGATATTATTGATTGTGTTTTTATGTGATTTATAATGAGATATCATGTCTATTTATAATAAAACACAACTTAGAGAATAAGCTAACATAACCGTAAACATAATAGACCGTGAGCCTTTAGGCTTGGGCCTTAACCTATCATCTAACATTTTCAAGATTGCAAAAAGCGGGATAAAGTGTATCATTGAGAAAGTCAAGACAAGACGAGTTAGTGAAGCGGAGGTGGACAATTGAGAAGACTATTCACAAAGTAGGTGGTTGTGTTTCCATGAATAGAAACATTTAATTGAAGATGTAATTCTCAATTAAAATCTTGACACGTTCAACAACCCTCGTGTAACATCCTTGTTTGTCTCTATATAAAGAGAATGTTGGTCGGGAGTAATGCTACCTCTTCTACATTAAATGTAACCTTTAAGAAGAGCATTTACCTCATTGTCATTCAATCAAGTGTTTATGCTAGAACACTTGGTAATTATTTGATTCATTTAATAAGAATTATACGACTGAAAAGTTTATCTTTGTGTTATTGTTTTAAACCTTGTATCCTTTGTCCCAAGAGTTATGGATTAGGGAACTACAGTGATACAATAATATCATGGGCTATATATTACTTATGCACCTATCGAGGATCTAACTCCGTGACAGTTAAACTATTGATCGAACCAGCTGGGTTGCTTGGAGAGAAGTCAGCTACCAAAAAATCTTTTTCAATGAAAAATGCTGGTTGCTTAGGTTGCGGTAATGCACCCTCATTGCCCAACATTAGAATTATAGATGACATGTTTGGCCTGTCGGCCGCATTTTGCTGAACACATAAAAGTCCCACTTGGATTGATCTTAGAACTTCATGTGGATTGCACGAATCAGCTAAGCTTGTATCAATCAGCTCCATTGACCTGCCTTCGTTATATAAACTCCATGCCTGAATATATTATTGAGTCTAAGTTATAATTAGGAAGTAGCTTGAGTATGTAAGACTAGTTACTTTCTTGGGAACTTACATGTCCAATAAGATTATTGCCATTCTCAGGATTTATGAATCCCCTATTTCTTTTCCCACTCACAATCTCGATCACCAATACGCCAAAGCTAAATACATCTGATTTTATTGAGAAAATACCATCTAATGCATACTCCGGGGACATGTAACCACTGCGTGCACAGAATGCTAATATAAAACCTGACTAGTAAATCAGAGATAATTAAATAGAATAAATAAAAATTGGTTTCATGGCTTACTATGTGCCAACAACTCTGTCTGTATTTGCTTGGGTCTCGTTTCCTCCAAAACTTCTAGCTATGCCAAAGTCGGATATTTTAGGGTTCATATGCATATCCAATAAAATGTTGCTAGCTTTAAGATCTCTATGAATGATTCTTAGTCGTGAATCTTGATGCAGGTAAACAAGTCCTTTTGAAATCCCATTAATAATGTCAAAGCGCTTTGTCCAATTAAGAAGCATGCCTTGTTTTTTATCTGGCCAAAAACAGGTTGGTTTAGCTCTTTGAAACTTGTTAACTATAAACCCCAATACTGACATATTATTTACGGTAATATATACGGAGTATAAAACAATTCTGACCAAAAATAAATGAATCTAAACTTCCATTTGGCATATACTCGTAGATCAACAGCTTCTCGTCTCCATGTATGCAACAGCCAAGAAGCTTCACAAGATTTCGGTGCTGAAGTTTTGAAATGCAGATGACTTCATTCTTGAACTCATCAACTCCTTGGCTGGAAGTCTTAGAGAGACGCTTAACTGCAATCTCTAGCCCTTCTTCTAGCACAGCCTGACGATTACCATTTGGAATGTGAAAACTCTATGAACTACAAAGGCGACTTCCATTTATATATTTGTTTCTTTTGATAAGGAGCATATATGCATAAGTTTTTTAAAGGAATATCATAAGTAAGAAATGACAATCCAACTTGAGCGGATGGCTCTTTCATCTGTCAGGTATAGAGAGTGTAAATTTTGAATTGTAATGTGAGTCACTAAAAGATGGCTACAAATTAAAATGATTCAAATGGGATATTGAACCATCTTTTTAATGACTCAGATATACATAAAATAAAGTATGGTGACTGAAACACAGGATAAATGAAAAACAATTCCTTATAGACTTTAATTCATAGTAACTGAATGGAATTTGCATTTATTAATACCTTATAAACAGCTCCAAATCCACCCTCTCCAATTTTATTATCTGGTGAGAAATTGGCAGTGGCATCAGCTATTGTAGAGAAACTAAATAATGGTAGCTCCATTGCTTCTTGGCTTTCAGATTCATCCAATAGTTTTCCTGTGCAGTATAAAAAAAAATAACGACTTCAATGTTGGAAAATTTGTGATAGTACACGATGATTTTGGTATAGTACAACTTCTTACCCTTAACAATTTGACGAGCATGATTCTTTTTCATCGCGCATACCATAACAACAGAATGCTGAAGCTTATAAGAAGAATACCCGGAATAACCGTGAGTAAGATGATTTTAGTTTTTGATCCTCCCTTTTCTTTGGCAGCTGCAAGATATATTAAACTCACTACCATCAACTTCCATACGCGTAAGAAATATTCATGAAAAAGTGAGTTGAAATTTCAATTAAGATTAACCTGTTGTATCCGAAGGTAAATCAGATGGACCTGCTGGATCTGAAGATGAACCTGCTGGATCAGAAGGTAGATTATATTATATTATATTGACTAACGAAAAGTGAGTGGGAGTAGAGAACAGCTAGGTGAATGAAACAAAGAATTTAAAAAATTGCATGTTAGGTGGTGCCAGGACCATGGGAGGAGGGTGGCCGGGATTACCAAGAGTGCACGTGTGCACACGCACACATATGTGTGTGGTAGTGTGTGTGTTCACTCCATGGAAGAGAACATACACCTACACCTGATATCCTCTAGAGACCAAATAGAATGAATGTTGGTGATTTTAGTGTCATCAATCATTTTGTGTAATGGTGATTTACGCGAGACCAAAAGGATTTCAAGTTAAGTTATAATACGAGTTCGGAGGTGTGGAGTACACGCTTGTATAAACTATTAACTTGATTTCAAGTACAATAATGGTAAATGTTGTGAATGTATATCAAGGAGTAAAGACCTTCTATAGTGACAGAAATTATTCGTCACAATATTGTTGCAATGGTTCAAAAGATATGGTTATTCGTGTTAGTGACAGAAACTGGTCGTCGCTAATGGATATATGTCTTTAGGGCTGAGCAAATGACCTGAACGGACCGGACCGACCGAGACCGGACTGGACCGGACCGGACAGACCACATTCGGTCCGTCCAGCGGTCTCGCTTTTGGCTAATTCGGTCCTCGATCCGGTCCGGACAACAAACCAATTTAAGCTAATTTGGCTTTGTTGGATCGGACGATCAGAAGGACCGACCGGACCGACCATATTCGATCCGGTCTCGCCTAAGATTTTTTCGAATCGGGTATCGGTCCGTCCGGTTTTGGACCGTACACCCTATATGTCTTGATGGGTTGCGATTAGTGATAGTTTTAATGTCACAAATTTGTTCTTGAAAGTAATTGAAAAGCTCTAACCATTTATTAAAGGATGTGACTTTTCACCAAGAGACATAACTTTTCCCTACAACTACCATCGGTGTTTATTATATATAAACACAAGTTTGGTCTTTCATAAAAAGATGAATAATCATTAAAACGCATACATCAAATTATCTATGTTTTGCTCTCTTTCTTTTGCCTAGAATTTGAGTGTTCATTCTTGTCTTATCTCTAAACAAATTTCTTGTAACCCAAAGCAATTAATAGGGTAGAAATATTGTATCAGGAAAGTGAACTTTTACACGATTCAAAAATTTATCCGAGCAATCTTTGATTATCAAGACCCTTAATACCAACAATGAAGAGGGTGGGTTCACGCGGCTACTTATGTGAAGTGGGGAAAATGGCAAGTAGGACATGACCCCATGAGACCCACACCTACACCTCATGCTCTAGGGTTATTTTTAAGAGTTAAAATTCTATAACTAGGGTACTTAAACCACCTTGAAGTGGTTATCATGAATATGGTTGATGTGGTTATAATCAAGGAACAACCACTTTTGAAAAACATGCAACCCTAACGACTTTGTTTATCAAATTCCTTTATTTTATTTTATTATTATTATTATTATTATTATTATTATTATTATTATTATTATTATTATTATTATTTTGTATATACATATAGATAAAGAGTAAATTACTTTGTTGGTCCCCGTGTTATTTGCAAATTTCACGCTTAGTCCCCACTATGGGAAAATTACTACAATCCTCTTTAACGTTTTGATTTTTTCTCGTTGTTGGTCCAAACGCTAAAGTCGTTGGAAGTCTAGTGAGCATGATTCGTGAGCTTATCATGAATGGGGTGGTATCTATATAGTTTGTTAGATCTCAACTAAATTTAGCTGATCACTTGACAAAGGGTTTGGCAAGAGACTTGGTTATAAAGTCTGCTAAAAGGATGGGTCTAAGTTCAACTTAGTCACTGAATGCTAAGACACCCAACTCCCTCTTGAGGAAACATGGGAGCTGAGTTCAATGTGAAAAGCTGAACATTCAGAGTGGACTGGAGCATTTGTTTTATTTTACAACCTAAGGTTGTGCTCAAAACCTGTTGAAAAGGATGATGAAGTCTTTACTTCTTAAAGGTTAATTTCTTTGAAAAAGTGCTTGGCATGAGCATGAATAAAGAGGAATAACCTATGCGAATGTTGAAGTTTTGCCGCTTCAGAGAGCTTTGGACTTTTGTCTTTTACAACATTTATGAATTGGATATGGACACATGGCTTGTATAGTGTCAGAAGCGTTTAAGTGTTTGAAAACTTGTATGTATTTTATCTTCATGTATTCAAATAGGTTGAAGGGTTCAATTCTTAGAACACCCTAATTCTCTAATATTTGAACGTGTAATGTACTAAGATGAAAATTCAATCCTTAGGATATTTTCATTTATGCACATGTTTTGTTTAATGTTTAATTTCATGCAAAGGAAGTGGACTAAATTTGG
This sequence comes from Chrysanthemum lavandulifolium, assembly GCA_022545495.1. NCBI lineage: Eukaryota > Viridiplantae > Streptophyta > Magnoliopsida > Asterales > Asteraceae > Chrysanthemum > Chrysanthemum lavandulifolium. The sequence goes on from CM040241.1 coordinate 264,712,979, forward strand.
GAAGGATTGTTGGAAAATTTAGTGCACTTGTGGATTAGTTCACACCGTAATGGGTCGAAGATACGGTGTACATCGATAACGTCCCCCGAACACCACGACTCTATAGTGGTAAGGTTCACAAGTTACTATTGCTTGTACTAATGTCACTCTTGTTAGGCATAGTTAATCTTGCTAGTACTAATGTTACTCTTGTTAGCGAGTTAATCTTGCTAGTTTTAATGTTACTCTCGTTAGGCATAGTTAATCTTGGTAGTATTAATGTTACTATTGTTAGCGAGTTAATCTTGGTAGTACTAATGTTACTACCGTTAGGCGAGTTAATCTCGGTAGTACAAACATTACTCATTGGCGGAGTTACTACCGCAAGTCTCAGCTGAATTAACTTAAAACGGCTTTGACCTATTCAAGTGGCAGTTATAACTACTTAATGACCATGTTTAATTAGTCGTGTAACCATTGTAGCCTATAACGGCGATAATTACAAGGCGATTAACGGGCCGATTAATCCCTATAATTCAATTTGACTAGCTATGAGTATTTTCATATAAATAGGAAATCATATATGCATGAATGATATACAGAAAGCATAAACACTTGGATGCAAAAGGGTTATTGATTTGTGCCTAAATCATTAACATACATTTAGTCTTATCCCAAATAGATATTTGTGATACCGAGGCATTAGGGTCGAATAGTTTACTTTGGAAAGTGATAACACGATTCTAAGTGATATCCAGTAACCATTCATTGGTAATTAGTTAGGCTAATGATTATCTTCACCCTACTCTGGGCAAATAACCCCCAACAAAAGTAACACCCCTGATATCACAATCATCTTCATGGAAATATCAAAAAACTTGGACAATTGGAAAAGTAGCCGTTACAGTCTCGATTTCCATTGAAATCTGTCAAGAACTTTTGTAAAGTGGTAAACATATAGTTTCCAGAAATATAATAAGTAGAGTTTAAGATGATGTTTAATGGTACGGAGAGTTTACTATGGATACGTTGAAATGCAAAAATGTGAATTTGATTTATAAGAAAGAAAAATAACTAGATATTGATGATGAATTTGAAGTTCCAAACTTTTATTCGAAGGGTAAACAATTGTCTTGTCAGCATGCCATCTCACAAGCATTCACAAGATATTCACAGTACTAAAATAAAAATATGTTTTGTTGAACCATTCGTAATCGATTCGCATAATGTCACAAAGATAAAACCGGTAGGTGTAAAATGTCCCATTTCTTTATCACATGACATTCAATTTATAATTGGATTAAAACATCTTCGAATTCATTTCGGTCAAAATCCGGTATGCAAGAAGACAGGCGAGACGTGTGTCATCATAGTCAGAATGAGACGGCGGTGAAGGCGGTGCAATTTTCGAGAAGAATGCAGGTGTGTGCGAAGAGATTGTTGGTGGTTAGGTCCCAGAACAGGGTAAGATAATCAGTAGCAATGCAAGACCAAATCAGGTTACCGAATATCACTTGGAATCGTGTGATCACTTTCCAAAGTAAACTATTCGACCCTATGCCTGGGTTAAATGAATTTCTACCTGGGATAAGACCAAATGTTTGTTATTGAATTAGGCAAAAATCAATAACCCTTGCGCATGTATATGTTTCATGCTGATGATGTCGATATCTATATATTGTAGAGAACACTCAACCCTAATCAATGGACTTTATGAGTGATTAACGGCCAATTAATCACCCATAATAAGCCTCAATTATCATAGGAATAGTGGTTGCATGACCAATTAAACGTGGTCATAAAGCAGTCAAAACAGCCACTTGAATGGGTCAAAGTTGTTACAAGTTAATCACTGCAACACTACCAGTAGGAACTAATACACTAGCAGCAGGAACCAATACACTAGCAGTAGGATCCATCAGTCACTACACTAGCAGCAATAACCAACACTACCAGTAGGAACCATCAGTCACTACACTAGCAGTACTAACTACTATTGAGTCAGGGTGTTCAGGGACCTCGTGGGTGTATACTCCGTACCTCCTAACCCAAAACCATGTGTGAACTAATCCCACAAGTGCACTAAATTTTCCAACAGAGATATGGTCGATTATGTGAAATTGGGGATGAGATATGCTATTAAATAAAATGATAAGTATATGTAGCGGGTGTGAAGGATAAAATCGACAAAGGTGATTTGGTGTATTGATTTTAGCAATATATCACAAAGTTGAGTTATGTTGGAAATAAGTGTCATCTTAAATCACGCGAAATGCAAATTTCCCAAACTATGTACAAATCCTAATGGTGGCCTACATTTTATGTATATATTTGTGGGGCTTTTATATTTGTATCCTTTCAAAACTTCAAACTTGTATGCTTATCCTTACGAATTTGCTAATTACGTCAATATCTTTGCAAAACACAAAACTACACATACATAATTTTTCGAACTTGTTTTCGGGTAAAGGGTAAAGATATTATTGAGAAAGGGTAAAGAGGTAATTTGATATATTATATAGTATTTACAAGAAAGTTATTAGTATTAAATCAATCTAATTATGATGAAATTGTGTCTTTAGAGAATTTTGTGTATTTTAAATTTTTAGAAGAAAATTGAAGTAATTATAAAATAAGCAAGATATTGATGTAATTTGAAAGTTTTGCAAGGATATAGATGTAAATCTTTGTATATTTATTGTTTGCTTGGTAAACCTTAGCAAAAGATTTTTTACCTATATCAGATGAAGCTATTCTTACAAATATATCCCGACCGGTCACAGCTGATACTCTGATGTCTATAAGGTCGTTGAACCACATCAAGCAACCAGTTCCTTCACCTTGAATGTCTGTATTTGCATAAGCCATGCAACTGCAATTCTGCAAGCATTTTGCTTCACATTCTTCTAAACTCATACTTATGTTAAACTGTGTACTCTGTGTGTCTGGTAATTTAAGGTTAGAGTACTTGATGAACCCTACAGATCCGTTTTGGCACTCCAATGGTGTTTTCCTAACACAACCACGTGACCAATCATCATCCGTTGGCAAAAATCTATAATCATCCAAGCAAGCACAAGACTTTTCCTCTGTGTACTTAACAAGACTGCAACTTCCATAAGCACCACAGTTGTTGTAATTATCACATATATCTCTTGGAAATTTCAAGACAAGCTGCCACTGTTTACTTTTTTCTTCCCAAACCGTACTCACTATCATCCCAGAAGAATTCAATGTTTCCCTAGATAGGATAGACGTGTTGTTTTCAAGATTATAAGCCACAGACGCCTCGCTTTCAGTAATGACTACGTTGGCTATAATGGTCGGCCATAGCCTGCTAAACACAAGCCGTTCATGCCTCCAAGGTGCTGTCCGTTGTTTGACCACCATACCTTGTTTTAATTGGAATTCAGGATAACCATGTGTGTCAGCTTCCCAAGTAAATTCACCCTGAGCTGGATCTTGACTACTTTTCCAGGACGTTAGGCGCCGTTCGATTCCCTAGAGTAATCTTTACCAAGCTTCATTCCAGGTAGTTGAGTATCAGTTGGATAATCAAAACTCTGCCAAAGAAACGTTCCAAAAGTTCTTGGTCGTGACAATCAGATTACCGGTGTCAAGAAGCTTTGCAGTTGCTTTCTGTGATGTTGTTGTGTTGGATGACCAAATTATGCTCTTATTGTTGAAGAGGACTAGATTTCCAGGATCAATAATCTTTAAAGCAAGTGGTGATGCACCAGGGAGTGGGTGGTCTCTGTTAGCCACCCAAACCACCGTTCTAACAGATACTTGTTTGTACCAAATACCAAGATATCTGTTCTCTGAGCTACTGGGCTTGAAAAATCCGAGTTCAAAAATTCCGGTTTCTGAGACCAACGTGTCCTCATCTGTCAAGAACTGTGAATCTGAAATGATGTCGAATTCAGCAGCATAAAATGTGTGTGCAAAAAGAAAACAAAGCCAAAAAAGATGTATTCCCTCCATTCAGAAATTTATATCTCACCTTACATTAGCTAGGTTTTATTGATAATAATAACCAAGGAAATGCGTATTTCTAAGGTTCATTAATTTGTACATGTCATTTCAACAAGTCGGCATCTAAATTTAATTTTGACTGGTATTGTCACCCGAGTATATGGACTACCACAACGTTTCTCATACGCTTTGACATTGTTTTCTTTTGCTAAGATTGATAAATAGAATGTAGAATTCGGAAATCTAATTAATGGTTAATCTGAGTTACTTCATGAAGTTATAATCATAATTTTGAAGTAATAATATTTTGCAAAAATAGTGAAGCCGGTGCAACTTTGATGGATTTTTCTTTAACCAGCCCGTTATATATAGCAATGAAGATATATCAAGTTATCTCAATATTCACATAGATAATTTAGTTGGTTCCACAGAGTACTTTGTGAATATAGCTAGTACTCGAGGCGTGACATGTATGTAGAGTGGTGAATGTTACTTATTATCAACAAAAGAAGAACTATGTCTATGCCCATTTTACTTTTAGGAATAATTGATTTAGTGATAAAGGCCAAAGACACGATTATTTTTTTGTGTCCATTAATTCATTCCAAGATGTCCTTTTAACAAGTCGACATCCAAAATTAATGTGTGGTGGTCGGATATTATCTCCCTTGATAACGGTCTTCAGACGCTTAGTGATTATTTTGTGAATTAAATCGTTATAAATATATCATTATAGGATTAGAAATGGTAATGTCGCGAAGATGATATAGTTCAAGCTTACTGATAAAGACATTCATGCGAGGGAAATAGATAAGGAATCACAGTTTTAATTTAAAGTACAAGCGTTTAGGAGAAGAAAGAATAAACGAGTTTTGGACTTCCTTATAAAAAAAAGAAAATCAAGCAAAACTTTTTAAGAGGAATTCCTTAAAAGTTATATGTAACACCTCCCTTGTGAGCTTCTTTTGTTTTTGCTGCTGATTCAACTGTGATGTGTATCTCGAATCAGTTATCTTGTTAAAATGCTCTTGGTAATTTATTCATGGACATGCCTAAAATGAATCTAAAAGCCTCAAACTTCATAGATTAAAAAAGTTTGCAAAGCTTACTTTTGGAATTTTGGAACTAATACAAGAAGAGCTGTACGGGATTTTTGTTATATTGGCCTATTTTTTATTAGCAGTTGTTGCTAACATTAGTCATTAGCTAGTGGCTCATTTTAGCTTGTTGAGCCAACTGTTGCTAGTTAAAAATAAAATAAAATAAAACGAGTGTTGGGTCAAAGTGATTTGTAGCTAGTAATCATCAATCACTTCTCCGTAATTATATGTTGTACATTGCTCATCCCAATCTTCGTACCCATGGCCATCTCATTAGACATTCTTCATATTTCCATTGTCAATATGATTCTGTTATGTATTGTAACGCTAGTCATATAGGCTGTGATTAACAGCCAAAGTAAGTCTATGTTTGAATCTTTTTGCACGTACTATGGAAGCCGTAGTTTGGAAATAGTATAACATGACGCTAACAGTATAAGTTTCATCTACGATGTTTATTTGTCATATATATAAGTAAAGAATCATGCAGCAAACGATATGATGCTACAATTTATGGAAAGGGGAGAAAAATCGTTTCTCGAGTCCAAATGACTGGCTTACTAAGCGCTTGTTTGTTTCAAAAAGTTCTTTTTCCTCTTACGTCTGTAGCACACAATTTCTTTAAAGACCGTTTGTTTTTTTCGACATAAGAGGTAAAATCACTTCTTTCCTCTTCTACTACGAGCATAAATTCCTCTTTTTCCACTTCTTTCAATCACTTTTAAAAAAAAAAAAAAAAAAAAAAAAAAAATGAAAGAAGTACTTCAAAGACACAAAAGCGGTCTTCTTCTTCGCAAATGAAGTCTTAAATGTCTCTTCTTCTGCATACGTGGTTTGCGGATGAAGAAAACTGAAAAAAACAAACGACACAACTCTTTATTGAAAAGTTTTCATGACCTGTTCAAAAAAATCCATCAAAAAATCAACTTTATGATTTTTACAAATCATTGTCAATCGTAATCATATGATTATAAAATCATAAATTAGTTCAAAATTTATTACTAACCAGATTTCCAAAGTCAACATATTTACTTATGTCTAAGCGTATGAGGACCGTTATGGTAGTCCATATAGGTGGGTGACAATTGATAGATGGAGTCGGTTGGGTAGGGGTTCCAAAGGTTTTAGTGTGAAGGCTGTTAAGGAATTTCTTTCTAGCGATAAAGATTACAGCAACAGATTTGTGTTCAAGTGGTCTAAATGGGTAACGAGGAAGTGTAATATCCTTATGTGGAGGGTGGGGCTGTGTCGGTTGCCCACCTCGGATCAACTTAGGCTTCGGAACTGTGTGGTAGGCAGTTCGTTGTGTAGTTTATGCAGGTCCGAAGAGGAGTCTGTGGACCATATTTTTAGCTCGTGTGAGGTTGCTTTGGACGTTTGGAATAGGGTGGAGAAATGGTGCAAATTACCGCCCCTGTTCTTGTTCTCTCGGCTCGATATTTTCAGCCTTCATGAAGCTGGGGGCCTGAATAGGAGGAAGAGCGAAATTCTGAAAGGAGTTGTGTTCTCGACGTGCTGGTGCCTTTGGATTGCGAGGAATAAGAACCGGTTTGACAACTCTAATCTCGACAGCCGGAAAATCTTTCAAGATATTAAATCTAGGGGGAATTGCATATATACCCATTAAAACTTAAAAACTTGCATATTTCCCCATAATACAAGTTTTTATTGCATGATGTACAATGCATTTTAAGCATGTTTTGGGTATATATGCAAATATGCAAGTTTTAGTGGGTATATATGCAATTGACCCTTAAATCTATTAGTTTCTTATGGTTTAGAAATAGATCAAACATTTGTAATATAGAATGGAAGGATTGGTACTCTTTTAACTGTTGAAATCGAGGTGTTTTCACCTTGTGCTCTCCTTGATTTGGGAGTTGCATGTTTCTTGTGAATGATAGTCAAATTTCAACAAAAAAAAAATAATAATAAATAAAATAAAAATAAAAAAAAAAAAAAAAAAAAAAAAAAAAAACACCAATCAAACATTAAACTTTAATGCCCATTTGTTACAATGACATGTAGAAATGAACGGACCTTAAAACTAATCCTTGTCCTTGGTCTTTATTATTAGTAATGTTAATTTCTTTCTAAGTATTTGAATGGAGGGAAGATATGGGACCTTTTATAGGAAAGGGGATTAGGGGAGGCAGAAGAATAGAAAAAGCTCATTGTTAATTATGCGAAAAATAAAACAAGATGATTGCGAATGTGTAACGAAACTCGTAACTTTTCTATTTAAATCAGATAAACATAATATTATAAAGCATCTACAAAATATAAGCTTAACTTCCGGTTTCCTTATACAAATTATTAGTGGATAGATATTGACCCAAACCTATGAATGATGAAGATTAATCTATGTTTGTTGTCGGATGTCGTCATCAAAATTAATTATTTGCTTTACCATTAAATATAAGCTTAGCTTCCGGTTTCCCTATACAAACTATTAGTGAATATCGCTTTATTTTGCTTTTAGTGCTGTTGATGAAAATTTCTCTACCTGTTGTTGAACGTCTTCATAAACAAAACATGTATTGCTTTAGTGAGTATTTAATTTTCTCATCCAATTCCGAGCTTTCGCGATTTCGCCAATCGGATTGCGGGGGAGTATTAGTGGATAGATTTGGCTCAAGCCCGATTGAGGGTTTGGGTCCATTAAGGTTTCATTATATATTTGCCTCTCCATATATTGTATCAATAAAACGTGTCACCTACGGGATTGTAACACAAACATGTTTGTTATTGAGTCATTTTGTCCCTGGATACGTTTACCAATAAATGCTTCCTTCACAACACATTGACTATTTCTATCCCATATTTTCGACATATAAACCATATTCTTTTACTCCTACTCACCCCATGGATCCATCAATGGAAAAAAAGAATTCATCTATGGACATTATAAAGAAATTTTTGTTCTAATACACGAAGGTCAATGACAGAGTTCTGGGACAACGTCTGGTTTTCGGAACAGTGCTCTCAGCTATCATCGAACCGTATGTTGTTAGTTACCAATGAAATTACCTCCATTGAACCAATTTGAAGAAATGTGATATGAGTCTCCCAATTGTTACGGATCACATTCATGTAGATATATTCTTCTAGACTTCAAAGTGGAGAAGTAAGTGGGTTGATCATATTAACGGTGCACAAGTAACTCCATTTCTGTGTTCTCAACCTTGTTTGATGAAATATGTCAGACACTCAAGGCGAATAGAAACCGTGAGACTAATTAATGTCAAACATGCGTCATTTCTTACACAATAAAGTAACACAATATTTGACAGTAGCTTTGTCACTTGTCTGCATCTTACTACTGCATGACCTTTAAAAAAATCAAGACAAGGAAATATGAAGAATGTTTCATGCTTTGAAAAATAACATTGTCTTTTCTCACTTTTTTGGCTACGAATTGAAGAGGAACAAGGTAATGAAGCACCACTTTATATTTGACAACAACTTTGACATCAGTCAATGAAGCACAACATGAGAAATGGGAGATAACACCAATGTCACTGAAGCACGACACCAAATTTACTGAAGTCTATGATTCTTGGATATTTTGTTGCGTGATTTTTGTAAAATTCAATTTAATACAAATACAATTTGATTACGATTGTCATTGAGAATTTCCATATATACCTATTATGTTTTACAAAGCTTGTACAACCTTAATTGTTACAACGACATAAATCTATCGATGGGGCACTGGATGAAGGAGAGTGAATATGCATAGAAACCATGAAGAGGTCAAGTCACCATCATAAGTGTGACAACTAGCAATTAGGGAGCCCTTTTAGGTAACCGCATTACGCTAAGTTAGACCGAGTAGTTGCCTTTAGAAGCTATTCCAGTTAACCATGACTTATTTTGATATCGTTTTTGGTTTTTATGATTTATTTTATTATCGTATAAGTTGTCGTATGAGTTGTAGCCCGTTACGATAGGCACTATTTGATTCGGCACAATAAAATCCTATAACGAGAGATAATGTAACTTTTAAACCATAACACGAAACGTGACACATAAATAATCAAAATTCGTGGAAAAACGTAAATAAAAACAATAGAAAGTCGAATGAAAGTCGTTAGACACTAGCTTACAGTAACAATCAATGGAAAGCTTATATACAAATGTTACAAAGGCACTAGGCACGTCTGGTTCTATTAGGGGGCATACTTTACTAGATCTCTTAAATGAAAAGCTTATACACGATGCGTAAATGTTACAAAGGCACTAGGCATGACTACATGATGATGTATTTTTTGTTACACTTTCAGATATGCAAGTGTCCACATTTCATATATGCAAGTGTCCACATTTTCCTACATAATGAGGTATTTCCCAATGCAAGTGTTCACATTTCAGATATGCAAGTGTTCACATTTCAGATATGATCTCCCTATAAGCAAACCATAACCATAATGAATGAACCTCAAATACACTAAAAAAATAGCAAACAATGCGGGTTATTGTGTAGAATAAGCAAACCCTAACATAGTCAGTCTTCTCAAACCTGTGTCCACAATAAAACCTATAATAAGCAAACCCTAACATGTATAGTAACTAAATGGCTTATACAATCAAATAATCTAACAAAAAAATAGCAAACAATGTGGGTTATTGTGCAGATAGCTTTTCGAACAACAATAATGCAAAATAAACAATAAAACCTACAATAAGCAAACCATAACCACAATTAATCTCAAATAATCTAAAAAAATTTAAAAACCCTAAAGAAAATCAAATAATCAAAGAATATGTGTGGGTTACTGTTCAAATCGAAAACAATCTATTAAAATCAAAAACATCAAAACAGAAGTATGTGTTACTGTGCAAATCGCACATTTTACTTACTTGTCTAGAAGCCACTATCATATAACATCAATATTGTTCCACACACTGTGAATCGGGATCAGATCGGGTCTGGAACTAATCGTCTTCCACAAAAATGGGTTATTAATGTTGTTGTATGTGTGTTTTTTGAAAAAAGTTTCGTGATGTTTTATTTGATCTAAACCATGAACGTATTCCAATGTGTTAGTGTGTGTTGTGTGTATGTTTTTTTGTTGATATGGGAAACGTAAAAGTCGAAAAAGAAAAAAAAGAAAAGAAAAAACTCAAATCAGTAAGATATTGTAAATCTTTTGGTGTCAAATCATTGTACCTTTAACAATTTCCCAAGTAAAAAGTAAGCCCCCGGTTGAGCACCGTCAATCGAGAATTGACTTTTAATAAACAAACAAAATAGTAGATTGCATAAAGATTTAATGTGACACTTAGTGGGCCAAGGAAAAAGTATTATAGAATGACACATGTCATAATAAGAATAGCGTCGAGCAGTTGATAGGTTGAGCATGGCCAAAATGGGAAAAGGATACTAAAAGTGTCTAAAAAATGGACCAACCATGAATTTTTGGCCTCTTTTGGTAATTTTCTCTTAATTTTATTCAGTGAAGAGCATAAATATCAGTAAAAAATTTCTGCAAGTATATTCTTCATTTCATATTTGTGAGTTTTGAGTGTGAGTTTTGAGGCTTAATATTCTTCAAAGGTTCACCAGGGATCGACAATTCCTTGATGAGCCTATCAGCTCTCTGATTCAACCAATAGAGCTTAGCTCGAAATATCTCTAAAATTTAAGCGTGACTTTTTGTAATATAACAAATAGAAATATTATTTATTGTGTTTCTGTGTGACTATATAATGAGATTTCATGTCTATTTGTAATAGAATATAACTTAGAGAATAAGCTAACATAAGCCTAAACTTAATACACCCTAATCCTTTAGGATTAGGCCTTAACCTATCATCTAACACTCCCCTAAAGTAAGAATGGGAGGTTTCCGGATGTACAAAACGGATAGAATGTTGATCGCTTTCTTCTTCTTCTCTTCTTCTTTTCTTTTCTTCCTCCTCTGATGTAGTACAAAATTGAGATAACACAAATTGGTCATGTTGATTCACACGAATGCCATGAACAACACTTCCAATAATCGTTGATTCATAGAACACCGATTATTAGGATAATTCTTATAAAAAACAGTCAAAAATATACTTTTTTGTATTTCTTGGAACCGATCAGCCACAATGGCAATACAATTATTAAATAGACATACAAAATTAAAGTGATCCCTAAAAGAAAAATTATTGTACAATATTTCGTACGACCGGGCCTTTGAATATGATCGAAGGGTATGAGGGGTGATATGCTTGCGCCAAACTTGTAGCCAATCTGCAATAAGAAATAATAGACACTTCATTAAGTGATTGCGCAGGGGTTGGGCCCTGCGAACCACCTCCGGCGTGAGAGTAAGTATGTGTTGTATGTTGTAAGTGATATGAAGTACGTGAAATACTGTAGTGAGTGAACATACCATTGAAATGACTCGTCCAACCTATTTATAGGTGAAGAAATAAGCTTGGAGAGTGTTAGCATACGTTTCGGAGATCATGGGGGCGTCCCATGATTTATGGTAACCGCTAGGGCTTCATCCCCACTCTCTCTGTCTTGGCGGGGAAGCTAAGGAGATAGTGGGAACGTGGGGGAAGACCAAGTCAAGGCTCTCATTTTTCTTAGTGCCTTCAAGAGAAGACTCCGAAGGGCATAGGCCTTCGGATGGCGAATTCCCAACTGGTAGCCAAGTCATAGATGAATGATTTTACGCCACCATTGACTTATGAAGAAAGACTTGGGTCTTCGTAATGCAAATTCGATCGAGGCGGAAGGGGTCCTTCGACTGATCGGAGGTACGTCATCAAGCCCCCAATCGAAAGTGATATGTACGAACAAGAAGTATTGCTTACGACTCAAAATAGATATCTGAAACCTCCCCCGTCACAAAAACAAGCGAAGATGAAAAGTATAGCAACCATTGACCGCAATTAATGTATTTATTTATCCTAACTACCCTTTTCCTTGGTAAAATAAAACATCTTTTCAAAATTTAAAAACTATTTGAAATCGGAGGTTAAGGGATAAGTTAAGACACGTGTGGGCCTAGATTTACCAAGTGTGAGGGTATTTAAAGTCAAAAACAAGAAACCCTATCACCATTTTATCTCACGCCCAACTTTTCACCTACCAAATCTCCTTCCGAGCAAGCTTTCGAACAGGTAAAGTACTCCTTCGTATCTGCTACGTTTTCAGTACTTTTTGTTGATTTAGAAGGATCATGTCTACCAACCAAAAATTTGTAATCAAACAACAAGGTTGCACCTTGACTAGAGAGGAGCTTAAAGCGTTCCTAACAGATTATCCAATTCCCAAAGAATTCAAAATTATGTTACCTGGTAAAAATCAAGGTATTTTTGATGCCCCAGAAAACTATGTAGGCTTATACACCCATGCATTCACCACTCCAACCTTAGGATACCCTTGCACCCTTTGATTTTAGAACTCCTCCGAAGACACGAGGTACACATATCTAGGTTTAACCCTTTTGGCCTAGCCAAGCTCACGACATACATTGTAATGTGTAAAGCTTATGGGTTTGAACCATCATTAACTGTGCTTAGAGGTTTTTGAACTTGTACCCTGGAGGAGATTGGTTGACATTGGCGAAGAGGGGTGAGAGGGATGTGCCCATTCTCATAGATAGGCCATTTACAAACATCAGGAATTGGAAAGGAAAATTCTTTTATATCCAAAACACCATTATACCTCCAACTTTCCCTGCATTGTTAAACCCAGAGTTTCGATATGATGAAAAAAGGTTCAATGATCCCTTGCCCTATATTCTGAGGAGGACTCCTTTGTATCAGCATTTGGCTCGTCATCCAGCTGATTGCCAAACATTCCCTGAGCCAATTCTTTTCATGGTCGGTCTTTGTTGAAAGTCGGGAGGGATCTCCACCGGTTCTGAGATTATTTTGGTGGAGAAAGTATGTAAATTTTTAATTAAAATGGGGAATAGCAACTTATCTTTATGATTTTCATCTGTTTTCTCCCTTTTTGTAGAGATGTCGTTCAGAAATTTTGTGGTTGCTGGTGGTGCAAAAGAGGTCGACTTCATTAGAAGGATCCCTGCGAGACGAGCTATGGTGCGGGCTCTCCTTCGGTGTGGGTGAACAACAATGATGTGGATGCTCAACCCATCGAACTGCGTGTCCTCTGCTCCTTCAAAGGAGGCATAGATGTTGAAGACCGACTTGTGGAGAATGTTGCACTGACGAACCGGTTCGGAAGGACGGTGGCCATCGTGGGACCCTCGGCATTGGTGAGAGAGTCCAAACAGAAAGGTACCAGATGCAAAGGTCGCTAAATCAGATGCGAGAGAAAGCTCATCCTACTCCTCCCTCTCGAACTACCCGCAGAAGAGTGCCCATGGTAAGGTTGTGGTGTTTCCAGCCATCGAAGGGCCCAAAGATGATGATATCCATGGTAAGGTTTCTTTCTTGTTACAAAGGATTAGATTCAAGTAATAACATATTAACAAGTTTATTTATGCTGTAGGACTTCCTGATACGAAGAAGCTTTCTTCTCCCCTGGCTTGTCATTTGCTTATGGAGCGTGTGACCCCACCCAGCTGGCAGGGGGTGATGGAAAACATGTCCATCGAAAGGCTATGCGATCTTCATGACAAGAGTTATGTCAGGCAACGCATGTTGGATAACCAGCTCAACACTAGGACAAGGTAACTACTCCGTACTGTCACCAAAGCTCGAGAAGAAATGGATGTCATGCTTGCCAGGGAGAAGGATAGGGATCAAAAGTATGCAGACCTGTAGAGAAAATGTGCAGAGCTGATGTGGAAAACCTCAAAGGTCAGCTAGCTGCGAGCCAAGCTGAATGCAGCAGGCTATCTCTCGAAGGCGCAAAGGCTGCAGGCTATAAAGAGCAAATATCCATTCTCACATTCAAGTATAGAGGCCTTGAAAAGGATAGGGCTAAGCTGGTTGACCAGGAGATCAAGCTCAGGGAAAAGGTTGATGGGTTAAACCTTTAGTTGAAGATGCTCCAGAAGGATAGGGTGGATTTGGTGACCAAAGTCATCCCCTACATTGCTATGGAACTGTACCATAGTGATGATGTGGGGATTGTGATTGGGAAGCTGGTGAATACAGCCATATTTCATAGGAAGTGCACCACTTTGGAGGAGATAGCCAAGACAGGGGAGCCAATGAAGTTGGAAAAGGTTCCATACTACAGGGCCACTCATGAAAAGGAGTATGATGATGCAGGCAATGCCTTAATAGCTTCAGAGTTCTCCTTCCTTGCTGAAGTGACGAAGGATCCAGAGGCCTCTATTGAGGACCTGCTGGCCAAGAAGCCAAGGAATGTCCAGCCTACCTCCCCTTCGAAGAAGATACCATCTCCCAAGGTTCCATCCCCAGGTTTTGCTGATCCGACCCATTCCAAAGTTTGATGAAGGCTACCATGTGGTAGTAATTTGATCCCCAGGGTGGTATGTACCATGTTTTAAAACAATTTTTCTATGTCCCTTTCTAGGCTATATGCTTGATGAAACAATTAACATTTGATGTGTATGGTATAGGCTTCGACCTAAGACAATGTTTTGTTTGTTTGGATCGTTAAGGCTACGGCCTGTTGAGACTAGTTAAACTAGTCATTAAGTAATATCTACATCAAAGCAATTAGGGCTTGTATTTTTCCATGTGTGATTCTTCTCTTTACATTTTACTTGTGCGTAAAAAAATTTTACAGCCTAAGGCGTATGGTAGATGCATAGCCTCATTGTGTGTAATTACTTCACCAAGAATATAGCAATCGTATAATATGACTGCTGACAGAGGGTTGCGACCCACTCCATCTTAATCCTTTGGGTAGCGAAAGGCTTAAAATACCTTAAGGCCATATAGGAAAGTTAATGTGAAGTTGAGATGGATGTTATGCATATGAGCAAGACGTGTTGTTAGTCTTTGTACATCCCTTCGACATTGAAACTTATAAAAGTGACTTGGTGGACAAATCGTTGTATTTGAACGAAACAAGAGATTTGAGGAAATCGTTATATCATTAAGTGGGTAGGAGGATTACATCGCTTTAAGAAATGAATACTAGACGCCACCATTAATGCTTCTTTCCCAGTGAGAAGAATGCAATACATTGATTGAAAGCAAATTAAAAAAATGTCCTTGGACATTGTAAGTTTCATACGTAGAACTTACGAAGGGTAGTGCCATTCAAGTTCTATCAATAGCGTCTCCATCCAAGGTTTCCGCCTTGTAGGCTCGTTGCCATATGCTTCCTTAATAACGTAGGGTCCTTCCCATGTAGGCCCTAGTTTACCCCGTACTCGCCTTTACTTGCACCGTTGAGTCGGAGGACATATTCCCCGGCTTGAAGGTCAAGGCGAACCTATGTTGTTGTAGTACCTTTCAGCTCTTGTTTATGGATAGCCTCCCGATTGAGGCTATTTCCTTCGCTCGAGTAGTTCTAGGTTGCTACGGAGTCTTTCTTCGTTATCTGCTGCTTCAAAGTTCACGACCCTTTCTGTTTCGACACTTACTTCCGAAGGGATGACAGCTTCCGTGCCATATGTCTAGCTAAAAGGTGTTTCCCCTTGACTTGACTTTGTGTGCGTTCTGTGGGCCCAGATTACTTGAGGTAGCTCATCTACCCAACCGTGGTGACTATATCCCAGCCTTCGTTCTATGCCTTGGATGATGTCCCTATTAGTAACTTCCACATGTCCGTTACCTTGAGGATGGTAGACGGAAGTGAAGGATTGTTTTATGTTCAGGCCTCTGCAAAACAATGGAAATACCCCTTCGGCAAATTGCTTCCCATTGTCAGAGATGATGATGTGAGGTACTCCGAACCGGCAGATAATGTGTTCCCATACAAAGTTTTCCATGCGCCTTCCTGTGATGGATGCCAAAGGCTTAGCTTCCACCCATTTCGTGAAGTAGTCGATGGCTACGACTAAGAAATTTACTCCTCCCGAGCAATTGGTGAGGGCCTCGATGTCTATCCCCATTGGTCGAAAGGCCATGCGGACGTCACAGAGGTCATATCATGTTTTGGTAGCCTTGGCACCCTTGAGTGAACTTGACAGGCTTCACACTTTTGAATGATTTCTACTGCGTCCCTGTGCATCGAAGGCCAATAATATCCAATCTTCATGATTTTTGAAACAACAGAGCAGGGTCCTCTGTGAAGCCCGCAGGACCCTTCGTGCATTTCTTGAATGATGTTGGCGGCTTGCCTAGGTCCCACACAACGAAGCCACGGAGACAAGAAATACCTTCGGTATAGGTAGTTTCCCATGATTGATCGCGTGGTGTTTTGATACGGACCTTTGAGCTAATTTCGATCCTCCAAAGATACCACTTATTAGATATTCTCGAATTGAGTCATCCATTTGAGTCTTCCTCAGTATTACGTCCGACACCTCCTTTCGAACGATGGACCTATCTTCCAACACTTCGACCGTAACCTCCTTAGTTAAATGAGCAAATGCCATTGATGCCAGTTTGCTAAGTGCATCTGCTTTTTTGTTTTCGTTTCTTCGAACATGCTCTATGTTGTAGGATGTAAACCCTTCGAGCACAGGTTGTCTCGCTTCGTTGGAGCCCTTTATTTGATTAGCCACCAGTTGTGAGTCAACAAAAATAGCCAAGTTTTCCACCTCCATGTCCTTAGCCAGTCAGAGACCTGCTAGCAAGGCTTCATACTCCGCTTCATTATTAGTAGCATCGAATTCGAAATGGAGTGCATAAGTATATTCCTTCCCTTCGGGATCAACAAGCATTAGACCTCCGCCAGAGCCGTCGGAGCTGGAGGCTCCATCGGTGTAGAGTTTCCACCCTTCTACATTTTTAACAGGCTTCGTCTCAGCAACTTTCTTGTCCTGCTTTGGTTCGGAGGGTGTTTCGGCTAAGAAGTCTGCCAATATTTGCCCTTTTACCGAGTTTCTACCTTTGTATTCAATTTCGTTATCTCCTAACTCGATAGCCCACTTAGCTATCCTTCCAGATTTATCCGGCTTTGAAAGTATCTACTTAATAGGCTTGTCAGTGAGTACGGTTATGGGATGAGCTTGGAAGTACCTTCGAAGGCGCCTCGCAGCATGGACCAAAGCCAATATTAACTTCTCCAATTTTGGATAACTTAGCTCGACTCCTCGTCAGAACCCTTCTAACAAAGTAGATAGGATTTGCTTCTTCTCCTTTCTCGCCAAGAAACAACAACGATGTTTTCAAGGAGGTCGATGTACATGAACAACATTTCTCCTTTGATTGGGGCAGTAAGTATAGGTAGAATAGCCATGAACTCCTTGAGCTTTTGGAAGGAAGCTTCTGAATCTGTACTCCACTGAAACGTCTTTTTATCCGTGCATCCTTTGAGTGTCTTGAAAAACGGCAAAGATCTATATGCACCCTTCGATAGGAATCTGCTGAGGGCTGCTAGTTTTCTGTTAAGACTTTGTACTTCCTTTACGGACTTAGGAGGCTGCAAGTCCATGATGGCCTTAACCTTCAAAGGATTGGCCTTAATACCCTGCTTGGTGATCAGATGTCCCAAAAATTTTCCTTCCTCTACGCCGAAGGAACAATTCTTGGGATTTAACTTCATGTTGATGGCACGAAGTTGGTCGAAGGTTTCCTTTATGTCGGAGAGCATGTCCTCCTCCGTTCTACTCTTGATAACCATATCGTCTACGTATGCTTCGAGATTCCTACCTATCTGCTTGTGGAAGGCTTTGTCCACTAAACGTTGGTAGGTAGCACCTGCATTTTTCAAACCGAAAGGCATCTTCTTGTAACAATAAATGCCCTTTCTTGTAAAAAAAGGCTGTTTTTTCTTCATCCTCTTCCACCATCTGTATCTGATGGTACCCCTGTAAGCGTCCAGAAAACATTTCATTCTAAACCCTGATAAGGATTCCACTTTCCAATCGATTTCTGGTAGAGGATAGCAGTCCTTCGGACAGGCTTTGTTAATATCTGTGAAGTCTACACACATCCGCAACCCTCCGTCATGCTTCTTAACCATCACCGGATTGGCTACCCAGGTTTGGTACTTCACCTCCCTGATTATGCCTGCTGCTACGAGCTCATCCACTTCTTTGCATGCTGCGGCATTTCTTTCAGGAGAAAGGCTTCAACACTTTTTCTTGATAGGTTCAATGTGCTTGAACTCATTAAGCTTATGCTCAGTACCGAAGGGCTTTCCATCTATGGTGAGAGTTCTAGGGACTCCCGTCATGTCAGAGTAAGTCCATGCGAAGACATCTGCATTAACCCGTAGTACCTTCTCCAATTCAGCCTTAAAGGAGGTAGGGAGCTTCTTTTCAATTACCACCGTCTGATCAGGGTAGAGATCGTTTATTATGATGCATTCTTCAGCATCAGTGCAGCTGAGAACATCTTTCGGAGGATCCTCCAAGACCTGTTTGACCATTTTGCCTATTTCCGTAGGCTTCTTTATGTTGTAGCTGGAGAAAACCATTCCTATACCGAATGGTGTTTAGAATTTGACTGCGGCATGTATAATGGAGACAACGATACCCATCTTTTGCATTGATGTTCTCCTATCAATAGGTTATAGGAGATCTGACCCACGATCACGAAACCGTGGCTTCATTCTTTTTAGCCTTCCTTCTCCAATCGTAACCTCTAGAGGGACTTCTCCCAAGGGCCATGAGTGTTCCCCTGAGAACCCTACCAAGGGTACCTTCGAATCTACTCTCTTCGACCTTATCGAAGGCTTGAGCTTTAGGAAAGAATGTCCGTAGATCACTTCGCAAGAGCTACCACAGTCTAGGTAGGCTCTGTTTACTTCTCTGTTAAAGATAAAGACTTTGATGACCACAGGGTCATTTGAGAGAACTTTGCATGTGATCGAAGGAAAGGTGACATCTTCTACTCCGCAGAATGCTTCCTCCGATGCTTTCCTTTTTAAACCAGAATCATCCCTGTAAACCATGAGGATGGGTGCTTCGACAGGTATGGTATCTTTCCCCAACTGTGTGTTGGAGACCTTTTCTTTACCTTTCTTTATGCCCTTCACCAAATGTCCCAATTGGCCGGACTTCACGGCTTATTCTATCTGTTTCTTGAGCTCTCTGCAATTGCTGGTGTCGTGTCCATAATCATCATGGAAATAACAGTATTTGGAGGTATCCTTGTTTCTTCCCCTACTTGCCAAACGAGGAGGAGGATCAAAGGCTTTCGCAGCCCTTTCTGTAGCAAGTATCTCCCTTGGAGATTTGGACAGATTAGCCAAGAGCCCGTGATTGATATTCTTGTGGTAGGGTGTAAACCTGTGTCTGCCTTTGTGTTTGTTCTTTGACCCTTCCCACGAAGGATGCTTCGGTATTTTGCTGTGACTTTCTTTGTTTTCGACCGGAGCTTCTTTGGTAGATACTTCTTTGGCTTCAATCCAGGTGTAAGCCTTCTCCACCAAGCCCTTGTATGTTGTAGGAAGGTCAGTGGAGAGGAATTCCACCAGACTTCAGTTTCGTAGGCCATGCACGAAACCTGAAATGCATTGATCTTCGTGCAGACCCAGTATCTGTAAGGTGCCATATGTATATCTGGTAATGAAAGCCCTGGTGCTCTCGTTTTCCTTCTGCTTGATGTTGTGCACTGTTAGGTGCGTCCTTGTGAACTTTTTCTACTGACTGAAGTGTGATCTGAACTTGGCCTTGAGATCATCCAAATTAACAATGCTACCTGGTTTTTGCCCGTTCCACCATATACGAGCAGAGTCTCGCAGAGTATATGTGAACATATGGCAAGCAATGGGCATGACCCACTTCTGCATTCTGATAGCCCCTTCGAACAAGTTTAAAAAGTTATCCGAATCTCCCTTCCCATCATAAGTACCAATATGTGCGGGCATTTTCAACCCATCGGGCAAAGGGTAGTCTTCTATCCATCTTACGAAGGGTGTTGTGGAAACCATAGGCTCCGAATAGAGGCAATTGTAAGGTGGCATGTAGGTAGGGACAGCATTATATGGGTTATGGTTCGGAGGTATTCGGCTGTGGTTTTGTTAACATACGAGGGTAAGCGAGAGGTATATAAGGTGGGTGACTTCGACGGGATACGAAGGGTATACCATAGGTTGTCCGTAGGCATGCTTCCATATGTTTGATTAAACTTAGGGTTACTAGCACGCCCATTATGTGGGGGTAAACCCTCGAGGTAAGGTTGAGCTCGAAAAGGAGGGTACATACCATGAGGAAGAAGATTTCCTCCCCCATTCATTTGAGATGGATTGCCTTCTACGCCGGATGCGTGAGAAGGCTGCAACGAAACCCCTGCCTCAGTTCTCCCTAGATGAGCCACCAAGAGTGGTGGCAAGTTAACCTCCGTAGTCTCCCTTCGGTGACTCCTTCCATTGGAGCCTTCCATTGTTCCTTCCCTTCTCGTCGGAGCCCTCTACGGAACATCTTCAAACCCAACCGACCTTCCACTCGGCCTTCGACCACTCGAAGACCCTATCCTCAGCACAGAGCGTGTAGCCCCAGTAGCCAAGGGCCTAACCTCCATTTCTAACTCTTCATCATACTCATCGCTAGAGTATTCCAGCTCTCTCCGCATCTCCACATTCCGAGCTTGCCTCCTTCAAGCCCTTAGTAAAGATTCTAGTGCTTCGATGTTAGCTTCGACAAACGCTGGACTGATTACTGGTTCAGGGTTAGCCGAAGTTGAAGCGTGGTTGTTGGGAGTTATTTTAGGATGAGATCGTGTGGTAAAGGTGGACGCGGTTATGTTGGGAAGGTTGTTAGGATCGTTGACTGGGATTGGTGTCAAGGTCGAGAAACCCGGAGGGGTGTATCTTCTCTTCCTTGATTCATGACGTAAATCTAGTGAGTGTGATTGACTGGTTATAAGTTTGGAATAACGGGACCAATTGTAGCAGGTCCCACGGATGGCGTCACTGATTGTACAATATTTCGTACGACCAGGCCTTCGAATATGATCGAAGGGTATGAGGGGTGATATGCTTGCGCCAAACTTGTAGCCAATCTGCAATAAGAAATAATAGACACTTCATTAAGTGATTGCAGGGTTGGGCCCTGCGAACCACCTCCGGCGTGAGATTAAGTATGTGTTGTATGTTGTAAGTGATATGAAGTATGTGAAATACTGTAGTGAGTGAACATACCATTGAAATGACTCGTCCAACCTATTTATAGGTGAAGAAATAAGCTTGGAGAGTGTTAGCACACATTTCGGAGATCATGGGGCGTCCCATGATTTATGGTAACCGCTAGGCTTCATCCCCACTCTCTGTCTTGGCGGGAAGCTAAGGAGATAGTGGGAACGTGGGGAAGACCAAGTCAAGGCTCTCATTTGTCTTAGTGCCTTCAGAGAAGACTCGGCGGCATAGGCCTTCGGATGGCAAATCCCAACCGGTAACCATGTCATAGATGAATGATTTTACGCCACCAATGACTTATGAAGAAAGACTTGGGTCTTCGTAATGCAAATTCGACTCGAGACCGAGGGGGGTCCTTCGACCGATCGGAGGGTACGTCATCAACAAACAAGCAAGAAACTATCACAAAACGAAAGTCAAATAAACCGAGAAAAAGATAAAAGTACAAATAACTCCAAAATAGGGCATTTGGGGCCCAAAATTCGTAGAACCGCATCATCTGTTTACCACGACTTTCTCACCGCTCCAAGCTTCGAATCGACCGGTTATGGGCCTAAAACGTAGTCCTATAGCTCAAGTTATGATGATTTTAGTAAAGCCCCTTTCCTCACACGATCTTGGGCGTCTAGATACATAATGGCTCGTTCCTTAACACTTGGGCCTACATCACCCTCTTTGTTGATCATTTGCATGAAGATGAATTTGTATTTGACGATATAATTGTATACTGCTTGTTGTTTCCTTCATTTTTATGATGTTTGCTATTTTTTTATGCCATGACTTGCTTTGCCTTTTGGAGGGAGTAGCAATTTGATACTCAGCTTTTGTTGTCAATGAAAATGATCTGCGACAACGAAAGCAGTTTTATGAGGAAGAAAAATATGGTGTAGTGATGGTGACTCAACATAATTAGTGTATTTATGATAGCTAGAGCTCTGTGTGATAGGGTTTATAAATTGAATATGACCAAAAATCCTAACTAAACAGAAACATTAAAGAGAAACTAATCACGAGCCCTCCGGATCATTGACGAGTAGCTGATGATCGGATAGCAATTTTTTGTTGGTGGATCTTACCTAAAGCTCGGATACCATGTAAGATAGCAAATAGAGATATTACTGATTGTGTTTTTATGTGATTTATAATGAGATATCATGTCTATTTATAATAAAACACAACTTAGAGAATAAGCTAACATAACTGTAAACATAATAGACCGTGAGCCTTTAGGCTTGGGCCTTAACCTATCATCTAACATTTTCAAGATTGCAAAAAAGCGGGATAAAGTGTATCATTGAGAAAGTCAAGACAAGTACGAGTTAGTGAAACGGAGGTGGACAATTGAGAAGACTATTCACAAAAGTAGGTGGTTGTGTTTCCATGAATAGAAACATTTAATTGAAGATGTAATTCTCAATTAAAATTTTGACACGTTTCAACAACCCTCGTGTAACATCCTTGTTTGTCTCCTATATAAAGAGAATGTTGGTCGGAGTAATGCTACCTCTTCTACATTAAATGTAACCTTTAAGAAGAGCATTTACCTCATTGTCATTCAATCAAGTGATTATGCGCAGAACACTTGGTAATTATTTGATTCATTTTCATAAGAATTATACGACTGAAAAGTTTATCTTTGAGTTATTGTTTTAAACCTTGTATCCTTTGTCCCAAAGAGTTATGGATTAGGGAACTACAGCGATACAATAATATCATGTGGGCTATATATTACTTATGCACCTATCGAGGATCTAACTCCGTGATAGTTAAACTATTGATCGAACCAGCTGGGTTGCTTGAGAGAAGTCAGCTACCAAAAATCTTTTCAATGAAAATGCTGGTTGCTTAGGTTATGTAATGCACCCTCATTGCCCAACATTAGAATTATAGATGACATGTTTGGCCTGTCTGCCGCATTTTGCTGAACACATAAAAGTCCCACTTGGATTGATCTTAGAACTTCATGTGGATTGCACGAATCAGCTAAGCTTGTATCAATCAGCTCCATTGACCTGCCTTCGTTATATAAACTCCATGCCTGAACATATTATCGAGTCTAAGTTATAATTAGGAAGTAGCTTGAGTATGTAAGACTAGTTACTTTCTTGGGAACTTACATGTCCAATAAGATTATTGCCATTCTCAGGATATATGAATCCCCTATTTCTTTTCCCACTCACAATCTCGATCACCAATACGCCAAAGCTAAATACATCTGATTTTATTGAGAAAATACCATCTAATGCATACTCCGGGGACATGTAACCACTGCGTGCACAGAATGCTAATATAAAAACCGACTAGTAAATCAGAGATAATTAAATAGAATAAATAAAAGTTGGTTTCACGGCTTACTATGTGCCAACAACTCTGTCTGTATTTGCTTGGGTCTCGTTTCCTCCAAAACTTCTAGCTATGCCAAAGTCGGATATTTTAGGGTTCATATGCATATCCAATAAAATGTTGCTAGCTTTAAGATCTCTATGAATGATTCTTAGTCGTGAATCTTGATGCAGGTAAACAAGTCCTTTTGAAATCCCATTAATAATGTCAAAGCGCTGTGTCCAATTAAGAAGCATGCCTTGTTTTTTATCTGGCCAAAAACAGGTTGGTTTAGCTCTTTGAAACTTGTTAACTATAAACCCCAATACTGACATATTATTTACGGTAATATATACGGAGTATAAAACAATTCTGACCAAAAATAAATGAATCTAAACTTCCATTTGGCATATATCGAGATCAACAGCTTCTCGTCTCCATGTATGCAACAGCCAAGAAGCTTCACAAGATTTCGGTGCTGAAGTTTTGAAATGCAGATGACTTCATTCTTGAACTCATCAACTCCTTGGCTGGAAGTCTTAGAGAGACGCTAACTGCAATCTCTAGCCCTTCTTCTAGCACAGCCTGACGATTACCATTTGGAATGTAAAACTCTATGAACTACAAAGGCGACTTCCATTTATATATTTGTTTCTTTTGATAAGGAGCATATATGCATAAGTTTTTTAAAGGAATATCATAAGTAAGAAATGACAATGCAACTTGAGCGGATGGCTCTTTCATCTGTCAAGGTATAGAGAGTGTAAATTTTGAATTGTAATGTGAGTTGTTAAAATATTGTTTTGTTTCTTGTTCGAGTCACTAAAAGATGGTTACAAATTAAAATGATTCAAATGGGATATAGAACCATCTTTTTAATGACTCAGATATACATAAAATAAAGTATGGTGACTGAAACACAGGATAAATGAAAAACAATTCCTTATAGACTTTAATTCATAGTAACTGAATGGAATTTGCATTTTATTAATACCTTATAAACAGCTCCAAATCCACCCTCTCCAATTTTATTATCTGGTGAGAAATTGGCAGTGGCATCAGCTATTGTAGAGAAACTAAATAATGGTAGCTCCATTGCTTCTTGGCTTTCAGATTCATCCAATAGTTTTCCTGTGCAGTATAAAAAAAATAACGACTTCAATGTTAGAAAATTTGTGATAGTACACGATGATTTTGATATAGTACAACTTCTTACCCTTAACAATTTGACGAGCATGATTCTTTTTCATCCGCGCATACCATAACAACAGAATGCTGAAGCTTATAAGAAGAATACCCGGAATAACTGTGAGTAAGATGATTTTAGTTTTTGATCCTCCCTTTTCTTTGGCAGCTGCAAGATATATTAAACTCACTACCATCATCTTCCATACGCGTAAGAAATATTCATGAAAAAGTGAGTTTAAATTTCAATTAAGATTAACCTGTTGTATCCGAAGGTAAATCAGATGGACCTGCTGGATCTGAAGATGAACCTGCTGGATCAGAAGGTAGATTATATTATATTATATTTACTAACGAAAAGTGAGTGGGAGTAGAGAACAGCTAGGTGAATGAAACAAAGAATTTAAAAAATGCATGTTAGGTGGTGCCAGGACCATGGGAGGAGGGTGGCCGGGATTACCAAGAGGTGTGTGTGCGCGTGTGCACACGCACACATATATGTGTGGTAGTGTGTGTTTTCACTCCGTGGAAGAGAACATACACCGACACCTGATATCCTTTAGAGACCAAATAGAATGAATGTCGGTGATTTTAGTGTCATCAATCATTTTGTGTAATGGTGATTTACCCGAGACCAAAAGGATTTCAAGTTAAGTTATAATACGAGTTCGGAGGTGTGGAGTACACGCTTGTATAAACTATTAACTTGATTTCAAGTACAATAATGGTAAAGGTTGTGAATGTATATCAAGGAGTAAAGACCTTCTATAGTGACACAAATTATTCGTCACAATATTGTTGCAATGGTTCAAAAGATATGGTTATTCGTGTGAAAGTGACAGAAACTGTATAAACTATTAACTTGATTTCAAGTACAATAATGGTAAAGGTTGTGAATGTATATCAAGGAGTAAAGACCTTCTATAGTGACACAAATTATTCGTCACACTCGTATATTGTTGCAATGGTTCAAAAGATATGGTTATTCGTGTTAGTGACAGAAACTGGTCGTCGCTGTCTTTAGGGCTGAGCAAATGACCGAACGGGTCGGATCGATCCGAACCGAGACGGACCGACAGACCACATTCGGCGGTAATTCTCGCTTTGTTGGATCGGATCCGGCCCCGACCAAACCGACGAATTTACCGGACCGACCATATTCGGTCCGGTCTCATTCTAAGATTTTGCCGAATCGGTATCGGTCCGGTCCGGTCCGGTTTTTGGACCGTGCACACCCCTATATGTCTTCAATGGGCTGCAGTTAGTGACAGTTTTAACTGTCACAAATTTGTTGCCGAAAGTAATTGAAAGGCTCTAACCATTTATTAAAGGGTGTGACTTTTCACCAAGAGACATAACTTTTCCCTACAACTACCATTGGTGTTTATTATATATAAACACAAGTTTGGTCTTTCATAAAAAGATGAATAATCATTAAAACGCATACATCAAATTCTCTATGTTTTGCTCTCTTTCTTTTGCCTAGAATTTGAGTGTTCATTCTTGTCTTATCTCTATACAAATTTCTTGTAACCCAAAGCAATTAATAGGGTAGAAATAGTGTATCAGGAAAGTGAACTTTTACACGATTCAAGAATTTATCCGGGCAATCTTTGATTATCAAGACCCTTAATACCAACAATGAAGAGGGTGGGTTCACGCGGCTACTTATGTGAAGTGGGGAAAATGGCAAGTAGGACATGACCCCATGAGACCACACACCTAGGGTACTTAAACCACCTTGAAGTGGTTATCATGAATATGGTTGATGTGGTTATAATCAAGGAACAACCGCATTTGAAAAACATGCAACCCTAACGACTTTGTTTATCAAATTCCTATTATTTTATTATTATTATTATTATTATTATTATTATTATTATTATTATTATTATTATTATATAGATAAAGAGTAAATTACACTGTTGGTCCCTGTGTTATATGCAAATTTCACGCTTAGTCCCCACTATGGGAAAATTACTACAATCCTCTTTAACGTTTTGATTTTTTTCTCGTTGTTGGTCCAAACGCTAAAGTCGTTGGAAGTCTAGTGAGCATGATTCGTGAGCTTATCATGAATGGGGTGGTATCTATATAGTTTGTTAGATCTCAACTAAATTTAGCTGATCACTTGACAAAGGGTTTGGCAAAAGACTTGGTTATAAAGTCGCTAAAGGGATGGGTCTAAGTTCAACTTAGTCATCGAATGCTAAGACACCCAACTCCTCTCGAGGAAACATGGGAGCCGAGTTCAATGTGGAAAGTCGAACATTGTGAGTGGATCGAGCATTTGTTTTATTTACAACCTAAGGTTGTGCTCAAAACCGTTGAAAAGGATGATGAAGTCTTTACTTAAAGGTTAATTTCTTTGAAAAGTGCTTGGCATGAGCATGAATAAAGAGGAATAACCTATGCGAATGTTGAAGTTTTGCCGCCTGCAGAGCTTTGGACTTTTGGCTTTTACAACATTTATGAATTGGATATGGACACATGGCTTGTATAGTGTCAGAAGCGTTTAAGTGTTTGAAAACTTGTGTGTATTTTATCTTCATGTATTCAAATAGGTTGAAGGGTTCAATTCTTAGAACACCCTGATTCTCGAATATTTGAATGTGTAATGTACTAAGATGAAAATTCAATCCTTAGGATATTTTCATTTATGCACATGTTTTGTTTAATGTTTAATTTCATGCAAAGGAAGTGAATTAAATTTGGGAAGGATTGTTGGAAAATTTAGTGCACTTGTGGGATTAGTTCACACCTGGTAATGGGTTAGAAGATACGGAGTGTACACCCATAACGTCCCTGAACACCCTGACTCTATAGTGGTAAGTTTCAGCAAGTTACTATTGCTTGTACTAATGTTACTACGGTTAGGCGGAGTTAATACCGCTAGTACTAATGTTACTCTTGTTAAGCGAGTTAATACCGCTAGTTTTAATGTTACTCTTGTTAGGCATAGTTAATACCGGTAGTACTAATGTTACTACCGTTAGGCGAGTTAATCTTGGTAGTACTAATGTTACTCTTGTTAGCGAGTTAATATTGGTAGTACTAACATTACTACTGCTGGAAGAGTTACTACCGCAAGTGTTCTTTGGAATTAACTTACAACGGCTTTGACCTATTCAAGTGGCAGTTATAACTACTTAATGACCATGTTTAATTGGTCGTGTAACCATTGTAGCCTATAACGGCGATAATTACAAGGCGATTAACGGGCCGATTAATCCCTATAATTCAATTTAACTAGCTATGAGTATTTTCATATAAATAGGAAATCATATATGCATGAATGATATACAGAAAGCATAAACGTACACTTGGATGCAAAAGGGTTATTGATTTGTGCCTAAATCATTAACATACATTTAGTCTTATCCCAAATAGATATTTGTGATACCGAGGCATTAGGGTCGAATAGTTTATTTTGGAAAGTGATAACACGATTCTAAGTGATATCCAGTAATCATTCATTGGTAATTAGTTAGGCTAATGATTATCTTCACCCTACTCTGGGCAAATAACCCCCAACAAAAGTAACACCCCTGATATCACAATCATCTTCTTGGAAATATCAAAAAACTTGGACAATTGGAAAAGTCGCCGTTACAGTCTCGATTTCCATTGAAATATGTCAAGAACTTTTGTAAAGTGGTAAACATAGAGTTTCCAGAAATATAATAAGTAGAGTTTAAGATGATGTTTAATGGTAAGGAGAGTTTACTATGGATATGTTGAAATGCAAAAATGTGAATTTGATTTATAAGAAAGAAAAACAACTAGATATTGATGATGAATTTGAAGTTCCAAACTTTTATTCGAAGGGTAAACAATTGTCTTGTCAGCATGCCATCTCACAAGCATTCACAAGATATTCACAGTCACTAAAATAAAAATATGTTTTGTTGAACCATTCGTAATCGATTCGCATAATGTCACAGTATAAAAACCGGTAGGTGTAAACGGTGTCCCATTTCTTTATCACATGACATTCAATTTATAATTGAATTAAAACATCTTCGAATTCATTTCGGTCAAAATCCGGTGTGCAAGAAGACAGGCAAGACGTGTGTCATCATGGTCAGAATGAAATGACGGTGAAGGCGGTGCAATTTTCAAGAAGAATGCAGGTGCGTGCGAAGAGATTGTTGATGGTTAAGTCCTAGAACAGGGTAAGATAATCAGTAGCAATGCAAGACCAAATCAGGTTACCGGATATCACTTGGAATCGTGTGATCACTTTCCAAAGTAAACTATTCGACCCTATGCAATGAATTTCTACCTGGGATAAGACCAAATGTTTGTTATTGAATTAGGCACAAATCAATAACCCTTGCGCATGTATATGTTTCATGCTGATGATGTCGATATCTATATATAGTAGAGAACACTCAACCCTAATCAATGGACTTTATGAGTGATTAACGGCCAATTAATCAACCATAATAAGCCTCCATTATCATAGGAATATTGGTTGCATGACCAATTAAACGTGGTCATAAAGAGTCAAAACACCACTTGAATGGGTCAAAGTTGTTACAAGTTAATCAACGCAACACTACAAGTAGGAACTAATACACTAGATGAACCAATACACTAGCAAAGGAACCATCATCACTAACTAGCAATAACCAACACTACCAAGAGGAACCATCATCACTACACTAGCAAGACTAACTACTATTGAGTCGAGGTGTTCGGGGACCTCGTGGGTATATCTCGCACCTCCCAACCCAAAACCACGTGTGAACTAATCCCACAAGTGCACTAAATTTTCCAACAGAGATATGGTCGATTATGTGAAATTGGGGATGAGATATGCTATTAAATAAAATGATAAGTATGTGCGCAACGGGTGTAGAAGGACAAAATCAGGAAAAGGATTTGGTGTATTGATTTTAGCAATATATCACAAAGTTGAGTTATGTTGGAAATAAGTGTCACCTTAGATCACGCGAAATGCAAATTTCCCAAACTATGTACAAATCCTAATGGTGGCCTACATTTTATGTATATATTTGTGGGGCTTTTATATTTGTATCCTTTCAAAACTTCAAACTTGTATGCTTATCCTTACGAATTTGCTAATTACGTCAATATCTTTGCAAAACACAAAACTACACATACATAATTTTTCGAACTTGTTTTCGGGTAAAGGGTAAAGATATTATTGAGAAAGGGTAAAGAGGTAATTTGATATATTATATAGTATTTACAAGAAAGTTATTAGTATTAAATCAATCTAAATATGATGAAATTGTGTCTTTAGAGAATTTTGTGTATTTTAAATTTTTAGAAGAAAATTGAAGTAATTATAAAATAAGCAAAGATATTGATGTAATTTGAAAGTTTTGCAAGGATATAGATGTAAATCTTTGTATATTTATTGTTTGCTCGGTAAACCTTAGCAAAAGATTTTTTACCTATATCAGATGAAGCTATTCTTACAAATATATCCCGACCAGTCACAGCTGATACTCTGATGTCTATAAGGTCGTTGAACCACATCAAGCAACCAGTTCCTTCACCTTGAATGTCTGTATTTGCATAAGCCATGCAACTGCAATTCTGCAAGCATTTTGCTTCACATTCTTCTAAACTCATACTTATGTTAAACTGTGTACTCTGTGTGTCTGGTAATTTAAGGTTAGAGTACTTGATGAACCCTACAGATCCGTTTTGGCACTCCAATGGTGTTTTCCTAACACAACCACGTGACCAATCATCATTCGTTGGCAAAAATCTATAATCATCCAAGCAAGCACAAGACTTTTCCTC
Organism: Chrysanthemum lavandulifolium; assembly: GCA_022545495.1. Classification (NCBI taxonomy): domain Eukaryota; kingdom Viridiplantae; phylum Streptophyta; class Magnoliopsida; order Asterales; family Asteraceae; genus Chrysanthemum; species Chrysanthemum lavandulifolium. Next base: position 264,743,405 of record CM040241.1, read on the forward strand.
TGTGTACTTAACAAGACTGCAACTTCCATAAGCACCACAGTTGTTGTAATTATCACATATATCTCTTGGAAATTTCAAGACAAGCTGCCACTGTTTACTTTTTTCTTCCCAAACCGTACTCACTATCATCCCAGAAGAATTCAATGTTTCCCTAGATAGGATAGACGTGTTGTTTTCAAGATTATAAGCAACAGACGCCTCGCTTTCAGTAATGACTACGTTGGCTATAATGGTCGGCCATAGCCTACTAAAGACAAGCCGTTCATGCCTCCAAGGTGCTGTCCGTTGTTTGACCACCATACCTTGTTTTAATTGGAATTCAGGATAACCATGTGTGTCAGCTTCCCAAGTAAATTCACCCTGAGCTGGATCTTGACTATTTTTCCAGGACGTTAGACGCCGTTCGATTCCCCTAGAGTAATCTTTACCAAGCTTCATTCCAGGTAGTTGAGTATCAGTTGGATAATCAAAACTCTGCCAAAGAAACGTTCCAAAAAGTTCTTGGTCCGTGACAATCAGATTACCGGTGTCAAGAAGCTTTGCAGTTGCTTTCTGTGATGTTGTTGTGTTGGAGGACCAAATTATGCTCTTATTGTTGAAGAGGACTAGATTTCCTGGATCAACAATCTTTAAAGCAAGTGGTGATGCACCAGGGAGTGGGTGGTCTCTGTTAGCCACCCAAACCACCGTTCTAACAGATACTTGTTTGTACCAAATACCAAGATATCTGTTCTCTGAGCTACTGGGCTTGAAAAATCCGAGTTCAAAAATTCCGGTTTCTGAGACCAACGTGTCCTCATCTGTCAAGAACTGTGAATCTGAAATGATGTAGAATTCAGCAGCATAAAATTTGTGTGCAAAAAGAAAACAAAGCCAAAAAAGATGTATTCCCTCCATTCAGAAATTTATATCTCACCTTACATTAGGTTTTATTGATAATAATAACCAAGGAAATGCGTATTTCTAAGGTTCATTAATTTGTACATGTCATTTCAACAAGTCGGCATCTAAATTTAATTTTTGACTGGTATTGTCACCCGAGTATATGGACTACCATAACGTTTCTCATACGCTTTGACATTGTTTTCTTTTGCTAAGATTGATAAATAGAATGTAGAATTCGGAAATCTAATTAATGGTTAATCTGAGTTGCTTCATGAAGTTATAATCATAATTTTGAAGTAATAATATTTTGCAAAAATAGTGAAGCCGGTGAAACTTTGATGGATTTTTCTTTAACCAGCCCGTTATATATAGCAATGAAGATATATCAAGTTATCTCAATATTCACATAGATAATTTAGTTGGTTCCACAGAGTACTTTGTGAATATAGCTAGTACTCGAGGCGTGACATGTATGTAGAGTGGTGAATGTTACTTATTATCAACAAAAGAAGAACTATGTCTATGCCCATTTTACTTTTGGGAATAATTGATTTAGTGATAAAGGCCAAAGACACGATTATTTTTTTATGTCCATTAATTCATTCCAAGATGTCCTTTTAACAAGTCGACATCCAAAATTAATGTGTGGTGGTCGGATATTATCTCCCTTGATAACGGTCTTCAGACGCTTAGTGATTATTTTGTGAATTAAATCGTTATAAATATATCATTATAGGATTAGAAATGGTAATGTTGCGAAGATGATATAGTTCAAGCTTACTGATAAAGACATTCATGCGAGGGAAATAGATAAGGAATCACAGTTTTAATTTAAAGTACAAAGTGTTTAGGAGAAGAAAGAATAAACGAGTTTTTGGACTTCCTTATAAAAACAGAAAATCAAGCAAAACTTTTTAAGAGGAATTCCTTAAAAGTTATATGTAACACCTCCTTTGTGAGCTTCTTTTGTTATTGCTGCTGATTCAACTGTGATGTGTATCTCGAATCAGTTATCTTGTTAAAATGCTCTTGATAATTTATTCGTTGACATGCCTAAAATGAATCTACGATGTTTTGAAATAGTATAACATGACGCTAACATTATAAGTTTCATCTATGATGTTTATTTGTCATACTTATAAGGTTATAAATAGCGAGGTGTGACGTGACTGGCATTTACCAAGCCTCACGAATTGTGCCAATTGGCTTAATCTTTTGATTTATAAAGTGTGACATAGCAAGACAAAATACGAAAATATTTATATATTTTATATCATATTTCATATATATCGATTTTACAAAAACGCAGATAAGGCGATGTTATACGATGGCCAAGATAACGACTTTTGAGAGGCCTGCAAGCCTTTTAACCATGTATATAAGTAAAGAATCATGTAGCAAATGATATGATGCTACAATTTATGAAAAGGGGAGAAAAATCGTTTCTCGAGTCCTTATACCAACTCTTTCTTGAAAAGTTTTCATGACCTATTCAAAAAAAATCCATCAAAAAATCAACTTTATGATTTTTACGATCATTATCAATCGTAATCATATGAATATAAAATCATAAATTAGTTCAAAATTTATTACTAACCAGATTTCCAAAGTCAACATATTACTTATGTCTTAGCGTATGAAGACCGTTATGTTAGTCCATGTAGGCGGGTGACAATACCAATCAAACATTAAACTTTAATGCCCATTTGTTACAATTTTTTTTTTGAAAGGTGAACTTCATTAGACAACAGCCAACCCGAAGACCGGGAGGCAAAAACAACAAAACCGATTACACTATATCATATTTACACCAGTTAGACCAAGACAAAGAAGCAAACTTAGCTCTAGATCTAACCCAAAGGAAGCTGCGGACTTCACTCGCTCATAATCTCATCTATCTTCACAATACTGCCTTCAAACCTGGCCTTGTTCCTCGCTCTCCAGATGACCCAGCAACTAATAAGGATGATCCCTTGGAAAACCTTTTTAGCTTTACCTTTCAACCCCACATGATCATGGGCTTCAATCAAATCCCTGAACGAAAAGGCAAAGAGACTTTGGACCCGGGTCCAATTGCAGATTTTGTTCCAAACGAGCATGGCAACCCCACAAGCTGTAAACAAGTGCTCTACCGACTCGTTATCTTCCCCACAAAGAGAGCAAATAGCCTCAATACCCAGAATATTCCTTCGTCTCAGAGCATCCGCAGTGGGGATCCTAGACATCTCCGCTTGCCAAATAAAAACATTACACTTCGCCGGTATCCATTTGCACCACTTAATAACATAGTTATTGCTATAGTCATGCTCGCCATAGAACAAGCGCCTAACCGATCTAACACTAAAAGCCCCCGACTTGTCACCTAGCCAGCACCACTTATCCCTCCTACCAGACATTTCCACCGACCCCAAAACACTTAAGAAATCTAACTCGTCAACTTCTTGCTCATTCCCCGGCGCCTATACCATCTCCGGTGTTCCAACAACCCCGATCCCACCTCACCATCAACCATACGACACATCACTGCACTTCTTCTCCTTTTCAAGACGAAGCAGTTCGGACAAAGATCTTTTAAGTATGCTACATACCCAAGGATCCGCCAAAAGCAATGTTCTCCCATCCCCAATCGACCCTTTAAAGAACCTCCTAAGAGGCAAATTAGAAATGACCGTCCTAGACAACACCTTCACGATATTATTCCACACTCCACCCAACACCTTGTTATTAGGAATAAAATCCCAGCACCTACTAGTGCTATGCAATGCCTCGATCACTTTCGTCCACAGACAGGTCTTCTCCGTTTTGAACCTCCAACCCCACTTAGCGAGAAGAGCATTATTGCTGATATTAAGTTTGCATATACCAAGACCCCCCACCTTTTTTGGAGTAGCAACACGGTCCCAAGAAACCCAGTGAATCTTAGACACTTCACTCGATCCCCCCCACAAAAATCTTCTCATCATACCTTCAAGGTCGTTAATGACCTTACAAGGGGCCCGGTAAATCGAAAAGTAGTAACATGGCAAGCTTTCAAGCACCGATTTAATCAAGGTAATTCTTCCCCCAATTGAGAGACGGACGCCTTCCACTTGAAAGACGATCCTCAAAACGTCATATACCGGTTTCGATTCTGATTCTATTCATGTTTGCCCCACCACCAAACCCAGATACTTGAAAGGAATCTCACTCGCCTTGCATCCCAACGACCTAGCTTCCTCCTCTACCTCCACCAAGTTCACCCCAATCCCAACATGTTCGATTTAAAGAGATTTATTTTGAGACCGAATGTATATGGAAACACCTAAGCACTCTCACCACATTATTAATGCCGGCTTGAGACCATTCTCCAAAGACAATTGCATCATCCGTGATAGAATGTATGAGTAATCGAAGGTCCTCCCCACGGAAGTTCAATCCTCCTCGAATAACCCGACTTCACTTCGCTTTAGACAACATACAAGATGAGCCTCCATCACGATAATGAATAAAACGGGATATCGGGTCCCCTTGCCTCATCCCTTTCCTGCATTGAAATTCAAACGTTGGGGCACCATTAACTAATATAGAAGACCGGGCTGACTCCAGGACACCGTATACCCACTGGCACCAACGGGAAGGAAAGCCCATTTGAATCATGATGTCAATCACAAAACCCCAATTCACGTTATCATAGGCCTTTTCAAAATCCAACTTGAGCATAAACGCTCTAACATCAGACTTTTTACACCAAGTTACCACCTCGTTCACTATCAACGGCCCATCCAAGATGAAATTTCCACCCAAAAAGGCAGATTGCGAACTGGAGACAACAGACCCCAACACCTTTTTTAATCATAGCCAACACTTTGATATAACTTTACTTATAACCCCACCAAATTAATCGCCTATAGTGGTTAAGGTCCACGGATCTTTCATCTTGAATAAGAGTTATAAACGAAGACCCACTTCCCACATTTATCCTACTACCATCGAAAAAGCTCACAAAGATATCCTTGAAATCATTTTCAAAAAGGTACCAAAAATGCTTAATGAATCTCATATTGAAACCATCCGGACCGGGAGCCCGGTCATCACCACAACTGAACACCGCCTCCTTAATCTCCATATCCGAGAATGGTTCCACCAACATGGTGGCATCTCCATCAGAAAGCCGCTTCAAACCTTGACACCTCACCGCCGGTCTACTTGGCACCTCCTCATGAAACCTGCTTTTAAAAAAATTATACACTTCTTTCTTGACTAAAGATGGCTTCGAGCACCATTCACCATTAATCACCAGACCCGGAATGTTATTAGTAGCTCTCCTGCCGTTTACAATCCCATGAAAGAATGACGAGTTCTCGTCACCATCAATTGCCCACCTAATTCTCGACTTTTGTTTTAAATCCATCGCCTTTTTCACTCCTGCCTCCTTCAACACCTTTTTGCTCTCCACATAAATCCACTCTTCTTCCTCATTCAACTCTCTTTCCCCCATAACCTCTTCCAACTTACCTATATCAGCCAACGCCAAACTTTCCACCAACGACACTCTACCCTCCATTTCATCCTTCCAAGTTTTAATATTTGCTCTAAGAACGGCAAATTTTTTAGATAGCTTAGTGTCCGGGGGTCCCTCGAAATCAAATGACGCTAACGCTTCCTTAACCACATCCTCGTACCCATCCATTTTCATCCAGGAATTAAACACCCGAAACGGCCGAGCCCCGAACCCACTCGACTTAGAAGAGAGGAACACCGGGCAATGATCCGAGAATCGAGAAGGAAGGACTCTAATGCACGCCTCTGGCCACTTATTGAAGAACCCAGAACAGACCAGAACTCTATCTATTTTGCTCAACTTCCTTCCATTATCACGGATGCAAGTAAACTGACTCCCTTTCAAACCATACTCCAAGAGCCCGGTTCTATGAATAAAACCATTAAAGTTGCTGGCGCAAACATGTTTAAAAGCCGAGCCTTTATGTTCTTCATGAACCTAACCGCATTAAAGTCTCCAGGACCACCCAATACCCGTTGGCCGATCCGATCTCCCTTTCTAATAAACCCCATAACTCCTTTTTCGCCACTACCTTGCGGTAGCGTACATTAATAAAATTGATACGATCCCCACTCCCTTTCAACACACCCGAGATTCTAACGGTTCTGTTTTCACCGTCAAACTAAACTCAAAACACTAGAGTTCCACAAACAAATCAAACCCCAGATTGCCCTAATGGACCCAACATACTCCACACCATAAGATCTATTTCCCCACATTTTCGAAAAATCAAACCTGGACAAATCATCCGCCTTGGACTCCTGGATCGCCAAGAAATCTATACCCAATTGACATCTCAACTCCCTAACCCAAGGCGCCTTTTCCTCTCCTCCGATTCCTCTCACATTTAAAGATAACACATTCATAATTTAACTACATTAATACCTTCACCATCAATAGACTTCATAACCAGAGGCTCGTAGTCATTGAGCTCAGCTCCAACAGCTAGCCCCACCATAATGGTGGCCTCGACCTCTCTATTCCTGCTATCAACTGCTGTCGCTCCTTCCTCCGAGCCAGGGACCTCTTTAACTTGATCATCACACACCGAAGGATGAATCCCTTGCGCCATTTGGTTAAGATCAAGATCACTCCTGGATGAAAACCCTTCCTGAGAACCAGTTTCACTAATAACCGGTGCTTCCTTGTCCTTTGTTTTCCCATTATTAATAATCCTAATGAAACGATCTAAATCGAATGGGTCTTCAGACTCCATCCTGGATCTTTTCCTAGGCCCAATATTACCATTTGGGCTCACGCTCTATTATTAATTTTGGGCCTCGACCGGTCCACCACGTTTGTGAAGACCTTTTGCATTCACTCCTAAGATAGAGGCATTAAAGGAAAAAGTATTAGCCCCCACTCCATCTACCTCGGAATTCCCCCCGTTATTATTGCTCATCCCATGCATGGGTACATTCCCATGCAGGCTCGTCTCTTCCTCTACCACATTAATTGGAGATTCACCACCGCCAACCGCCTGAACATCTTCACCTCTGACTTGATCATAGCTATTCATCGGACTTTGGCTTGCCGGCGACACCTCCACAATTCCTACACATTCCGGGTCCCAATCACCATTTTCTTCCTCCACCCAAACCTTGAACCGACGGGTTTCCACTTGTAACTACCGAGTCACTTGACACGCACTCCATCCCCAACGAGAATTCCAACACAGGTTGTTGAAAAAATCACTATCATTAGAGCTCACTTGTGCCTTGTGAACCACCTTCCCAAAGCAGGCTGCCACATTGTCAAACACACTGTTCTCCGCTAGGTTGGTAGGCACCCCGTGTATTTTAACCCAAGCAATTCGCTCAAAGGGGAACACCTGGCCTTCCCACACATCCAGCATCGATAACCACCTTCTCCATGCAACGTTATTCCGCCTAAGTCTATCGGCTTCCTCCACCGTCTTGAAATTAAGCATAACGGTAAATCCTCCTAAGTAATGTATCTCGAGATCCCCAATCCCAGCCATGATAAGAAGTTTGTCCAGCTTGATGAGCGACTCCAGGTTTATAGCTCTTCCCACCAGCGCCCTACCATATAATTCCTTGAAAGCTTGAGTCTCCTCCGGGACCATCACCACCTTGGGCTCATACGCCGACTCCGCTACCTCAGCTTCCTTTTTATCCATCCTTCCTTTGTTAACTAGTGAGTCTTTATACGAACTTTTCCCCTATGGTTAAACCTTGTATTATCATTGCAGAGGACCACACAGAACACATTTACTTTCTTTCACCGCATTTAGCTTCTCCTTCTTCTCTTTAATGATTCCAGCCCGCATTCTCATCCGCAAACTTTGCAACATTAACCCGAAGTTTGTTAAGACCCATCTTTGTCCCATTCAATCTTTGTTCCATGGCTCGCACATCCCTCACATGTTTAAAGGAAATGAACCCGAATCTACACCCGAACTTGTCATATTTCCTAGCAATATAAGTCCCAACCACCTCTCCAAAACCCCCAAGGACATACTTGACATCCCATGGAGTGCACCCTTTAGGAAGGTTCGAGATAAAGAACTTAGTCACCTCCGCTTCTCCCATCCCTATCTTCCTGCTATCGTTGTGTCTTCTTCTTCTGTGGATGACCTCTTGCCATTCCTCATTTTCTTTTTCTCCCTCTCTTCCTTCACTTCCTCTTCCGACTTTTCCTCTTCCCATAGAGAGAGTTTTTTATGCCCTTTTTTTAATAAACATGTAGAGATGAACGGACCTTAAAAACTAATCCTTGTCCTTGGTCTTTATTATCAGTAATGTTAATTTCTTTCTAAGTATTTGAATGGAGGGAAGATATGAGACCTTTTATAAAAAAGGAAATTAGGGGAGGTGGAAAAATAGAAAAAGTTCATCGTTAATTCTACGAAAAATAAATGAAGACGATTGCAAATGTGTAACGAAACTCGTACCTTTTCTACTTAAATCAGATAAACATAATACTACGAAGCATCTACAAAATATAAGCTTAACTTCCGGTTTCTCTATACAAACTATTAGTGGATAGATATGGATTCAAACCCGTGCATGATGAAGATTAATCTTCATTTGCTGTCAGATGTCGTCATCAAAATTAATTATTTGTTTTACCGCTAAATATAAGCTTAGCTTCTGGTTTCCGTATACAAACTATTAGTGGATGTCGCTTTATTTTGCTTTCAGTGCTGCTGATGAAAATTTGTCTTTGCTTGTTGTTGAACGTCTTCATCAACAAAACTTTTATTGCTTTAGTGAGTATTTAATTTTCTCATTCAATTTTGAGCTTTTGCGATTTCGCTGATTGGATTGCGGGGATTATTAGTGGATAGATTTGGCCCAAGCCCGATTGAGGGTTTGGGTCCATTAGAGTTTCATTATGTATTTGCCTCTTTTTCTATATTGTATCAATAAAGCGTATCACCTACGGGGTTTTCATTGTAACACAAACATGTTTGTTATTGAGTCATTTTGTCCCTGGATACGTTTACCAATAAATGCTTCCTTCACAACACACAGACTATTTCCATCCGATATTTTCGGCATATAAACCATATTGTTCTACTCCTACTCACCCCATGGATCCATCAATGGAAAACAATAATCCATCTATAGACATTATAAAGAACTTCATTCTAATACACGAAGGTCAATGAGCGTAGTTCGGGACAACGCCCGCTTTTGTAACGGTGTTCTCAGCTATCATTGAACCGTATGTTGTTAGTTACCAATGAAATTACCTACATTGAACCAATTTGAAGAAATATGATATGAGACTCCCATTTGTTACGGATCACATTCATGTAGATATATTCTTCTAGACTTCAAAGTGGAGAAGTATGTGGGTTGATCATATTTACCGTCAAACGGTGCACAAGCAACTCCATTCCCATGTTCTCAACCTTATTTGATGAAATATCTAAAACACTCTTGGCGAATAGAAATCGTGGGACTAATTAATGTCAAACATGTGTGATTTCTTACACAATAAAGTAACACAATATTTGACAGTAGCTATGTCACTTGTGTTCTGCATCTTACTACTGCATGACTTTCTAAAAAAGAAAAAAAATGAAGAATGTTTCATGCTTAGAACAATAACATTGTCTTTTCTCTCTTTTTTAGCTACGAATTGACGAGGAACAATGTAATGAAGCACCACTTTATATTTGATAGCAACTTTGACACCCCAATGAAGCACAAAACGAGAAACGGGAGATAACACCAATGTCACTGAAGCACGACACCAAAGTTACTGAAGTCTATGATTCTTGGATATTTCGTTGCATTTTTTATAAACGTGATTTTTGTAAAATTCAATTTAATACAAATACAATTTGATTACGATTGACATTGAGAATTTCCATATATACCTATTATGTTTTACAAAGCTTTTACAACCTTAATTGTTACATCGACATAAATCTATCGATGATGAACTGGATGAAGCAGAGTGAATATGCATAGAAACCATATATACCTATTATGTTTTACAAAGCTTTTACAACCTTAATTGTTACATCGACATAAATCTATCGATGATGAACTGGATGAAGCAGAGTGAATATGCATAGAAACCATGAAGATGTCAAGTCACCATCATAAGTATTCCGAAGATGTAGTTCACAATTACTTTCTATTACTTAAGTCGCGTCTTGTTTTCACCAGATCATTCATGATGTACTTCAACACAACTTACTTTTGATTAATGTGACAAAATCTATAGATTAATTGTATTGTATTGACAAATTGAGTTTGTAATCTCTTGTAGTGATCAAGGCTTCTCTTTAAAAACCTTTTGAAGCAACTTACGGTTTAACATACAAGAGAGTTTTTTTTTTTTTTTTTTTTTTTAGTAGGTTGGGTTAACACATAATACAAAATTTCTGGTAACTATAAACAAGGAATATGAAATAGTAATACCTCACAAATTGATCGCAGATTCGGGCCACCATTTGTTTCTAAAAGCCTATGTTGATGGGAAGCCTGGTCGTATTCGGTTCCAGCTTTAATTTGTTGTCATTTTTCTATTTTAGAAATGTAAGATTTGGGTTGTACAAGTTTTTTTCTAGATGATTAGAAACGTAAGATTAGCGACAAACATGTGTCGTCGCTAAAAGTAAGAGTCCCAAAGTGAACCATTTGACAACAAAAGTTTTTGAAAATGGTGGACCCCATAGCACTTTTTGCTACAACTTGTGTTGTAGCCAAAAACCCCCTGTCGCCAAAAGTATTTGTGTTGTAGTGACGCTTAGTGATTATTTTGTGAAAGAACAAACGAGTTTTGTACTCCTTAATAAAAAATAAAATCAAGCAAAACTCTTTAAAAGGAATTCTTAAAAGTTATATGTAACACCTCCCATGTGAGCTTCTTTTGTTTTTGCTGCTGATTCAAGTGTCATGTGTTTAGTTATCTTGTTAAAATGCTCTTGATAATTTATTCGTTGACATGCCTAAAAAATGAATCTAAAAGCCTCAAACATCACAGATTAAAAAAGTTTGCAAAGCTTACTTTTGGAATTTAGGAACTAATTGTTAGCAGTATATTTCGTATATGGATAGGATAGATGAGTAGGCGATTAGTTGTAAATTGATATTGTTTAGCTAGTCATTAATAAAGGATAATTGCAATTTATCCAAAATAGAGGAATGATAGTCCCTATTTATAGTTTGTATCCTTCAATATACAATATTCCTATCACATTCTCTTACATGGTATCATTGAAAAGATCCTAAAATCAGGGCCGTCTCGTGGATTTCAGTGGCTCCGTGCCATTACCACAAAGAGGCCTTCAAACACACACAAAATATGCATATGTATAAGTAGTGCATGAATTAATTAAGCTCGAGTCTCATATTGTGTTCATATATATAATAGAAGTGCATGAAATTTGGTGGCCCTCATCAAGCGGTGGCCCTGTGCAATCACACCTCTTGCACTCTCCTAAAGTCGGCCCTGCTAAAAACCCTAACATCTCCACTAATCCGCTGCCTCTCATTCCACCCCTTCTACTCCATATTATCTACTTCTTCTCGTGTTTCTTTCTCCCTAACCCACGATATCTACTGCTCCCCTCAACACATCTCCCAAACTCTTCATCATGACTGTCATCGACCCCCCTCCACCACCTACTATTCTCCTCTGTGATAAATTAATGGCAATCCCCAGCCTAAACAACATCATCCCGGTTCAACTCGACATGGATGAGATGAATTACTCATCATGGGTGTATTTCTTCACCCATTTTTGTCGCGGAAATCTCCTATTGGATCACCTTGAAACCAAGAGCGGCCAAGATACACCAAGTACCTCTTCGCCTCCGGATGCGGAGTGGCTAAAAATCGACTCGATCCTTCTTTCTTGGATCTTTGTGACTGTCTCCAAAACTCTTCAACAAAGGTTAGTTGTTGCAAACCCTAAAACGACTCAAGAAGCATGGGAAACCCTAGCCGCCATTTTTTTCGACAACACAAGGACTCGCTCCATTGCTTTGAATGCGGAGCTACGTTCCTTGAAACTAGGTGATATGGGCATTGATGCCTATTTTCGAAAAATTGAATCAATTGAAACGATCTTAAATACCCTTGGCTCACGTTTAGATGATGACGATGTCATCACCTTTGCATTGGAAGGGTTACCCGCAAGGTACGATAACGTGGCCACCATCATTGCTCATCGGGATCCCTTTCCTGATCTCAAAACCGTTAGATCCATGCTCACCATGGAGGAGATGCGGTTAAAGGCTCGTGTTCAAGACCCGTTGTCCGTTTCAACATCATCATCACCAATGGTGTTATTAGCCAACACCGGTTCCAACTCTCGACGATCATCTTTCTCCTTGGAAAAAGTCTACATACCTTGTTTAAATTAGAGTAAAGGGTTGTGTAGGTTCGGTGCTTCATGTAAATTTTTACACAATGATATGCATTGTAGTGCCCCCCCCCCCTAATCTCAAGCTTCCACCAATAATCTGTCACCCAATGATTTACAAACCTTACAATCACTTTTGGCTAAAATGGGATGCCATGCACCCAATAGTAGCATTATGGTACCTGGTCAAATTGCTCACTCAAAGGCCACGAACCCTGTGGCATTTTATACCAGTCCGCCTGGCTTTGGACTGTCATATGGACCTTCAGCAGCTGTGACCCCTCCATCCGTGAACCCTATCGCGCTTTACACCAGTCCGCCTGGTTATGGACTTTCAGCAGCCGCTCAGTTTGTGAACCCTCTCGCATATGGGGTGACAGGACAGACTCCGGTTCAGTTTGTGAACCCTCAACAGGTTCAACCGCCCTACCCAGTTCATTATTTGGCGGTCCATAGTTCACTCCAAATAGCTCAACGATCTGCACAAGAGGTCGAAGCGGGCAACCCCACTCCAATGGCTCATTTTGGACACCCATTCCAGATAGCTCACTCATCCAGATACTTGGACTGCACTGTACACTAGGGGGTGACAGTCAATTTTGCAGGAGGATCTTTAGGGTCATCTCGGTCACAAGACTATTCTGTCACATGCATTTGCCACTCCCACCCTTCATGAACCCGCTCCTGAAAACTGGAATATGGATATAGGTACGTCTTCTCATTTAAATAACTCGGTCAATAATCTTAGTGATGTTTTTTAATTCAAGTAATTATTCATCTGTTGTAGTTGGTGACGGGCACACTATTCCCGTCACCAACTCTGGCCATAGCATTTTACCAACACCTTTTCGACCTCTTCACCTAAATAATGTTGTTATCACCCCTCATATTGTTAAAAACTTAATTTTTGTGCGTCAGTTTGTATGTGAAAATTATTGCACTATTGAATTTGATCCGTTTGGTTTTTCTGTTAAGGACTTTCAAACCCGTCAAGTGCTGCTACGTTGTGATAGCACTGGCGACCTCTACCCTATCACCAAGCCTTCTATCATTCCCCAAGCCTACCTCACAAGTCAGTATACGTGGCATCAACGTCTTGGTCATCCAGGAAGTGAAGTATTGTGTAGTGTTATTTCTAATAATTCCATTTCATGTAATAAAGAGAAATCGCTTGTGCTTTGTCATGCTTGTCAGCTTGGCAAACACGTGCGACTTCCATTTGTTAGTTCATCTACTTTAGTTCAAGGTTGTTTTGATATTGTTCACTCGGATTTATGGGCTTCCCCAATCCCGAGCCTGTCTGGTTTCAAATATTATGTTATCTTTCTAGATCCTTATTCTCAGTTTGTATGGGTTTATCCGTTGACTAACAAATCTGACGTTTTGTCAAAATTTACATTATTTCGCACCTTTGTCAAAACTCAATTTAATCGTGAAATCAAGTCTTTTCAGTATGACCATGATGGTGAATTTGATAACCATGATTTTCATAAATTATTTAACAACAATGGGATACACTTTCGTTTCTCTTGTCCCCGCACCTCTTAACAAAATGGCAAATCTGAACGCATGATTCGCACCATTAACAATATTATCCGCACCTTGCTTTTTCAAGCACAACTACCCCCAAACTACTGGGTTGAAGCCCTCAACATGGCTGTTTGAAATCCCCTTTACACGCATGTTTGGCACCCCACCTAACTACCGTCTCTTACGTATTTTTGGGTGCCTTTGTTACCCTCACATTGATGCCGACCACAAACTTGGGCCACGTGCCACTCCATCCATATATTTGGGGCATGCCACTAATCATCGTGGCTACCGTTGCTTAGACCTAAACACTAACAAAATAATCATATCACGACGTGTCACCTTTGATGAGTTAGTTTTTCCATTTGGCTCCACCACACCCACTTAAAACCATCTTCTGATTTCTTGGATGATTCCCCTAATCTCATTTCCAACATCATAAAACTCACCCCAACACCAACTCCACCCTTACAACCATCTGTTCCTGAACCACCAACCCCGCCTACCTCCCCCATTTCACCCTTATCCGACTCTCCACCTTCTCCCACTGTGGCATCCCCAGACATACCTCCCTCCCCACAAATCACCAACCCTCCTATACAGCCTCTCGCCCCCGTTTCCATCTCCCAAACTCCCCCTATTGCTAACCCTTATATCTCTTATGCCGTACAGCAGGTGTGTCTTCATATGCATGATCCGCGAGAGCTCCATTTCTCTGCGCTCAAACAAATTTTGCGCTACATTCGAGGTACTTTGGATTACGGGTTACAGTTGTATTCTTCTTCCACTACCTCATTGGTTGCATATTCTGATGCTGATTGGGCTAGCTGCCCAACTACTCGGAGGTCCACTTCTAGTTATTATGTATTTCTTGGCAACAATTTACTCTCATGGTCCACTAAGCACCAACCAATACTTTCTCGTTCTAGTGCAGAGGCAGAATATCGTGGGGTTGCCAATGCAGTTGCTAAAACGTGTTGGTTGCAGAATCTTCCTCGAGAGCTACATACTCCGGTATCTTCTGCAACACTAGTCTACTGCGATAATGTTACTGTTGTCTACATGTCCTCGAACCCGGTTCAGCATCAACGGACCAAGCATCAGTTTGTTACTGGTCAAGTCAGAGTCCTTCATGTACCTTCTCGCTATCAGTTTGCGGATATTTTCACTAAGGGATTGCCTTCAGCTTTGTTTGAAGAATTTCGCTTCATTTTGAGTGTTTGGGGTCCTCCCACTCAAACTGCGGGGGAGTGTTAGGAGTATATTTCGTATATGGATAAGATAGATGAGTAGGCTATTAGTTGTAAATTGATATTATTTAGCTAGTCATTAAAGGGTAATTGCAATTTACCCAAAATAAAGGAATGATAGTCCCTATTTATAGTTTGTATCCTTTGTACGTAATGATCACAAATCAAGATACAATATTCCTATCACACTCTCTTACACTAATAACATTAACCGGTAACAGTGGGGGGTCTAGAAGAGCTGTATGGGATTTTTGTTATATCGTCCTGATTTTTTATTGGCAGTTGTTGGTAACATTAGATAGTGACTCATTCTAGCTTGTTGAGCAAAGTGTTGCTAGTTCAAAGAAAAAAAAAAAGTGTTGGATCAAAGTGATTTTAGGGAGCAATCATCTCTCACGTCTCCGTAAATATCAGTGTTGCAAAAAAAATCTATAAGGCCGATTAATTGCCGCCTATGGGCTACTGGGCCACCAACCTTTCTGATTTATGTAAATCGGTCAATCATGGTCAATGGCGGTCAACGATGGTCAAACTTGACGAAATCTTGCAAATCTTACTGGAAATACCCAAAACTCAATCGTAAACTAGTTTTAATTGCTTATAGTCGTTGTTTATATCTATTACAAGACGTGTTTTAAGGAAAATCTTGCAGGAAATACCCAAAACTTTTCAATAATTGCCAACTCGATTAATCACCGATTAATCCCGTCTATACCGATTACAAGCTCTATTGGGGTCGACCGCCCGACTACCGATTCGTGATTTTTTTCAAACTTGGTAAATATATTTTACATTGCTTATCCTAATCTTCGTACCCATCAGCCATCTTATTAGACATTTTTCATATTTCCATTGTCAATATGATTTCTGTTATGTTTTCTAACGCTAGTCGTATAGACTGTTAATCACAGCAGAAGTAAGACTATGTTTGAATCTTTTTGCACTTAATTACTATGGAATCCGTAGTTTTGAAATAGTATAACATGACGGTAACATTATAAGTTTCATCTACGATGTTTATTGTCATATATATAAGTAAAGAATCATGCAGCAAACGATATGATGCTACAATTTATGGAAAGGGGTCGAGTCCAAATGACTGACTTACTAACTCTTTATTGAAAAGTTTTCATGACCTGTTCAAAAAAATCCATCAAAAAATCAACTTTATGATTTTTACGATCATTATCAATCGTAATCATATGAATATAAAATCATAAATTAGTTCAAAATTTATTACTAACCAGATTTCCAAAGTGAACATATTACTTATGTCTAAGCGTATGAAGACCGTTATGGTACTGCATATAGGCGGGTGACATGTAGAGATGAACGGACCTTAAAAACTAATCCTTGTCCTTAGTCTTTATTATCAGTATTGTTAATTTCTTTCTAAGTATTTGAATGGAGGGAAGATATGGGACCTTTTATAGGAAAGGGAATTAGGGGGGAGGCAGAAGAATAGAAAAAGCTCATCGTTAATTCTGCGAAAAATAAAACAAGGCGATTGTGAATGTGTAACGAAACTCGTACCTTTTCTATTTAAATCAGATAAACATAATATCACGAAGCATCTACAAAATATAAGCTTAACTTCCGGTTTCCCTATACAAACTATTAGTGGATAGATATTGACTTAAATCCGTGCATGATGAAGATTAATCTTCGTTTGTTGTCGGATGTCGTCATCAAAGTTAATTATTTGCTTTACCACTAAATATAAGCTTAACTTCCGGTTTCCTTATACAAACTATTAGTGGATGTCGCTTTGTTTTGCTTTTAGTGCTGCTGATGAAAATTTGTCTCTCCTTGTTGTTGAACGCCTTCATCAACAAAACTTTTATTGCTTTAGCGAGTATTTAATTTTCTCATCCAATTCGAAGCATTCGCGCTTTTTTCGATCGGATTGCAGGGGAGTATTAGTGGATAGATTTGGCTCAAGCCTGATTGAGGGTTTGGATCCATTAGGGTTTCATTATGCATTTGCCTCTCTCTATATATTTTATCAATAAAACGTATCACCTGCGGGGATTTCATTGTAACACAAATATGTTTGTTATTGAGTCATTTTGTAGCTTGTTACG
Organism: Chrysanthemum lavandulifolium; assembly: GCA_022545495.1. Classification (NCBI taxonomy): domain Eukaryota; kingdom Viridiplantae; phylum Streptophyta; class Magnoliopsida; order Asterales; family Asteraceae; genus Chrysanthemum; species Chrysanthemum lavandulifolium. The sequence continues at coordinate 264,760,543 of CM040241.1, forward strand.
TTTACCAATAAATGCTTCTTTCACAACACATTGACTATTTCCATCCCATCTTTTCGCCATATAAACCATATTCTTCTACTCCTACTCACCCCATGGATCCATCAATGGAAAACAAAAAGTCATCTATAGACATTATAAAGAACTTTTCGTTCTAATACGCGAAGGTCAATGATTGAGTTCTGGGACAACGTCTAGTTTTAGGAACAGTGCTCTGAGTATCATAAAACCGTATGTTGTTAGTTACCCATGGAATTACCTCCATTGAACCAATTTGAAGAAATGTGATATCAGACCATTTGTTACAGATCACATTCATGTAGATATATTCTTCTAGACTTCAAAATAGAGAAGTATATGGGTTGATCTTATTTAATGTCAAACGATCACAAGTAACTCCATTCCCGTGTTCTCAACCTTGTTTTATGAAATATGTCAAACACCCGTGGCGAATAGAAATCATGGGACTAATGTCGAACATGTGTTATTTCTTACACAATAAAGTAACACAATATTTGACAGTAGCTTTGCCACTTGTGTTCTTCATCTTACTACTGGATGACTTTAAAAAAAAAACTGAAAAATGTTTCATGCTTAGAATAATAACATTGTCTTTTCTCTCTTCTTTGGCTACGAATTGAAGAGGAACAAGGTAATGAAGCAAAACATGAAAACTTTATATTTGATAGCAACTTTGACATCACCAATGAAGCACAACACGAGAAACGGAGATAACACCAATGTCAATGCAAAGACAACACTAAAGTAACCGACTTCCATGATTCTTGGATATTTCGTTGCATTTTTTATAAACATGATTTTTGTAAAATTCAATGTAATACAAATACAATTTGATTACGATAATCATTGAGAATTTCCATATATACCTATTATGTTTTACATAGCTTTTACAACCTTAACTGTTATAACGACATAAATCTATCGATGAAGCAGAGTGAATATGCATAGAAAGCATGAAGATTTCAAGTCACCATGATAATTATTCCGAACATGTAGTTCACAATTACTTTCTATTCCCTAAGTCACGTATTGTTTTCACCAGATTATTCATGATGTACTTCAACACAACATACTTTTAATTAATGCGACGAAATCTATAGATTATCTATATTGTATTGACAAACTGAGTTTGTAATCTCTTGTGGTGACCAAGGCTTCGCTTTAAAAACCTTTTGAAGAAACTTACGGTTTAACTTACAAGAGAGGTTGGGTTACACATAACACATATTTTCCGGTAACTATAAACAAGGAATAAGAAATAGTAATACCTCACAATTTGATCGCAGATTTGGGCCACCATGTAATTCTAAAAGCCTATGTTAATGGGAAGCCTGGTCGTATCTAGCTTTAATTTGTTGTCAGATTTCTAATATAGAAACGTAAGATTTGGGTTGTACAAATCTTTTCACTCATAGTCCCTAGATGATTAGAATTTTTATGTTTTTAAACAATAACTATAAGGTTAAGAAAGATTTCAAAGCACTATGAATTGCTAAAGTGATTGGATGAGTGTTTTGTGCTTTTTGGATACTCATGTAGCCTTTTCAAGCGTAAAAAGCTCACACACGTGCAATCACGCTTAATAATTTAAGTAAAAGGTTTAAATCCTTGAATTAGTTATACAAAAACCTAACTCGTAAATTTTATATGTAATGCTTGTCTATTGAATATAAAATGTTAAATGCTTGTAATAAGTTTCTAAGAAAAATTGATTATAACTTTTATAGTCAAGGCAATGAAGAAACTTATTTAGATGAAGGAAGAAATGTCTACAAAAGTTGATTGGGATATATATAATTGTTTGTGAGCTACAAATTTTGAACCATTTTAGGGTTTAAGAAGACTTCAAATTAAAGATAAGGTCTAGAATTTGATGTGTTGTCGATTTGTGTAGACTTTCCAAGTAATGTCTACAACTACTTTGTTTCTTTCCTTCATCTTGTGGCCCTTCTAAGATTTTGGGCATATACAAAATATCTTGTAAATAAACCAGTGGTTTATAAACATACAAGGGGCGGGTCTAGGGGGTTTTTCCGGTATTCACATAACCTGTTGGATGTTCGTCACTTAGTGTACATTTTTATTAAAAATCATGATTATTTTGAAAAGAAACTTGTGATCGAAAATTTGTGTCATGAAAATACATGTTTTGTTTAGTTAGTTCACTAATATATATAAAGAAATACATGTCTCTTAATTTGTTTACTAGTTTTAACGAAAAGTGTATCTTTTAATTCATTTTTATTTCTTAAAAATACTTGTGCACCCCTGGTGACTTTTGAGTCCTGGTTACGCCCATCTTTGTCGATATGAGACCCAAAACTAGAGTTCTAAAAAAAGTTTACTTTGTATAGAAAAATAAATGAACTTGCAGACATCAACCATGTGGTCCATGTGTATGTTGTCCCCCTGTATAGTTGGCTAATTTATTAAAGAGTAAACTGCAAAAATCATCTCTGTGATTTGTGTATTTTTGTAAGAATCATCCTATTTCAAACGCTCAAGATTAAACATCCCAAGTCCACAAACCTTAAGAAGAATCATCCCCGAAAGACTAACGCCGTTAGTTTTACCCATTAAGTGTTAAATAATATTTGCCCGTTAATCCCTCCGTTAATACTTTTTGCACCGTTAGTCCTCATTTTACGCCATTCTGCTTTTTACGTTTTGTCTCGCTTTTATATGTTTCGTCCGCTTTTATCCGCTATCCGCTTTTTATATGTATTAGTCCGCTTATTTTTACGTTTTACGCTCGTCCGCTTTTTAACGTTGTCCTTTTTACGTATTCGTCCGGTTTTTTTTCGTCAGTTTCCGCTTTACCGCTTATCCGCTTTTATATGTTTCGTCCGCTTTTTATCCGCCGTCCGCTTTTATCCGTTTACCGCTTTTTATATGTATTCGCACGGTTTTTTACGCTCGCTCGTTTTTAAGTTTTTGTTGGTTTTATTGGCCGTCCGTTTTATTTGTTTCGCCCGCTTTATTCGTTTTCACGTTGTCGTCCGCTTATATCGTTTTGGTCCGTTTTGTCCATTTCAGACGCTCGCCGTCAGTTTTTTATGTAATCGTTTTACGTTTTGTGTTTTATTTGTTCTCGCCCGCTTTTACGCCATTGCTTTTTACGTTTTACCCGTTTCTCGCGTTTTATATGTTTCATCCGCTTTTATCTGTTTTCGTCAGTTTTTATATGATTCGTCCGCTTTATTTTACGTTTTTACGACGAAAACGGATAAAAGTTTGGACGAAACATATAAAATGGAAGAAACGAGAAAAGCAGTCAAAAAACGAAAACGCAGTAACGTAAAAATGGACAAAACATTAAAACGGATAGATAATGGACGAAACATATAAAACCGACATAAACAAGAAACGGACATAAAGGTAAAAATATCAAGAAACGAAAACGGACGAGAACGTAAAAACGGACAAAACGTAAAATAACTGACAAAAACGTAAAATAATGACAAACGAAACCGACAAAACGCAAAAACTTACAAAACGTAAAAACCCGACGAATACATATAAAAACGGACGAAACTGATAAAAAGTGGACGAAAACGGATAAAAACGGACGAAACATATAAAACTAAAAAGCGAAGAAACTGGACAAAACGAAAAAACTGGATTTAAAACGAAAACAGACGAAAAACGAAAAACTGGACTAATACATATAAAAACTGACAAAAGTGGATAAAAGCGGACTGAACATATAAAACCGGATTTAAAACGAAAAAAACGACAAAACGTAAAAAACAGCGAAACGTAAAACGGGACTAACGGTGTAAAATTATAACGGAAGGATTAACGGGCAAATATTATTTAACACTTAACTAAGAAACTAACGCAATACTGGGGACGATTAATGCTTAAGGTTTCATGACTGGGATGTTTAATGCTAAACGTGAGATAGTGACGATTCTCATGAAAATACACAAACCATTTTGATGATTTTGCATTTTACTCTTTATTAAATTTCTGAAACTAGTAATAGTTGAATTTCTTAGACTACTTTTGATTCAAAAAAGAAAAAGTATTGTATACTCAGTGATTTTGTTTGTATGTGCAACTAATTACTTTCCTCTAACGGAAGAAGAACACACTGGTTAATTAGTATACTCCGTATAAAATAAACCACAAGTTATTATTATTAATCATGCTTTCATTCACGCACATTTATTTCTACTGCAACTTCTTGTTAAGCTTGCAACTTACAATTTATATCTCTTGTTACGGTATTGTTTTACCAAAAGTAAAGCGGAATTACAGACAAAAGTACTCATATCCCTTGGAAACCATTGGATTCATACAATAAGCTTTGTCCGAAGAAACAGTTGCATCGACACATGATATGAAAAAGTAACTGAATTACCATTAAGGTCAACAACATCAATACACGATTGCTACATGACCAAAGTAAATTTATTATATGATTCTGACAACACACTATCGAGAAGATAAAACTCAAACATCATAATTCAGAAGCTGATGTTTATTGTAATCCATACAATTGAAATTGTGGCAAACCTGTTATGAAGTTATGTGAGAGATTCAAACGATACAACTCATTGCCTCCTATCTCCCCTGCACAACGACGAATTTGGCCATGGATTTCGTTGCTAGAGAGATCTAACTCTTCAAGTTGTTTCATAGCTCCAACTGAATTCATAAACAAATTTAGCTTGCAAGAGGCCAATCCTAAGTATCTAAAAACATGGTTGACATAATGATTGGCATTCTTTGATTTAAGAGAGAAACCGTTGTAAGAGAGATCGAGATGTTCAAGGTTTGTGAGGCTTGATAACAATGTATCCAACTCCCATTCACCACTCAAATTATTATGTGAGTTTTCGAAATGTTTGCATATTAATACGTCCAACTAACCCATTGTTATTAAGGTATAACTGTTTTAATGATGGAAGAACAAATGACTCAAACGGCACATTTCGGCTGCACATGTTATCATTTGGTCAGAGATTCAAATAATCAATGCTTGAAGAGAGATCAAGAGACACCAATTTATAAAGGAGTGTGATCTCTGGTGGGACTTGGCCAATAAACGAACACAAGTACAGATTGAGATGTGTGAGACTATTTGAAAACCTTCCAATTATACTTGGAGTTTGGAAACCATCAAAAGTATTGTAAGCAAGGTTGAGTTTTTGGATATGCAAAAGGTTAAAGAGATAGCTGTTAGGATGAATGGTACCTTGTAACTTTCCGCAACTAACGTCGATACTGATAATGTCACCGGTCAAGCAGTCACAAGTAACTCCATCCGAGTTACAACAATATGTACTTTTGTTCATCATTATTGGATGATGATTAGAACCAAGCAAACGATCACAGTATGTTCTTGAGAACATTTATGAATATTACTCAAAGAAGCAACCGTGTGGAAAAATTGAAGAGAAAACAGATAACACCTTTGAATTACTCAATGTGTTTGGTGGTACAAGAAGACGCGTGTAGTTGTTTTCAACAATAATACCTACGATTAATATATGTGTGTGGTCTACAATTTTGATAGGCTGTAAACATTAACTTTTTGTGGAATTATGCAAAGTTCTAACTTTCATTATATAAAAGAAAATTATGTGGTTCACAATTAAAATACGTGTGTAGTCTACAATCATGATAGGCTCGTCTATGCAAAATTCCAACTTTGATTGGGATATAAAAGAAACTTTCAATGAAAATTATTTGGTTTACAATAATGCTTTGACTAAATGGTAGGCGTTAATTTAGAAAGGGTCCTATTATCTTTGCACCTCTAGAAATGATTGAAAATTTTGTTTTTTTTCCTACTTTTTTACAAGTCTTTTTTTTCTTTTTTTTTACTTTTACTCTTTATTTTTTGTCATTTTTTGTACAAGTTTTTTTTTTTTTTTTACTTTTACTCTTTTATTTCTTTTATAAAAGTAAGTTTTTTTACTCTTTATTTCTTTTTTACTGAATAAAGTATATAACTTTTTACAAGTTTTTTTTTCTTTATGAATCGCTTTTAAAACTTAAAAAAACGAATCAGAATTTTTTGAGGCCATTCGAAGGCCGTAAAAGTCGAGATTTATATCACTTTCATTGGTCCATCTTGCTTTCATCATCGCCGAAAAATTTTAGGCTCAAAATCATCATCGCCGTAAAATTTTAGCTCAAACTGAAGCCAGAAAGCCGAGATTTGATCTCACTTTACCGTCCATCTTGCTTTTATCATCATCGCCTTTAAAAATTTTAAGTCACAACCGCAGAGTCACAATTCCACAGGAAACAATCTAATCTTGCACCCCAATATTCCTTCCCATGCACAAGGACAAGTCCCACAAGCCTCACAAGCAAGATTCACAAGAAAGAATAAAGATTCTCAAACCGCAAACAGTATAGCAAGCCATTCACGAGAAAGTAACAAAGATTCTCAAAGGGTACTAAAGCATAGCAGGTATTCACAAGTTTATAATGCCACATGAAAGCAATATCACCACAACACCAACAAAGAAAGCTACAACACAAACTACAATCGTCAGCACCAACACCACAACACCACAGAAAGCAACAACATCACAGAAAGCAACAACACCAACAGAAGGCTACAACACAACAACACCAAACAGCAAAGCAACAACAAAATGCAACAACAGCACCAACAAACAACCATGTATGGGACACCATTTTACACCAATGAGGTAACAAATTTTACATTTTAATAAGCTCAGATTATTATGTTTTATCATTTTGGCTGCAAATTTGAAAGTTGCAAAATGAAAAAAAACTCATTTTACCGTCCATTCGATTATGCCATGAAAACTTATGAACCAAAAGTTGAAAAAAATTTAATCAACCTTTTATCAAGTTTATAAACCCACGGGCCAAAAATTTTGTGTCCAAAACAACTCTTTTGTTTTCAAATTCAAACAAAATTTGACACAAAATTTATGAACAAAAAAAAACAGCTCCTAAAGTTTGACACAAACTTTGTAAAAAGTAAAGTTTGTAAAAAAAAGTAAGGTTTGTTAAAAAGTTATTTGTAAAGTAGTTAAAAAAGTTATTTCAAAGAACATCTCACGTGAAAATCCTTTTCGCCGTCATTAACGCGACGATAATTGAAAGAACATCTCATGCCTCAAAACTCATTCGAAATATTACGTGTCGCTTCAAAGTGAAATAATTAAACGTTGCTTATTTCGTAGAATATAACTTGTTTGTTTAGAATACATTTCTTATAATTGTTTATCACGTAATACCTGCGACTAAAGACTACGGTGTCGATACTTCACGCCAATGAAATATTTCAACAAAAGATTTCGACAGTTCCTCTTCAACGCAACGCTCAAATCATAAACTAAAGACACAACGATCAACACGCTTATGCTACTAAAACAATTTGTTGCAGTAAAAATAAACGCGTTGGGCGATCACCTGAATTGTAAAGAATCCACTGATCACACACGTCGGTCGAGTAATACTCTACGAGCTTATAGATGACATTACTAATCTTCATGGAGAGATTTCATTGTAATATTGAATACATTTGTTGTCAGATTGTTTAATATTTTAATATCTAATGTTTTAACTTAAAACACTACACAAATAAATATACTCTACATATAAAAACAATACACAAATAAATACACAAGATATATACTCTACAAATAAAACACAATATATATATATACATTACACAAATAAAATTATACACAAACACAAAACAAAACAAAAACAAAAACTATACACAAAAAAAAAAAAAGAAAAACTGACAAACTAATCATTGCGCCAACGATTGGCTTAAATGAGTAAGTAGAAGGAAAAATAAAGGCAAGATTAGATCACCCCTTTAGAAAATGAATATGCAAATTAAAAAAGCTGAAATGTAATCATATTGATTGATTTTGCAAGATTATCTAAAGTTGATCATATTCGTTCAAGATGTTCAATATTATCCAGATTATCTGAAGTATTGATCATATTCCTTTCTTTTTTATTTCCAATATTTTCGGTCAAATGGGCAAGTTGATCATTTGACTCATTTTTTAATTTCATCTTCAAACTTTAAATTGTCATAACTTTCAAACGATAAACTTGTATGAAATTTAATTTTTAAAATTTAATTCTCTTTAGTTTGGCATGATATTTGACATATAAATTGATTTTTTAGATTTGAAGTATTGATTTTCTTAAAAAATTTAGCATTTCCGGCCCTAATTTTGTCTAACTTAAAATTAGAATTACGCAAAACTTAAAAATAAGAAAATTGTAGCGTTTTGGCCATTCTTTACCAAAAAATTTGAATCACTCAAATCCGATATGATATGAGTGAGATATGGCTTTTTGAAAATGACGTTTTAAACATATTTAATTCACACAAAGTATTTGATAAATTTTCTAAGAGAGTTTTTTCTTGCAAAACTACATGTAAATGCACTAATTAGTGTACCACATTACATTTTTAGTTATTTGAGATCGAGAGGTGGGATAGGGGATGAGATTTGGACGTAAGGTATTTTTGTGTAAGACATTTTTATTTATTTATTTTTTGGAAATAGTTGTGAAAAATAAACGGCCAAATAATAGTTTGTGGAAATTTGTTCATGGTGTAGATGCAAGTTAATGATGAAAAACATTGATGAAGATAGTATGTTGCTGAAGGACATTGATAAATAACATGGATTACGATGAACACTAATGAATAACTTGTAGATTGATGTTGTATAGTTCATCATTTACTGTTTCAAGATTTCATTGTTTCATCGCTACCTCACAATTTGTTCATGGTTTTTATGAACAACATCACAATATTCATCAATTAGATCATGTTGTTCATCAGTTTTCTAAAAAAAATCATGTTATTCTATCAGTTTTCTGAAGAAAAAAAAAGACAAAGTGTTTCTCAGTTTGACCACAATATTCAATTAAAAGTATAAATAGCAAAAATAGGTTGTCAAAAGGAAAAGGGATGACACTTGACACCCTGTGGTGATTTTTTAGAGATTTTAATTTTCTCCCTTTTTTAGAGGATCACGACTCTTGACTCAATTGGCATTTAAATTTCATTTTATTTTTTATTATTCAAAATTTTTAACTTAAATTGACATAACAAAAAACAACATTATTTTATTGGAAGTTTTGAGGTTTACTAGTTTATTTATGGTGTGGGTCAAAACTTCACAAACAAATTTTTGCATAGTGGTCTTTTAAGGTTTACTAGTTTATTTATGGTGCGGGTCTTATTGTTTGCGTAAATACTACACGTACATAGACTTTTCAAATGGTATATGTTAGTCTATTATAAAGAAATTTAAGGGTCTTTTTTACTCTTTTTACGTTTCCATCAAATGAACCAACTCAAAGCAAACATTTATTTATGACTGCAAGTCCTTAGTTATAATGTTCTTTTTATGCTCTAAATGTGGACTTTTTAGATGAACTAAGTCATGAACTTATTAAGACCTTGATTTACAAGTCCTTTGATCCGGTAACAATAAACAAGAACTATTGATGGGATTTCTTTAAATCAAGTTGGGGATACATGCACTCTACCAAAACTACATACTTGATTAGTCATGAATGAACACACCTTTCACTCTTGTTTTAGTTGTGACTTAAACTCGCAATACATTAATTGTCACCGTAATGCAATGAAATAAGGTCCAGGTGAAAACATGTTATAATTGTCACCGTAATGCAATGAAGAAACTTTTTCTGTGTAAAAGGTTACCCCGGTGAATATAAAAAAAAATAAGAAACCAATACAATGAGCGTTCAAAACCATTAGCCTATCTAATGGCCTCATCTAATGAACATCAACAGAATGTCCAAATTACAAAAACCACTAACTAACTAGTTACTACTTTCAAAGTTCCACTCAATCTTCGTTCAGTCTACATATGAAGAGTCTTTAACTTGATCGTCATTAGTTTCAAGCGCGCATTTGAGAAGATTATGTCAAAAAAAACGATCCACCTGTCTTGACTTCTTCTTGAATAGCCTATTATTTCTTTTCTGCCATATATAATACACAATAGCACCAAATAAGAGCTTTTCCACGACTACCCTTGCCAAACGCTTATGAGCTATAGGCTTTATGGCCATAATGAAGCTCATCCAAGAATTACACACTTAGGGATTAGAATAAACGCTTTAACCTTAGACCAAACCCGCAAAGAAAACCGATTCATCTCGCCTTGGCACCATAAGAATCCTTGTTAAAGCTTCAAATTTTGTATAATTGGCTTTGGAAGAATAAATATAGATAACCAATAAACTTGCATTGATGACAAGACCGAATAAATAAGTTGAACCTCTATCCACAAATGATAAGAGCTTATTCTTCCAATATTCAATCTTGTTCTTGATCGTTTCCTCTAAGATTTTTTTACAATTCTTTTGAAAAGGAACACCCAAATATTTCACTGGCAACTCTCCCTCTTCGAATACCATAATGTCTAAAATCTGGTTTCTTATACTTTGATTAACATTAGCAAAGAACGCAATACTTTTTGGGAGACTAGGAACTAAACCAAAACAACTTTTGAACTCCTCTAACGAATCCTTAATAACTTGAACCGAATAAGAGTTAATAATTTCTTGTCTATCACATTAATAATTTCTGCAAAACACATTAATAATTTCTTGTCTATCACATTTTGAATGGAATTGAAAGGTCCCTTCCTACCAGACATTACATTTCAAAATAAGAGTTAGAACTTCCATAACAAGAGTGAATATATAGGAGACATCGGATCCGACTGGGCGACCATTGGCCGAGGGTTGTGAGTGGTTGTGGGAGTCCAAGAGGCAACGAGAAGGGCTCGATTATAGGTAGAAAACGTTGGAAGAGGCAAGTATATCTAATGATTTTGGCTATTTGTGAGAGTCCAACCCACTTAAAACGTAAATTACCAAAACTTTATCTTTTACCGGTCCGCCATACTTTGAATTTTGAGAAAAATAAGCATTGATTGAAAGGTTAACTATTTTGATAGAGCGAAGTTGGTTATCAAGGGTGATGGCCCGAGCATGTTCATTGTCATGGAATAAATCCTTTAGATTATCCCATAAATCATTGGTGGTACTCGGAGTGGTCACAACTTGAACTTGTAAGGATTTCGAGCACGTACCCAAGATCTATACTTTGACAAGATCATCAAGACGACTTCATACTGGATCTGTTGAACTCGACGAAGCATTTGTAATATGTTACTTTAGACCAAGAGCCCCAAGATAAGTTTTGAAAAAGAACTATGTGGTCTCATATTGAAAGAAGAGAATGGAGAGGAAACTAAAAAAAAGTTATTTTTATACTAAGTGTGATAATCGTGTATGAACTAGATATATATATATATATATATATATATATATATATATATATATATATATATATATATATATAGAGAGAGAGAGAGAGAGAGAGAGTGTGTGTTGTGAGAAATGGTGCACACATGAGAAAAGACTTTTCATTCAACTATGTGTCACCTACTAGACAATGTGTAATCATCACAACTATAAGCTAATATACAAAGTAGACACTAAGCTATTACATTATGATCATTACTTTCTAAAGCTAACAAACTCTAAGAGTTACTATATAATTCTATCTCTTCTAGGTTAAGTTTCACGGGGTACATTGTTAGAGATACCTATGACCCTAAATTGTATTAATCTATCAAATGAATAAAGAGTAGGGGTATAGGGGCAATAACGTCACCTGCCATGGGTGGAATTAGAATTACACTTTTGAGTGGTTACAAAGGATTGGTTGGGGGGAACCATAAGAATTGTGGATATAATTTAGGATATGATCAATTTTGCTCTTGATACCATATTCGTGTAATGACTACGATTTAAGGAGGCAAAATGGTCCATATACGAAGAATGTTGTTGCCAAAAATGACGGGTTCCAAGTGGTACAAAACCGGAAACCTAAAGGTAAGCAACATGTTAGGTCAATGGGTTTTAAACCTAAGACATTTGTGTATCGTCTTATAGCTACCCCTAGTGGGGGCTAGGACGTCAAATAAGCAAGGGCGTGAGGGAAAAATGAGGCCATGACTTTGAAAAATGATACCACTAATATGGCATCGAGTTCTAATGATAGGAGACATGTGAATTCAGATGATATAAACCTGGTTATGCTTAAGAATTCGTTTGAAGTGTTGAAGGAAAATGAAGATATTCGAGAATGTGGGTACTTCAATTGCTGAAAACGTTGGTAACACCATTAAGGATGCGGAAAAGGTTGTGGAAGAAAGTGATAGTGATGTTGATGAGGTGTAAGATTAGACTGCTCAATTCATGACTAGTGGAGGTGCAAATGATGCAAGTTTATATGAGGATGAAGGTAATGACATCTATGACAATTATGACCTTGAAGGTTTAACAAAAGAACACCATTTTGTGATGTGATTGATATTAATCTTCGTGGTCGAATTAGAAGATAGTTTATATTTTGTGTCTTTATGAGTCAAATATATGCTAGTGTTTAGTGGTTTTTCCTTTGTTAGGAGTAGTTAAACCTTGTAATGTATGCTTTACCGCTTAGGTAACCAAGATTCTATAGTTTCACTTGCTCATATTTTTAACCAAACAATAATGCATAACAATCAGGAAAACAAAATAAAACAACTTAAAATTTGTCCAACAAAATAACTAAGACGGTTTATAGTTCCACAATTTGTTTCTCTTTGATAATGATGATTGTTGTTTATGTGAGTTTTGAACGTTGAATGATCTTAGAATGTTATTAGGTTTAGATTAATTATTGATTCATGGATGTTTCAATGAATTAAAGATTATGGTTTAGAGTTTTGGCTTGATTTTTCTAAAAGTAGGATAGTAGGGTTTATTTTATGGCATTGGTGACGATAATTTGAGACTTTGAGTATGAGAATTAAAAAATACATGTTTTTATATATTATTGGGTATTTGGTTTCGAACCCGGTGGAAAGGGAACCGACCTGACCCAAAACCGAAAGATCTCAAACTCAAGAACCGGAACTGGAACCTTTGGTTGTGGTTCCAGTTCGGTTCTTCTTGGTCTCGGTCCGGTCCGGTTCTTTGGTTCTTTTGCTCATCAGTCACATCCGATGTATTAACCGATTTTTGGAGTAATATATTTACGTGGTTTAAAACCTTTACCCAAAAATATATATAATCCGTGAGAACTATTCTTGATACAAATGACAAAACGGGCTAGGCCTATCAACTAATAATAAAGCCCAATATCTTGTGCAAAAAATAACGTCTAATAAAAATTCTTTGTGTGTTATTATAATTCTTCTGTCGCTATAGATACCATACACAGCATCGTATACAATTGTGAAGATATGACATTTTCTACAAAAAAAGTCAAAATCTATGTATCCCTTATGCCAATATGACTGTTTCATAATGTTCACTTGTAATAATTCTGTACACCTTTGCTTGCAGTATTTTTTTTTGATGAATGCAGACAATATTGTATGAAAGAGAATGTTTCGATCAATAGACTTGAGGACATCCATCAACCTTAATTCCAGGAGCAGTCGGGCAGCCCGCTAGGGGACAGTGATCATCTATCTCCATACCCCACCATTTTGGTCCATTGATATCTCTAATCTGTAGCGCGAAGTAGCAAAGGATAGCCATGAATGCAACCCCTGCATCTAGTCCAGCTGATAGAATATAGTTGTGCCTTGCCCACCAACCCTTGAACTTCTTATACACCACAAAGTTGAAGAAAATTCCGACTGCAAACCACATATTGTAGTTAACGGCTCGAGTTGGTGGCATCCCCCCTGGACCTGATATCAAAATCGGCATGTTTATGAGCCTAATCCATTTCATATTGGGAAACTTGCGAGAAAAAAACCAAACTGGCACTGGTGCAAGAATTCCCAATAGAAAGAAGTAGTTCATTTTGGAGTATAGCCCCAGATTTCCAAACATTCGTTGAGGTCCCACCACTCCCCATATGATCGAGGCATTGTAGAAAACATCGTCTCCAGGGCAAGTCCATGGACTTCCTTCAGGCAAGTTAATCGGGTCACATATGTACTCCACTGTTGTGAGGAGCCACCAGGATGTTGCAAAGTAGATGGAGGAAGCAACTATCGTCCCTACTAACTATATCAAGCACCAAAGTCAAGTATTAGTCATCTTATAATAGTTACGTACGACTAGTTATCCAATAAGATAGTGATTTACCTGCACAACAAACATGGACTTTGGTGGGATTTTCATATAATGGCCTAGCTTAAAATCTTGGAGGAACATTATGGCTTGTGACATGCTTATGTAGCCATACGTTTTAAAGGCTACATTTGCAAGTGGCTTCCCGGGGTACATATAACCAATAATCAGCTCTGTAATAACATTTAGTCCTGGTTGCTGTAAGAAAATTCACTTTTAGGATACAAACAGAAGCATTAGGATATTCGTGTAATGACTAAGACATATTACCTGGTTTGTTGTAGCTGTGATAATACCTATAGGCAGTGTGAAGAGTAAAGCCAACCCGATTCCCAAAAGGACCCCCCAGTAAGGAAGTTGTAACTGTCCTCCAAATCCCTCACAAGTTAGTAAAGCAAGTCCTACAACCAATATTAGCATAGAATAGAACCACCACTGTGGGACCGGGTCGTAGTTTTTCTTCATTATCCTAGTATGGACATCCCCAAACTTGTCCTTAAATGATGCTGTTGTCTGCTCCCAAATCGATCTGTCAATGGAAAAAAAAATATACAGTTTAACTACTAGAAACACATGTTATTTTTTTTTAATGTCTCAAGCGGCAAGCCTACATACCTTCCATGAAAGAGTGCAACGTGAGAAAGTGTTGCAGCCAATGTGGCGAAACTTAGACCGTAGGCAAATGTAAAGAAGATGCTAAGGTTTATTTTGCTGTAATCATTATAGCCTTGTTGGTCAAATGAAAAGGTCGCAGAGTCTAAGACTCTTGAAACGTTGTACCGCCCTCCATATGCATCAAACACATGAGAAGAGAAAATTGGGAAGCGCCTGGCTTCATACCAGTTATTCCAGTAAGCAATAGGAATCACTATGTAGACGACTATTATATAACCAGCCAATATGTTCATGATGGCAAATCCCGGGGTAGCTAACGGACTTCCAAGAAAAGCAGATACAGTCGCCCAATCAAGCCCAATTGCTCCAATTCCAAGTCCACGCAGACCAGAACCAATTTGTTGAGCTGTCACCGAGTCCTTCCATATCCAGCAGACAAAGGAGATTGCTGTTATGGATTGAAACAGATAATTGGGAATGATGTAGTACGCGAAGCTTGATATGAGGACTATGAGGAAGAACTGCAGCCTTGAGAGCCCTCGTTTTGGTCTCCTCTCTTCATCATGCAATGCCCTGAAGAGTGAGACTTGAACCAGATTGGCAGGCCACCACATATAAGGCGAATCAACCAAAAACTTTCGAAACAGACCAGCCCATCCATATCCAAGCATCTACACATTAAAATCAGTTAAGATATAAATCATTTTGACAATCTTGTTATATAAGAAGTCCAAAGGATGGAAAATGGAGAATAACCTGAGTAGTTTGTGTGAGCAACATAGCTGCAAACGGATTGAGCTTACGATGATAGAAAGCCTTCACTATGGTAATGATTGAGACTGCGTAAACAGAATTCGAACCTGAATTTGCAAATATAGTGATGAGAACATGCTCCTTCAAGTTAAAGGGTCCAGGGTTGAGTGAAAAGGACCATCTTGTTCCTAGGACACGGATTGGTTTTGTGGGTAGAGTTGCTGCCATCAGCTTCCCGAGTGGAAGTACAACAATTTGAGCAGAAACTGATGATATGTATAATGGATTCTGGCGATAACCAAAAAACTGGTTCAAGAAAGCTAGAACACTACATGAAAGTATCCCTAGAAACCATGTCCTGAATGTCAAACAAGGCAGCGTTGGATCATCTGTGATAGGGACGGTGAGTCTCACTTGCTCAATCGGAGAATCATTAACCTCTTCTGCTAAATTTTCATATCAATAATACAAAGTTAGAGTCATGCCAACTTTGGCCTAACCAAATAAATGCAAAAGTTCAGCTGTAGAAAATAAGTTCTCAGGCTCATATGTTCAAAGGGTGTGTCTTGTCATGGTAATAATATCTAATATACTAGTGCTGATGTTTTCTTATAATTTTGCAAAGACAAGAATTATTAGTAATAACATATGATAATCTAACCAAACCATATATATACTCGAAAATCTTAAGCAAAAACCACAAAAACACAAACATAACAGTGGGCCTTCTTCAGGCAAGAATTCAGTACAATGTGAACACATAGACATTACTTGAATTAAACCAATATCTTACCAATAGTTAGATGCTCATCAGGTGCTTGCTTGTCATGCATCTCAATCGTCATTGCAGGATCGGACTTGTTGTCGTAAGGTAAGTTCTCTTCTTGTGCTTGGAGACACTGCTAATGAAACAAGAACAAATAATAGGTGCCAAATATCCCAAAATGTACTCTTGCTTTACCTACCATACATATTATATATTTGGTTTTTCATTTCTGGCAAGATTATGATATTTTGAAGTTATATCATGAATTCAGTTAGGTAGTAAATAAAGAAAGTTAGGAATCTATAGGTAAGACCAGTTTGATATAATGCTCATATATATTGCAACTGCACCCTTGTTATAGTATTATATAATGTTAATGAAAAATGAGTGCATGTGGATGTACATCCATATGTCATTTGTTTTGTAGTCTAAAGTCTAAACTTAACAGACAGTCACATGTTACTAACATCAATTTAATTGCAATTAAGTAAACACAATAATTGTCTTTTAATGTGAAAATTAAGCACAACCAAATATAATTAATTCTAATTAAACCTGCAACTACTGTGTGAGTTTCCGCAGACCTAGTAAAGTTGTGTAAAAAGAACTAATGTAAATTATGCATATTCAAATCATATTTGTTATAGTAAAGTAATGCTAGCTATGTTAAATTCTTGGATCTGTCGACGTGAAACTTGTAAGTACTCGCTAGCTGTAGCATTACTTGACAGTGTAGAGCGACGTTGTCTTGTTAATAACAAACCAAACACATCACTTCCAAACGTTAATTATTGATATCGTCGTATAGTATCGAAAACTATCAAAAGATAAAAACACATAGTTTAAAAAATTCCAAATTATTATAATAAGCTGTTTACCTATAATGAACTTGATCAATTAAAATAACCACTTGGAACTTAGATTATCTATATGTCTGCACTTGAGGACGGCATAACTTATGTCTTATGTGCATCGACATATTAAATATACTTTAGTCTCTCTCGGTTCAATAATTAGAAGCCGGTCAGGAACCCATAAATATGACATCATATGTACGTACAATAAGTTATTGTATATTGTTTTAAATTTGAAAAAGGTGACTTTAATCATCATAAGTCTCCCTAGAATTGAAATCCATAGTCTAAACCCACTTGATAAGCCATAATTTCAATCAAATCAAATGTTGAGCGTGTGAATAGGATCTCCCACTATTTGTGGGATTCAGCAAAATATATATATTAAATAGCCCACATGTACTACCAGTTGTTTCTCAAATATTGACCCAAAACAACTTAATATGGGGTACCAAACAACATGATGGGAGCTAGGAGGTTTTCGCGTTGATTTTTCGATGTAGTGTTAATTTTGAAAAACACTAATTTTTCTAAACGCTTTTAAACGCGTTCGGTTTTTCAAATATGTTTAGGTATTACGGTTTAAAATATTTTATGAACCTGATCATATTTGGTTCAAAAATATTATGGTTCAAAGATTTGGTCTCTGCCTAACAATATCCAAGTGTGCCACCTATTATTATTTTGTGGGATTTTGAAAAGATAAATTGTCCATATCTTCAACAGAAATTGAAGATAGACTTGGAATCCAACTTTGAATGCTCTTTCTCACTTTTCATATGATTTTATTTTTAAAATGAATCGTTTTTCAACACAGGCGTGGGAGAGATGTATTTCAAAAGAAACATGGTCCTGTATGTAAGATATTTTCTGCAACATATGTGGTAGAGAGTAGAATCATATGGTATGGATTTATAGATAGTTTGGCTCAGCTAATATATAGTATGGGGTTTACCTACGGGGTTTATCATTTAACGAAGACACGTACTTTTTTCTAGACTAAATAAGACATGTATTTATGTAGGTATGTAACACAAAACTTAGGGACCATTTTCAATTCATTTTAGAGAAATCGGGATTTTCAACGAAAATTAAAACTAGACAGCAAACATCTATCGGGTTCTTGTGAACCCCAAAAACCCGATAAGTCCACCCCTGATTTTAGGATTAGGGTTATGGATGAAGGTGTAGCAGATTACATCTCCCAATGAGGATAATATATGCAAGAAAACTTACGTTAGCAAGTGGATTATATTGTTTGCAAGAACATCACATGCACTGCAGGCTGCAGCTGTCGTTTACTTTAAATATTTGTATCAGTTTTAGCATCATATGAAGACAAGGCAGCAATCAAAACACATTGATTGATTTCATATTTCCATGTATATACGGTTCTCTCATTATACACGCGCATGCTAATACATACTAGTTTTAATTAAACACGTGTGTCTTGCTTCATTAATTTAATTTCATAACTATATTACTCGTATAACATTGTTACATTTAAAAACTAGACGAGATTCGCGCTAACAGCGATGATTGTCAGTTTTGATAAAATTTTAGCGGCGATTAAGTTTGTTTCAAAATCGAGATTTTAAGCGTTAAAAATTCATTTTAATGATTATATTGTTTTTCCGATAGCGTTGTTTTGTATTTGAGATTGTTTTTTGATAAAGATTTTGTAAGTTGCATTAATAATTAATATTAACAAAATAATAACACCATTTTTATTAGAATGAGTAATTATCACTATTTTTGTGTCCTCAAGAGCATCCACTATGGATGTTTAAGAATAGCCTAAAAACTTATGAAGAGTCCAAGAATTTTGTCTACCATAATGATAAACCATTTCACGCCAGGTGGCGTGAAGATGCCTAGGATTTTGGATGGTCAAGAAATGTGAGTATGAATTAATGTTTGAACAATTTACAAACCTCAAAAGCTTTATTCCATAGTAGGAATAGGTTCATAATATAAAAAGTTTTATGAATTAATGTCATTATAAGATGTGGCAATTTTATAAACCTTTTAATAGGTTCGCCATAGTGGATGCCCTAAAGAGTTGTAGTACATAAATAATTGGTGCACATAAAAAAATGCGAATACAGACATTTATCTTTCGTCTTTATTTATCAACCTTTCACTTTTATATCGTATAATTTTAGATATCAACATTCATATGAATATACATTGGAGTCATTTTTGCATTTTAGGAAGAGAATGCATTAATCTCTCAGAGATTAGCATTCATGTGAATATAGTATATTAAAATCATTTTTGCATTTTAAGAAGAAAATGCATTAATCTCTTAAGTATATATGGGTTTAGTCATTTTTGTGTTGAGAAGAGAATACGTTTTATGTAATAATCTTTTAGATTTAAGATCATTTGAGGACAAAAGTTTTTTTAAATACCAAGGGATCAATCATTCATTTTTATTTGATCTAATTGATGAGATTAATCACAACAATTTAGAAAACTCATTTTCATCATTTTTTTCAAATATTAATATCTTTCAAACCATTAATCGTTAAGCGAAAAAAAATATATCATTGCTACGAGCATTTAATTATCAATCTATAGATAAGCACTTTGATATACTTTCGACGGATTTTTTTTTCTTCATATTTTTCATGTTTTATTTTTAAGTTTTTCGTTTTTTTACGTCATTGAAATTTGCATTAAAAATCATATATGATTAAACACTAATTTGAATATCACATGTGATATTAGTGTTAAATCATATATGATATGTAATATCACATGTGATATTAGTGTAAAATCACATATGATATACATATCATATCACATACATGTCATATCATATATGATATGTAATATCACATACATGTCATATCATATATGATATGTAATATCACATGTGATATTACATATCATATATGATTTAACACTAATATCACATGTGATATTCAGTTTATTGTTTAATCATATATGATTATTTCATGCAAATTTCAGTAACGTTTAAAGATTTTTTTTTTTTTTCGAAAGTATATATCAAAGTGCCCGTCTATAGAAAGATAATTAAATTCTCGTCGCGACGGTGTAAATATTTCGCTTAACGATTAACGGTTTAAGAGATATTTAAAATATAAAAAATAGGTGAAATAATAAAATGCTTTTAATCTCAGCCATTGATTTCTTTTTAGATGGATGTTGGAGATGAGTCCCTTAGAGCACCAGGTGTGGTGAAGAGGGTTTACATCTTCATCACCGCCACGTCAGGGTCATCTCAGCATAACAAACCTCCACAACTAACCACAACAAACTCACCCTCACTCATAACAAACCTCAACCTCTTCATTTGGGGCCCACCACTACAACTTTAATTTTTTTATTCAAATTTCCAAATAAACTAAATTCATTTCATTAAAAATAAAAATACATTAAACAACACAATAAAAAAAACACATAAACACAATACGTAAAAAAAACGACACGGGAAAAAAAATACAACACATACTAATGGATCGGATCTTCGACATCCCACTGGTAATTTTCAAAATCTCTCAAACGTGAACATACTTGAACTCCTTCTCACCAAAGTGTTGCTCAAAGTTCGAGCCAGATTCTCGAGATGATTGTGGTCATTTTCACCACTTGACGCAAATGTTTTGTAAATAGCGTTGAATTTTTGCAATCAACGTTAATCCTCGTCCATTTACACGTGATTAAATTTTTGATACGATGGTCATCGGTAGTCCGATCATTGAACATCTCTATAACGTCGCTCCAAAATAAATGTTCGAACGGTTATTCAAATTCAAATTTCAAATTCAAACGGTATAGTTTTGAGCGGGATCATATGTGCCTATATATACAACTCTACCAGTCACAAGTTACACATACGACTCACACACAAAAAAAATGTCTCGCAAAGATTTTTCTCAGCAATTCCCAATTCTACAACAGTTACCGGAAACTAGCTTTCCAACTCCAACACAGTTGCCTGAAACTAGCTTTCCAACTTCAGAAGAATTGTAAGTTTACTCAACACCACCTGAAGATGTATTTCCGGTTTTCCAACCGAAAAATGTATTTTTAAACACTCCACCGTGAACAATCCAATTGTTAATGATCCAATTGTTAACAATCCACTTTTAACAATCCACAGTGGATCTTGAAAATAACTCATTCGGGTTAAGTGAGGCTTCCTTCGTCAACTCGAACAGACGAAGAAAACTATAGAGATTATGGAACAAGAAGACGCGAGGAAGCCGCTCGTCGTGAACAAGAAGCCAAGCTCAATATCTTAGAGATAACTACTTTGACATCATGGAGACAAAGCTCTTTAATGACGAGTTTATTCCTCTTCAAGTGACGTGGTTGGAACTTAGATGATTCGTATTCTTAAGTTCTAGTAGTTTTATTTTCATCAATCTCGTTGTAGTTTTTAATGTTTAAGCGTATCATGTATTTCCTGTTTTCAGTTAAATGTTCAATGTAATTTGTGTTTTAAAATTTATCATTGCATCCTTTTTTCCTCCAAAATCATTCAATCTTTATAAAAAAAACACTTCACCTTCAAAAATATTCATACCTTCCACACGGAAAAAAAATGTACAAGCAAAATGCTCGTCGTGCAGACGACGAGCCAACCGACGGCGAGGGACGATGAAGCCACCCGGTGTGGCGGCGAGCCACGGCAGGCTGCCAGGTAGGACGACGGCGAGGGACAAAGAAGCCACACCGGGTGCTCTTAGTATGTAAGAAAAGTTTTGTATGTAAAATAACTCTCCTCTAATCTTATATGGTATATATGGGTCTAGTCACTTTTGCATCGAAAAAGGGAATGGGATCTAGAGACTCTCTGTCAACTATATAGTGATTAGATATTTATCTAGTGTAAAATTAGTTAACCATTTAATTAATTGGTGATCTCAAAATATTATTAAAAGTTCAAGCATTCATCCGCTAAACTTTAGATATTAAACATTTCGGGGCCACTATGGTTGAATCTGAGTGTTTTAAACGCGTCAGCCATTTAAACGTCATAGTTTGCTAAATGCATGTTTTAAACGCCTAGCCATTTAAACGCTTATAGTTTCCTTTCTCGCCACAATAGTTGACGAAATTCAATTTTTCACTTTCAAAGAAGACCGTTTTTTTATAGTTAGTAGAGATAAGTTGATACAATCACTCATTTTAACATTAACTCAATTAACTTGCAATAGTTTCTATCTTTGTATAGCTCCCATCTTTACAAAAATCCCATCTGTTTCTATCTTTGTATAGCAAACATTATTTCCTCAACATTCAACAATGCATTAAAGATAATTGGTTTCAATATTCAACCTTGAATTTCAACTTTCAACTTTTCATTTTATGTAGTAAAGATTGAAATATAAAGGGCCTGTTTGATAGGAGTTTTTTGAGAGTTGTTAGCTTTTTGTTACAAAAATAATCTTCTTTAAAATAAGTAGCTTCGTTTCGATACATTAACTTCAAGATTTTATTTTAAACAAATAGCTCCTAAATGAAAAGCTAATTCATAAAGCTTTTTAAACATTTTAGAGCTATTAAAACTTTAAATTACTCATATACCATCAAAACTGTTTACAATCATAGATATATCCTTTTATGTCATTTTACACCTTATAATTACATTTAACATCTAACTTACCAAATACTTTTATTAAAAAAATAATAATAATAAAAAAATAAAGCTTGTAGTTTATGTTAACAACTTTACAGTTTATAGCTTACAGCTAATTTTACGAAACATACCCAAGTCTCACATATTTATTTTCATATATGAATAAAACGTGCTTTAACTTGACAACTGTGACCCGTACGTATACGGAAATTCTAATATATTATACTTATTAATAATAATAATAATAATAATATAATAACAACAACAACAATCTGTAGTAGCTTATGATTATTAGTGTATAAGCCAATTTGTTTGAATTGCCTTATGTCTGTCAAAGAATAAAATGTTAAATATGCTTAATGGCTTTATTCTAATCTTAAGAAATGTGCTTATTAAAACCCAAAATAAGCTCATAATTTCAAGCTTATATAAGCATATCAAAACACTTAAATGAGCTTATTTTGCTATTTAAGCAAACAAACTCTTTAAATAAGCCTAAACAAACACCCCCTCACACTAGAAGAGATATTCTTTGATGTTCTAAATGAAAGAAATTTATTTTTAAATGACAGAAGGAAAAAAGTTAAGAGCTTATACAAGTTACGATAAATGACAAAAGCTTCTGCTAAACTTATTTTATATTTTTAGTTTAACGGAATCGAATGTCGCAAACCAGTAACATAATACTAATCTCAACATACCTAATTCATATACACCAAAGCATATAAGCAAGTACAAAGTATTTTCTTTGCTCCATGTGAAATTGAAAACTTAAAGCCAAAGTTTTCGCATAAATAGTCGATACAAAATGTTTTCTAGAGGTATAACCTTTTGTTTCCATAATTATATTGTATTATTTTTGTTCTCTTTACTGATTGTTTTAGAGACATAATAACACATCTTATTAATGTTCATCCCACATAGTTTGTTTAGTTTAACTTCAACACGGATTATTAATATGTTATTGTGACAACCTTTGAGATCCGTTCATTTAACAGTTATACTAATATGGTTTTTTCTAACGTCTAACTACATAATAAACAATTCACTACACGTTATTGTGACAACCTTTGAGATCCGTTCATTTAACAGGTATTTTAACTAGTTAATCCTAATAAACAACACTACTTTGTTATGATTCTGACATGTGGTGTTTGTGTTAGCAGTTTTCAGACCGTCTCTTGTCTGTCTTGCATTAAAGTCCTGTATATATGTTGTCTTACGAACATTGTTGTCATCCATCTCTTTTGCCTTATTTTTGTTAATTAAACGAATACCTGCGCAAACCGACAGTTTATAGCGACAAATAGTTATACTTATGAAATCGTGATTCTGGTGTGACCCTTAATGCAAAACATACAGTTTAATTTGTAGTCATTGCGTGAAAAAAGTGTATGGATTAGAAACAAAAATGATAAAAGTTTAAGGATTAAATAATATTTAAAAATATTAATTTAGTGGTAGATATTGTTACTATTTTTTATCAAATGTATAATAGTCTATTAACATTACTCAATTTTAAATCATTTAAGAGATTCTTGATGCCTTGTTAACGCTATAAATTAATATTGGTAAGTTGAAATTTTGTACTTCAGAAAATATATGTTAATAATTGACAATTATTTGGCATAACTAATGACGTGTTTTAAAAATGGTAATTGCAAAATGTTGGTTTGTGAGAGTCTTAAAACACGACAAGACGACTAAATGTGTATGAGCCGATGGGGGCACACGCGATAAACACGAGTATACGTGTTGAACGTTAAAACTATACTTGAATTATACGTTACCCATTATGCGTAATTATGACCCGATCAATAATATGACCCGTGGGCTTTTAAATAGTTCATGTTGTGGGTCGCTTAGGTGTTGCCTGGGCTTAGTAATCCTAAACCGATTGGGTGTTAAAGTATGAGTGGGTTTGGGTTTGTTTATTAGCTTGTCGACCAAGCTAGGTCTTCTACTGGGTTCGACTTGTATCCTATATAAACAAACACACCCTCAACAAAATCATACGCATACAACTTTGTCATCTCCTAATCCCTAAACCGAACACATCTTCGCTATTCTTCTCTTGTTCGCTTTGGTTAAAACAAATCGACAAGGGTTTCATAGTTTTGTTGAAATCTAAACTTGTACTAGAATCAAGTGTTTAGTTTGCTTGGTTTAGCTATCGCCAGGTCTCCTTGTCGACTTAACAACAACACCAACTAGAGAGATAAATACTCCGGTCGTGACTTTAGATCTCGGCAAGAAGGTGTAGATATCGGACAAGACGTGTCCGATATCGGACAAGACGTGTCCGATATCGGGTAAGGTTTATGTCGCTTTCCGCCTTTTACATCTCGGATGTAAATTAGAACTGGGTTCCTTGGAAGCTCGTCGTGGGTTTAATTCAAGTAGACAAGGGTTGTTTGTTTTATTGATTACGTTCTCGACTTGCGCTTTAATCGAACGATATGTTAATCGGGTTTGTGTGTGATACTCTTCGAGGTATCTATTTTAGATACTCAAGGTTTCGTTTTGGTTTCTTGTTCCGTTACTAGAGATCAATTGCCAAGCAAGGTTAGCTTTTCTTTATACATTTTAATTAATTAATATTGTATTAATTATTTGTTTATTAAATACGTGCTTAACATAATTGCATTAACTAGATCCTATATCCGCTGCGTACTTGTAGAGGTTACTGGTTAACTTGTTCTAAAATCCCAACACAAAACATATTCAACATTCACTCTATAGTTTAGCACGCGGTTTTGTTATTTCGAGTCATATATAGTTTTAATACATGTAAATAAATGAATTTTGTACAAGATTAATTCGATTGCTACATTATTCCTTTTATTATATAACGAGAGAGAATGCACCCGCTTATGCGGCGTGACGCTTTGGAGATCGCTCGGTGATAAACTTTAGCCGTGGTATTAGATATTGCAATACACAAAGAAATATTGTCCTTTTTGGGAGAGATTGTCATGGCGACAAACTTTAGCCTTACAAAAAGGTTATTAGACTTCTACTAAAAGGATATTAGACTTCTGTTACATGTTTATAATTCAAAATTTAATAAAATTGTACGTCTTTGGCGCTTTTAGTTTAAACAAATTTCAAGATAGTTTTTAATTGTATTTGGTAAGTTAAGGGTTTATTTTGAATATTTTAAAAAAAATCAAAATATATATAAATTTGCGGACATTTTTATAAAATCGTATGTATGTAAAAAATATATCAATATCGGCTTGTTTTGTTCATTTTTCAAAGACCTTCCCGCGGTATATTTTTGTTAAAAATCGTTAGATATTTGATAGATAAAATTTGTTAAATAAAAAGTCGTAAATAGCAAAAATCCGGACAATTTTCGCAAAGTGTTACATAGGTTGGGGTCTCTTTGCAACTTCCTTTGTATTTGACAAACATATTTTTAATTTAAACCGATGGCAAAACGTCGTCATTTAATGAGCGGAATAATATTTATTATAATATAATGAGAGCATCATGTAAACATAACAAACACGTATTCGTTTCACACATCTATAAGCTTCATACATTCTAAATTTCAAAACTGACAAAAAAACTGCTTATTTAAATCCAAAACTAACACAATTATGGTAACAAAAACTGAAAAATACGAATATGATTGATTTAAAAATGTAGTATAATGCTTCTCTAGTGACTTGTGAAATCACAGCCCAAATGCGTATTTTGAGGATCTAGTCGTGGCCTCATGCTTATCTTCCTTCATAAGCATAGACTAGGATTAGTCCGGATCTAGCCTAGTTTACTAAACCCTTTATAAATTCAAGCTTAAAAGCTTACCAAAACACCTAGCTTTCTGAATAAGCATATACACACACTTTTAATGAGCTTATTCTTGTTGTTAAAGCTAATAAGCACTATAAGTAAGCTTAATCACTCACCTTGAATGAGTTTATTTTTTCAGTACAAGCTAATAAACTCTGTAAATAAGCTTACACAAACACCCCTAATCACCTTAAAAGACTTTGCTCTCTACTATTTTACGCGTCCAAAATCTTTTTGAATGCGGAAAAATTCAAATTAATAGAAAGTTTTTAATAAAAATTAAGAACTTATAAGATTTATTGTGAGAAGAATCGCACACATGTTTTCTTTTTTTGCTTAACACGTATGTTTATCCACCACAATAACAAAATACCAATCCTAATTAATATCAATCATATATTTATATCTATCAATACACAGCACTATTTAAATTAGTACAAATTCTATTCTTCATCCGATGTGGGACATAAAACTTGAAATAAGTTTTCACAAAAGTAACCCCACCCCATAAGAAGTTGATCAAGAGACTAAGAGACATAACTTTTATATTGCCGTAATCAAATATCATTTATGTTCTTTTATACATTGTTATAGAGACATAATAACACCTTTAAGGCTTTAATTAACAGTTTCCCACGATGAATTTATATTTGTCAGAATCATAATTTAAAATTTTGTGTTGTGTGTTATTGAATTGTATGGGACGAGGCTACCTTGTCTTTGTAACCGACAATATACTGCTTTAGTGCGTAGCATTTGAAATCTCAAAACATCCAGATGCTTGTTGTGCTTAGATGGCTTGATGCATAGTTCGTATGAACATTGGATGGGAACCCAATGTCGGGACTCGTGAACTCCGTGGAACCATCATTAAGGGATTCATCGACTTTGGTCTTGGCACAATGGCACACAATTGTTAACGTGACCAGGCATAAATGACCCTACATCCATGGGTTAAGACATTTTGACTAACTGGGCATACATGAGTTAATTAAACTACCTTCGTCTTATAATTATTATTCACTGTTGATTTTTGAAATCTTTATTTCCAACTTTCACCTTAAATATTTTTATTTTTATATGATATTTGATCAAAATTATACCAATGAAAATACATTTAAAACACAATTCATTCATATATTTTGCATCAAGTAATATATAACCCAAATATGTAAGGTCAAAGTTGAAAACTAAAAACTTCAAAAGTCAACAGTGGACAATAATTATAAGACGAAGAGAGTTTCATTTGAGTTGTTTATTAGCCTAGTGTGGGGCAACAAGCTTCTAAAATTTCCTCATAGATAACATGTAGGTACTTACGTTATCATGTACTCTCTCCGTCTCATATTAAATGTTCTGTTTGATTTTTTGAAGTCTTTTTTTCTCAACTTTGACAATAAATATTTTTATCTGTGTTATATAATATTTGATACAAAATATATATGAACGAATTGAGTTTTAAATGTATTTTCATTGCGTATAATTTTTATCAAAAACTATATAATATGAGCAAAAATATTTAAGGTTAAAGTTAAAAAAAAAAAAACGACTTGAAAAGTCAAAACTGAACATTTAATATAGGACGGATGGAGTATTTGATAAAATCATTTACCTATCTTACATAGGTTAAAGAAGTAAAGTCTTTCTTGTTTATATGTTATAGTGTCATATAAACATATTATCTCATACAAATTACGTTCGGAGTTTGCAATATACCTAAATAAAGTAGAATAACCACGCGCCACCAACTGCCTAACTTATTTTCTTGCATTTGCATCAATATCCTTGATAATTAACACCATTTAAAAGCATAGAAGAATGGAAAACACTAATCAAACCCGACACCGAGTAGGGTTTAGACTAAGAGCGGATATAATTATTATATTAAACCATGATTATATGGTAATGATGGTCAAAACAAACTTCGTAACACGTAATAAATAAGTATTTACCAAATACAATTTAAAACTAACTATTAGTTCATGTATTTAATATTGATTTCACCAAACAAATACCATTGCTATCATTAAACTACTAATGATCAAATCAAGCGCAGTTACGAAGTTCATGTGTCATGAGTGTCCAAAACCGATGTTTTAACAATATTTATATAAGTTGGTAAAAAATTTAAAACCCATATATAAAGCTAAAACACCTAACACCAAAACTAATAAATAGATATCATCATCATGCTACAAATGAGACTAACCTCCATGTTTGAATAATGTATACATTGTATCTTGCTTATGATGGAACACAAGAGTGGACTTACAAGTTACTATTATAAGCTGCCCCTTTTCTTATAACATAAATAAATAATCCAACTTTTGAAATCAATGAAAGAGTTATATTGAATTACTTATATGTTGGTATGTAAGTGTGTACCTTGATTAGCTGCAACACATTTAACAGCACAATCAATGGCATATTTTTATAGCCCATTAGTACAACTTTCTTCCCTTTGACAATTTTAGAAGAGTCTTGGACATTTAGTTTGCGATATTCCCGAGAATAGAACACCATCCATTTTGCATCATTATAACCATCAATCCAGTGAGCAAAAACTTGACAAATGACCAAACATATTGCCTAGGATTAAAAGATGATCACAACTATAAACCGAAACAAAGATATTTTTATCTCGTTACCAAAAGGATTTATTTGCATTAACGAAATATCTCTCACGTAAAATCAGTAAACCAAAAAATGTAAGATTTGTTCTATAGTTTTACCTCTCTCAATAAATATTTGCGAGTGTTTCACCCGCATATTCATGAATTTCCACCGCTCTAAATACCTTCATATACCGCAAATCAAGTTCTTTGGTTCCAAGATGCTGGCCCATTTCAAACAAATGTCAGAAATTTTCACATCCGCTTAGTTACATGAAATAATTGGCCGACATCTACGATCGCATATATATTAGTGGTAGATCAATCGCTACCTTAAAAGATGTAACTTATTCCATATGTTTCAACTTTAACTCCCACCATTGCCTCTACATTCAACAAAATTATGTTACTTGCAACAAAGATTGTTAGTTTTGAAATGAAGACAACTGATAAACTCTTGAGAAATTGGGAGGCAAGTAAAAGGATATAACGCAAAATAAGAATATAATACACTTAAAAGAAGAAGGATATAATAAAGAAAATCACCATAAGTCTGCACCTTTTTATTAGTAGCATGAACAAGAAATGATTTGCATCCTCAAACGACAACACAATATCTTTAATTTATTTGTCCCGAACTCGATGATAAGTAGATCAAAGTCATATACAAATTCTTATACATGATTACTTTTAATTTAATTAATTCTATGATAACAAAATGAAAGAGATTTCATCAATTGCTTAAACATTAAAGAAAAACATTAGTCACATGTAACATATATAACATACCATTGAGATATTAGTCATGTAAGTGGATGAATATAGTGGAGAGGCTTGTAATACATCCTTAAGCCTTCCCTACAAAGTTAAAAAAAAAAAAAAAAAAAAAAAACTTAGCAAAAACTATACAAAATTCATTGATTTTCTAGGTTCCGTTATTTTGTGTGCTTACAAACTAATATGACATGGATTACCCGTCATTGGACTAACTTGTTTCGATACAATGCTACATGACCAAAAACTACTGATAAATATCACACAAAATTAGCGGTGTTTGAATAATGAGTATGATACATGTTGAGAATAGTGTTATGTTTTCAAGTACATGGTTAATAAAGTTTATTGATTAATCAAACGTTGGAAGTAGAAGATATGACAAATATGTGGATTGCCTCGGTGGTTGAGGCGCTTGGCTTTGAATGTTTAGACCCATGTTCATCTTCTTGCTAATTCATCCAACCATCATAAGAAAGAATTTAAAACGCCACACGCGACATAGATGGATTGTAATGGATGATTGGTTTTGTGGCCACCATCCACAAAGAATTCGATGTGGGATTTGGTTTTGTCAATCCCGCCACCTCGCCGCGAATTTTTTGGATGGAATTGAATCGCCAGATTACCCTCTTAATCAAAACATCAAAAGTTGATTGGCCATGTATTCTAAAAATTAATATACATTCTTAGATTTTAATATAATATCAAAATGGACCAATATTGCGGTCGGTTTACGAGAATTAACTAATTTTTGAAAGATTACCAAACTTTATTCTCTCACTACTCATTAATAGAAATTTGAGCAAAATCTATCGAATCGAGTGGTTGATCGAGAAACCGACGGACCGATCGATCGAAGATCAACGGTCCGGTCTGGCCCTAACTTTTTCCTTATTTTGGTCTCGCTCGGTCGGGTACAAATCGACCATTTTGCCTTCTTGAACTGGACCAACCGAAGGACCGGACTAGACCGAACACATTTGGTTCGGTCCCGATCAGGTTTTGGGCTTTTCGGTCTCAGTCTTGGCCTGTCCGGTCTTAGACCAACGCTCACCCCTACCCATTAATATAATACTCGTATAAGTACACATGTACATAGATTAATGTTAAAAGTACAACACTTTACAACATAAAACCACAAAGACAATTGAACTTTTACTTTGGTTCGCGTTTTATTTTGGTCAAATTGTAGTGAATTGGTCGCATTTTATTTTGTAAGTCGCGTTTTATTGCATATGGTGGGCCGCGTTTTATTAACTCATAAAGGCGTTTGGTCGCGTTCTAGTTAAATTTTGATCGAGTTTTTACTTTGTCGTGTTTTTAAAAATTATGTCGCGTAGAATGTCGCGAAAACACGTGTAGAGTGGAAATGTTTTCTCAAATAAATCTAACGAATGAGAATCAAAGTTCATTATATTGTTTAGTGTGCAGACTCATTGATGTCATTGTGGCCGCATTTGCTTTGCATAACTACATTCACAATAGTGATGAAGAAGATATGATATTTATTACGATCAAGCAACATTCAAATTACGTAACACCTAATAACGGTACTCGTAGCCATGAAAAGTGAAATGTCTCACAACGAACATCTAATAATATTAAACAAATCCAAATTGATAATGCTACATCAATATAGAATGCATGTTGTTAATGACTGTTACAAGCATGTTCTCTTTAATCACTACGATTATTATTAATAAAATGAGTTTATTACTTTTATGTTTACATTAGTTTACAATTATGGATGTATCCTTTTATGCCTTTTAAATCTTATAATTACAGATTATCATTAAAGAGATGATTAAGACACTCCACTAATCGAGTGAGACACTCAAAAGATAGTGTGTTGACATATATATCATTAAATCACTTTACTCATGTTCACCTCTAGTCCCTACAAGGGTATAAATGTCAAAAATAATAATTTTGAATATCCCAATCAATTAATTGAGTGCTAAATCACCTCTCTAATAATTAAATTATCAAACACTTTTATTGATAAAAGTTTACAACAGAATTTCACGTATTAATGATTCTGATTTTCTGACAAGAAATTTTATAACATACGACTTACAACTAATTTTGCCAAATATATCATGTCTCGAGAACACTTTTTTGTATAGGCTAGCCTGTTGTGAAAACTTGATTTCCAGTTTCCAATCCCACAGATAAAAAGTTGTGCTTGCTTATATATTGTTGTGTATTTGACGAGTATAGCTTGAGATTATATAAACGTTATTGATTGTCATGATGAATTCTGTTAACACTACTTTAACAAGAATCTTATTTGACATCAATATAATCGTATGATATCTCTTTTTTTTGTAAAAAATTAATTTGTCGACAACCTGATAACTAATGTTAGCTCTTAATATATACTTAGGGTTTATAGGCAGATATGTTACCCAACTTTCTAACTTTATTCGCCTAAGTTATCAAACTTTTTTTTGTGCAAACAGGGTATTAGACTACACAGAGTTGATATTCTGCAAGCATCGAATTTCAAAATGAGACATTTGGTTCTTAACTTACCTAAAAAACGTTTTCGTTACTTTGATTACATCGAAAATGGATGTTGAACGCTTAACTAAAGCTCAAGAACTTAAGTGAACAAACGAAAGTTTGAGTAACGTAGGCGATGAATAAGTTGAGATCATATAGGCTTATATTTCATTATATAACCATCGAACCAATCATACCCATCTATTTTTTTATCTAAATTAATAAAAATCATTTTCCACCATTTTTTAAAATAACATATCTCGCAAACCAGAATATTCGTCTACAAAAATACACTGATGACGAGATTAAATTATCTTTCGATAGATATCGTTGTTATATCTTTCGAAGTTTTTTTTTAAATTTCACCCAAAAATCACGTGCGATTCGTAAAATCAATCACACGTGATTTTAACAAATCACACGTGATTTTTAGAATCACATGTGATTTTTACAAATCACACGTAGTTTTTCCGACGAAATTTAAAAAAAAGTTCGCGAAAGATATAACAACGCATATCTATAGAAAGATAATTTAATTTCATCGAATTAGATGATTTTTTAACAGAACGATTAACGGTTTGTGATATTTAATTTTTAAAAAGGGTGAATATATTTAATAAAAGAAATGAGTGGTATGATTGGTTGACGGTTTCTATGACAAATATGTAGTCTATAACGAACTTTTCTCGAATTAATAAAGTGGGAAAGTTGATAACCCGTCTCGATATAAAACATAATTTATGTCATTTGAAAAAAATGTTGGAGAGTATATTAATGTGACTAGCGGAGTTTGTTTAAGTTATTATGCTTAAATAGCAAGATAAGCAAATTTAAATGTTTTTTAAGCTGTTTAAATAGCGTATAAACTTATATAGCAAATAAGCTCATTATATTGTTTGAACAAGCTTATAAGCTCGAGTTTATGGGCATAACTAAAGAGTTCCATAACTCTTTTGTGTGGTTTATTTAAAAAGGCTTCGACCTAGTTAGGTTTCAAGATATATCATGCAAGCATAAACCACCTCAAACGCTTATTAGATTATCATCACAGGCTAACAATAACACTCACTAAAATTATACTAGTAGTAAGCAATAAAGTATATAGTAAGCTTAATTCCAAGAAACACATCGACAACACGTCAGATGCTAGACCTTATCTCTTATTTGAAGTCAGGATTAATGTTATTGACTTTAATGGTAATTCAGTAACTTTTTCATATAATGTGTCGATGCAACTGCTTTCTTCGCATAAAGCTTAGGGGAGTTTGGTTTATTAACGGAATCACTCTAGGTATGGGAATCACTATGGGTTTGTAAACCCATCATGTTTTGTGGGTATTAGATTTGCCTATTTGTATAGGTTTCATACCCATATCTCAAAATAAAATTCACATTCTCATAATCCAAACACACCCTTATTGTATGAATCCAATTGTTGCAAAGGGATATAATGAGTATTGTTGTTTGTTAGTAATACCGCTTTGCTTTTGGTACAACAATAGTATAACAAGAGATATATATATTGTAAGTTGCAAGTGTAACAAGAAGTTGCAATTGTTGCAAAGAAATAAATGTGTGTATATGGTACAACAAAGCATGATTTTATAAATTGTAAGTTGCAAGTGTAACAAGTTGCAGAGAAATAAATGTGTGTATATGAAAGCATGATTTTAAAAGGCGCCAGCGCTTGGTTACGCGCAGCGCACGAGGCCGTCTTACGTCGCCGTTTTTTCAGAACTCGATATATATGAAATATGATATAAATATATAAATATTTTTATATTTTGTCGCTTTATACCACATCTTATAAACACAAATGTTTCGCTGACCGCAGAAAGACACGGCGCCGCCACGACGCCACGCCACGATTCGCATTATTTATAACCTTGATAATAACCGGTGTGTTGTTCTTCCGTTAGGAAAGTAATTAGTTGCACATACAAAAAAAATTAGTGAGCGTACAATACTTTTTCTTTTTTTGATTCAAAAGTAGTAACAAACTTAACTAGTACTAGTTTGAGAAATTTAATCTACATGGGGGGCTACATACACATGATTGATGTCTACAAGTTCATTTATTTTCCTGTACAAGTTTTGTATCTCATATCGTCAAAGGATGAGATATATCGGTTGTGGGTCCATGTTTATGAACCATTTGTTTATGTTACAAGATATACATGCCCAAAACCTTAGAAGGGCCACTAGATGAAGGAAAGGAAGAAAATAGTAGTAGACTAATGAGTTGACTTGGAAAGTCTGCACAAGTAGTCGACAACACATCAATTCTAGACCTTATCTCAAATTAAACCCTCCTCATATGCTTCAAAAGTTGTTGGTCACATATTATAACCCAATCAACTTTCTTAGACATTATCCAATTAAGTTTCTTCATTGTCTTGACAATGCAAGTTATAATCGAATTTTTCTTTTTAGAAACTTATTTCAAGCATTCAACATTTATATTCAGTATACATTATACAAGCATTACATTTGAGTTTGATTGTATCCAAAAGGATTGGGCTTCCTATCAACATGGGCTTTTAGAATTACATGGTGGCCATTAGAAGGGCCACTAGATGTAGGAAAAGAAAATAGTAGTTGTAGACTAAAATGAGTTTACTTGAAAGTCTTTACAAGTCGACAGCGCATCAAAGTCTAGACTTTATATCTAATTTGAAGTCTTAAATCCTCATATGCTACAAAAGTTGTTGCTCACAAACAATTATATCCCATCAACTTTGGTAGACATTTCTTCGTTCATCTAATTAATTTTCTTCATTGCCTTGACAATGAAAGTTATAATCATTTGTTTTAGAAACTTATTACGAGCGTTTGACATTTTATGTTCAATATACATGCATTACATTTAAAATTTACGAGTTGTGTTTTTGTAATTCTAGGATTTTTCCTTTTATTCGAATTAAGTGTAATTGTGTGAGCTTTTACGCTTAAAAAGGCTATATAAGTATCCAAAAGTACAAAACACTAATCCAATTACTTTAGAAATTCAGAGTGCTTTGAAGACTTTCTTAACCTCATGGTTATTGTTTAAAACATTACAAAAAAAAAAAAAAAATCTAATCAACAAGGGACTACCAGTGAAAAGACTTGTGCAGACTTTCTAAAATCGAAAGTGATTTGCACATGATCATGTGTTTGATAAAACCATTTCAACATACCTAGTTAAAGAAGTGAAATCTTCCTTGGTTATATACTACATGTATCAGGATCACACATGTTGAGAATACTAGGTTTTCACTTTTCAAGTGTATTGAAAGACGAAGTTCATATATAAATTTGAACAATAAAAAAGCGAATTTCAATCTCTAAACGTTGCACCGCTGGAGCTAAAGTTATCTAACCCCTACCGTACAGTGGCATATTGATTTTGCACTATTTTATACGAAAATGAATTCAGGGGTGACTCTATATGTAAGGTCTCCATGGATCATATATGAGTTTGGTCTTTTAAATAGGCTGCCTTTGAGTGTCTGCAGGTGGGCGACCACCGCCGCCCAAATTTGTCTCGTTAATAATTATATATGCATACATATTTTTGTGAAGAAAAATATTTAGATGAAAAGATATGTTAAATGAGTAATATGTTAGAACGTTTACATAACTAATTGCATTATATCCTATAAACGGTGACACTTTATATATAACATTTCTTCTCGAAATGCTTCATTATGTTATTTTGTCCAAAGCCCTAAAAAGTTTCATAAATTCATGAGACGGCCCTGTTTTGAAACCTTACCTTTTGTACAGCTAAATCATGCTCAAAGTGCCATTCAAACTGTCTGATGACTATAGTATAACATTGGTGATTTGAGCTAGGGGTGTGCACGGTTCGATTTTGGTCGGTTTTTGGCTAAAACCGAAACCGAACCACAATGTTCGGTATTTGTAGAACCCAAACCGAAATCATTCGGTTTTGGCGGTTTAGGTTTTTTCGGTTTGTTATCGGTTTTGGTTCGGTTTCTAACCGTTAATATAGGATATGGCCAAATTATACCAACAAACTTGTTTTACGACAAAATTAGTTATTCTTCTTTATTTTTTTTAATCTAAGCATAATAATGTTTATTGATAATTCTATAATTACAAACATATAAACGGTATATACACATACAAGTGAACATACACGTAGTATAATCATATTATCGAATACTTATTGATATATTTGCACAAAACACGCGACACGACAAACATGAATATGAATTTATAAATATATAATAAATCCACTCACAAAATGAATATGAATTTATA
The DNA here is from genome assembly GCA_022545495.1 of Chrysanthemum lavandulifolium. NCBI lineage: Eukaryota > Viridiplantae > Streptophyta > Magnoliopsida > Asterales > Asteraceae > Chrysanthemum > Chrysanthemum lavandulifolium. The sequence goes on from CM040241.1 coordinate 264,797,281, forward strand.
CAATTGATGTACATTTAATCATACTAGACGAGTACCCCTGCATAGCAACGGAATTTTATAGCGAAAGATCGTTTAATGATAAAAAAACGTTTATGGGTGATAAACGAAAAATAATAAAATTTTGAAGATTTTGGGATTAAACATAATGTTATGAAACCCGGTTTGACCCGGGTGGTTCAACCGGTTGAACTGCTCCGGCCAAAAACAGTCGATGAACCGAGTCAACCCGATGGGTTGGGTTGAAATCGATCAAATTAATCGGTCAACTCACGGTTTGAAGTTGCCCCGGTCAACCGGTTTCGATGAGTATTAATAGTTTGTTTTGAAATATATGTTTTCAACATTTCTTTGTTTAGTTTCAACTTTTACTTTTTACTTTTTGTTTTTCCTTTATATATAGTATAGCGAGGTACCAAAGACGTTTTTGCCATGGCGACCGTGAACGATTAACCGGATAAATAGATCTAGATGAGATCTAATTCCACCGATCAGATCGTTTGAACGGTCCCTCCTGCTCGCTTTCGGATGGCTTTTTATTGGTTAAGCGAACCCAGACCGGCTCTGGTTGAACCATTTGTCCGTCCGCTTTCAAAACTATATATACCATCAACTCATAATAGTATGGTTTTGTGTATTTTATTAATTCAGATAATGTATAATAACACGTATTTTTCATTTTAGGGTGTTTTAAAATAATATTAATTAATGTGTTTAATTATTTTATATTTTAGATTATGTTGTAACTTATTTAAATCAGATATCGTGAAAATTTTATCAGACTTTTTAACGAAGGGTATTTTAATTCATTGTTTTAATTTGGTAGATACGCTTTTATTCTATTGATAACGTTAATAAATTTTGACTTTTAAGAATGAAATGTTTTAATAAGAGATTATTTATAATACGCTTTCTCTCACCTTTTACTTTCAAGATTCATTCATACATCATTATATGTAGTATAGATTATATTAATTAGATATTATTATATAATAAAACCGGTTCGGTTCGGTTCTGTTTTTGCGGTTTGGTTTATGGACGAAAACTGAAAGCGAACCGTATTTTTCAGTTTTTTTAAAAGTAAAAATCAAACAATCGATTTTTAGTTTCGGTCGATTTTTTCGGTTCAACTTTTTCGGTTTTCGGTTTGGTTTGCTCACCCCTAATTTGAGCTCTCTTTGTTGCCTATATTTCTAGTTAAGATATCGAGAGAGTGACATCTTGGTCCCACCAATGTACTAATTATTAAGTAACAAGGTACTAACAAATGTGTTACCAGAAATCCAGAATTATCCAAACAGGATAGTCATGTAAACCTTGTCCTACTAAAAAACTCGTGCAACCCCCGAGTTTAAGTCTCGTTTACCTAATCCAAACTATTTCCATTTCGCAAAGGGCTACTTAATCAGTCACACAATAATTGCCTACTAATTTGTACTCCGTAGAAGATCTCCGTCTCAAAATTGCATCATCACTTAATAACACAAGTTAAACTTTTCATTAAGAATTTGAGTAGCTTCAAATACGCCCTAACACCCAGTGGTATATATTAGAGTACTAGAAATTGCAAGTCGACATGTAACTATGTAAGCATGTACATTATTTATTATTATGTGTTTGACAAAACTATTTCATATTTATATCCCACATAGATGAAAGAAGTCAAATCTTTCTTGTGTATATACTATAGAGAATGAAAATCATACATGTCTAGAATATTACTATGTTTTCAGCGCTTTTGGTGAAGTTAATTATAAAAGTAAATAGTTAACTTGACATTCATGAAAATTTAATATAAGTTCTTGATTTTTTAGTATTATCTTTTTTTGGGTAAAGGGTTTTACCCCTGTAAATATATTAACACCAAAATATAACGTTAACGCACAAAGGAATATGGATGTACCATATTCACCTAAACGCCTAAACAAGCGTGAAAACTACATCAACTAGGTTTGACATGTCAAACCTTTACAAATTTTTATGTAATTCCTCCAACATAATATGTAACAAAGGAAACCCCACGCATGTATCCCTATACATGCATGTCCCAAACAACCCTATTGAGAACCAAACATACAAAGACCGTGATGATGTTTACACGCCTTAGTCATAATATAACTTTGAATTTGCCATCGTCCAAGCAACGATAACACTTGCGTAATTTTTGAAACGGAGGACATTAACTTAAGCTTCAACCATATATATTATATCATCTCTTAACCGCTCTACCTTATAGACCTTTTCTTGAAAATGCGATTGTTTCGCTCTTGCCAAATAAAATAAGCCGACGCCGCAACAACAAGTCTAGCAATAACACTCTTAGCTGATCTCTTCTGAGAAACAGGAGTTAAAGCAGCAACAATGCTCTCTATACGAGGACAAATATTATCCATAAACGCAAAATTCCTCATAAACGACCACACCTGTGAAGAATAAGCACAATCGAAAAATAGGTGTTCATGAGAGTCTGGTTGAGTTTCACACAAAGGGACATTGAAGCAGGTTTAAATTAGTGTCATTACTAACGTCCCATTGCCTCAATAAATCTTGTGTTTTAAGCTTCTTCAAATGATAAGCCAAAGTAAGAAAGCATGGCGAGGAATACATCGAGAAAACCAGACCACGTGAAGCCACTTAAACTACCTCATTTCTTGGCCGAATTGTATCCCATACCGCATTAACCGAGAAACTTTAAATTACCATTTGTATCCCGCCATAGCACTTTATCTTCTTGGTTTGGTGTAAGAATAGGGCGTGAATTTGTATCCAACCCGGTTGCCATTTCCACATCCCACCCTCAATAATATCCGCCACTTTATTCTTCATATCAAAACCCGCACGCTGTAATTTGCCGAACTCGATTTTAAGGCTCCAAGAGGACATTCATTGCACCATTTGTCAAACCACACAAAAGCCTTCTTACCATCCCAAGTCGATACCACATATGGTCTCTAATTTTATCCACGATATGGAGTAATTTACGCCACCCCAACTCATTCCCCGCTTTAGTTGGCACATCCCAAAAGCTTCTACCCATAAGCTTATACGAGTGAAAAGTGTTCGACTCAAGTCCAAACTTTTATTTATTCGCTTTAACTTACATACATTGTTCATCGAGTTTATAAACCTTTATCTGCTTAAAGAAACGAAATAACTAAAGATAAAAATTAAGAGATCAGAAGGAAACAGATTGTCCCAAAATGACTTTAACTTCTTCAAGCTTTGCATTTCACCACAAATGTCAATGAGCTACTAACTTCACTAAACCCCACTCGCCATTTTACATTTGACTTTTAGTATAGATAGATTTACATTGACTATGATAATAGTTTGTCATTTGTAAAACTTATGTTAAATAGATGGAGTGGTAGCGCGACTTCGCCAAAAACGAAAAGCCACTGCTCAAAAAAAAAAAAAAAAAGATGGATGGGAGTAAATTCCTGATGGTAAGTAGAATGTGCCTTGCTTAGATGGTCTATAGTTCAATTCCCATGCCACCTATTTAGCCAGACTTTTTAATTAGGTATATGAGTTTTCTATTTTTTTTTCACTTTACATAAGGGTGTGTTATCGCATAAGGCCATAAGGGTATCAAAATGTACGCCTTCTTAGTAATTAGGGCCTCAAAATTCACTTTTAACAAAATTTGTTTAGCGATATATATTTTATAGGAGTATCTTTTATTTGTTATAATTGAACATTGTTATATCTTTGATCGCCTAATTCGGTTATCACATAAGTATTTTGCACACTGACTTCGGACCTCTCACCTACGACAATGTTAATAAGAAAGGCTCAAGAGCATACCACTAACGAAAAGATAAAAACAATGCTCCAAATACATTCAAAAATCAAACTAAAATACAAAAACTAAAAAAAAGATGGAAACGGTCTCAAATCCAACAATAACCGAAGGATCAAACTAGTTTGTTATTGAAACAAATTTAACAAATTCATAAAGATGTCTATGTTTTATACGTAAGAGTTTCATCAACGTGAAAATTAATAATCAATCCAACTTCAGCGTGCTCAACAAATCTAACCATAATGAAAACACGCTAGCAAATTTAATCTTTGAAATATTTGCTAGAATATCTTTAACATGTAAACGCGTGAAAAACAAACCATGGACATATCTGAAGATTTTGTAAGTAAAAGTGTTTTTACCGGCCACAATTCAAATGTTTAGTTACTGTACGATTTATGTTTGAGTATGCTTTATCCAAACAAATAATACAAAGTATGTTACATAACTAAAATATCTGTAGGATAAATTTTAAGAAACATCTACAAATAGTATGTCTAAATTTGGGTTATTAAACCGATTACTACGATATCAAGCTTTAAAATAAGATGATGAATCGGATAACCACATCATTTGTCGTGTAATAGAACTTTTTTTTACATCTTTGGTGTTTTACCTTTCTTCGACTCCTAAACACCTTGTTAAATCTTATTATTTACATAGTCTGTTTTTTTTATTTAATATATATTGTTTGAATTTGTTTTTTTGTTAGATACACAGACACTAGTTATTGTTATTGTTGTAACTAATTTTAACATAACTAATAGACATGAACTGATAGTTTTGTATGTTATAACAGACCTAAGGGATACAGAAAAATGTTTCATCTCACGTAGAAAAACATATGATTTGACTCTACGTTAACAAATTTTATCTATTAAGTATTAAGACTTCGTTCATAAATCTGTTTGCAATGCACGGACAAACCGTCCAAAAACATACATGAAAGTTTTATACGCATGTAAAAATATTTGACTCGTGGTGAAAATATACATCCTCTTTAAATTCTCCCGATGGTCAAGTTCACACTTAACGAATTCGTTTACGTTTGTTTGTTATTTTTGATTGAAAGTTACTATATAAGGTTGTATTACTTAGTTGGGCTAAACTCTCGTATAAAATTTTGTGTGCAAAAGGGAGAGCCCATGTATAAAGAACATTAATTAGGATGATTTCTTTATTTCCTGGTATAAAATAACATATGCACGAAATGACTCTTCTAACCCTTTTTATCGAATAAAAAGGTTAAAACGACCATTTATACATAGATTAAAATACATAGTTCATATTTTTTTTACATCTCTTGATCCTCTCGTTTTCTTTTTCTCATAAACATATTGCTAAATCTCATCATATTATCCAAGTTTTTTTTTTTTTTTAGTGAGCAACCCCTAGCATGAGATTAAAAAAGTGGTGAAATTAGAAAATTTTCTAATTATTTGCTACTAAATCCTTTGTAGCGTGCGGTAAATATGTATAGTTTTTTACCCGTCGCAATGGTGAGTACTTTACCTTTTCGTTAATATACATTTTTGGTTAATTACACAAAGTTTGTTATATAATTGAAATATTCATGGATAAAGTCTTGAGCTATAACATCATAACAATGATCATATAATATGAAATGTGATACACCTAAATAAGTGAATATATGTCTTTAATCTGAATTTTTAAAATAAGGAGGAATTTTCAAACTTTACTTTTATTTTGCCACATTAACTGAGAATCCTCACCATCCATCTAGTTTGATCTAATGGCCAAGAAACCCAAGATTTAATATTAAAACCCAAGTCAACGTTTTTTCTTCTTTTTTTTTCTTTGTTTTTGTCTTTTTATTTATTATTACATCGTCAAAATTATAGTCCTCTATCGATTTTTCTTGCCTTTCTTTTAACTGACCTTAAATATTTTATTTGCATATACAATAATCATGAAAGATATACCAACGGTAATACATTTAAAACTCAATCCATTCATGATTTTTATCAAATATTATACATCACAAAAAAAAAAATTTAAGGTCAAAAGTCAGAAGAAAGACTAAAAATAACAGATGACTATAATTTCGGCATTTTATGAAAGAATATTTTTTCTTTTTCTTTTCCTCTTTTTTATTTATTTTTTATTTTTTAGAATTCACGCTTATATTAAAAATTCATTTTTTAAGTTCACTTTTTAATTATTTTTTAATTTTAAATTTACGCTTTTTATTCAAGTTTTTTCGCTTTCATCCGTATTCATACGCTCGCTCGATTTTATACGCCGTCCGTGTTCATATGTTTTCGTCATTTTTACGTTGTCTGCTTTCATCCGCTTACGCACTTTTACATCCGTTTTCGACGCTTTTGTACGTTTATATAAGTTTTCGCTCTATTTTTAGCGTCGTTCGCGTTTACGCCGTCCATTTTTAGACATTTTCGTCGCCAAACGTTGCTCGTTTTCTTACGCTTTTCGTTCGTCCGTTTACACGTTTTGCTCGCTTTCACGTTTCATTTGTTCTCATCGTTTTTGTCCGCTTTCACGTTTCGTCCGCTGACGTTTTACGTTTTCACACGTTGTCATTTTCTTACGTTCGCCCATTTTCTTCACGCCGGCCATTTTCATCCATTTCATACTTTTTTTAGGTTTGATGTATTTTCGTCCATTTTAGACGCCGTCGTATTTTACGCTTTCATGTATTTTCGCTCGCTTTTATACGCCATACGTTGTCATCCGCTTTTTTACGTTTTCATCTATTTTAGACGCTTCCTTCATTTGACGTTTTCATTCGCTTTTACGTTTTCATCCGTTTTATACGCTTTGTTCATTTTATACGTTTTGCCCGTTTCATATGTTTTATCGTTTTCATTCGATTTTATACGTTTTGTCCGCTTTCAAACGTTTTCATTTTGATATTTGTAAGTGACACTTATTTATCTCTCGTGATATAACATCGTAAGAAAGATGAAAAGTATTACATTATTCATCATGTATGTGTTATCGGTTGTGATACTCAACTAAGTGTGATGGTTGTGTTTTTGAAAATATTTAGGAAGATTTTGTGTTTTATGATATTATGAAATATTAGAAAAGTTGTTTAACCGAAACAAAAGATGTTATGATACTTTTGTTAGACTTGTGGTGGATTTTCTATTTAATGGATACATTGTCAAAGTTTCGATGGGTTTTATAGCGGATTTGAAACAAGAGATGTTAACCCTTTATTTCTACTAAGAGTATAATATCACTAGTGATAGATAACATTGGTTGTGATTAAAAAATATGCGCTTATCAATTGCGATGAAAGGCACAAAACTATCATGAATCGAAAATTATAAAAATATTAGAAAACACATAGGTGATAATATATAAAAATATATGAAGAAATGAAATATCTCAGTGATATTAAAGCGTTAAAAACATACTTGTTTGTTTATGAAATATCACAAGTGATATTAGACATTAACTTTTATAATAAAATATCACAATTGATATAAGACATGTAATATAATAAAGTTTAATAATAAGCATGAAAACATATGAAAATAGACGAAACGATAAAACCGCAAAAACGGACAAAAACGTATGAAAATGTATAAAAACGATAAAACGAATGAAAAGCATATGAAAACGAAAAACGTCTGAAACCGGACGAAAACGTATAAAACTGCAAAAACGGACAAAAACGATGAAAATGTACAAAAACGATAAAACGAATGAAAAGCATATGAAAACGGAAAAAACGTCTCAAACCGGACGAAACGATAAAACGGATGAAAATGGACGAAACGATGAAAACGGATGAAAACGTCTCGAAACAGACGAAAGCGTTTAAAATGGACGAAAACGTAAAAACGGACGAAAGCGATATAAACCTATGAAAAGCGATGAAAACGTAAGAAAACGGACAAAACGTAAGAAAGCAGACGAAAACGTATTAAAATGTACGAAAATGTAAGAAAACAAATTAAAAGATATGAAATGGACGAAAACATAGGAAACGGACGAAATGTAAGAAAACAAAGCGAAACGTAAGAAACGGACGAAAAAATAAGAAAACCGACGAAAACGTATGAAACGGATTTAAAACGTATGAAACGTAAGAAAATGGACAAAAACGTAAGAAATGTAAGAAAAGGTAAGAAATGACGAAAGCGTAAGAAAACGAACGAAACATAAGAAAAATGTATAAAAACGTATGAAACGGACAAAATTTATGAAAATAGACGAAAACGTATGAAAACGTAAGAAACGAATGAAAACGATGAAAACGGACGAAACGTAGGAAAACGGACGAAAACGATGAAATGCATTTAAAACGTAAGAAAACAGTATTTAAAACGTAAGAAAAGTACGAAACGATGAAACGGACGGAAAACGTATGAAAACAGCACGAAACGCTTAAAAGCGGATAAAACGGACAAAAACGTATTAAACCGAATAAAACGAAAAAAACGTGAAATTAAAAAGTGATTAAAAAATACGGATAATGAGAAAAAAATACAAGAAAAAACACGACTTGTGCTAGAGATATTAAATCTTAGGTTAATCACCACTATTAGATCAAATTAGATGAAAGGTGAGAATTTATCCGTATGCAAAATAGTGCCTCTTAAAATAAGATACTTAGCATGACAAGTGAGAACCAATCAAAGTTGGATGTCCTATATTTTCTTTCTTAAGTTTAGGCAATTTTGTTTTAGTGACACATAGAAAATTTGGTTGTCCTAATATAACATCAACTTCGTCTAGCTTCTTTGCATTTCCATTCATGAATATTACTCGAGGTAACTTTAGCATGTTGCCACTCGCCACTCCATGTGTGGCTACCATTAGTGACGTGTTCAAGTTTGCAGAAGTCCTATGCAAAATTCAGTTTAACTACAAACGTAAGACCTACTTATAGAAGTATGATAATAATGTAAGGAGATGAAACGAGAAACAATCATTTTTAAAGTGATTCTGTGATAATTTTTTAAGACAACCTTTAAATAAAATATTTGTAGTCAATTTTATAGAATAAAAATTTTGAGACCATTATAATTTGCAGGCTCACTACAATTGCATACCTCGCACACCCTCAAATAATGCTTTGGTCCTCTGTTCCATCTTTTCTCCTTCTCATTTTCGCCATGCAAATTTACAATTAGACTATTTATCAGTTAATTATTCTCATTTAAAGGTGCACATTTCGGTTTTTTTAAAACCGAACCGGTTTAAAAACCGGTTTCGATTTTAGTCAAATAGTCAAAAACCGGTTTTACGTAAAACCGTGTAGTTTGAAACCGGTTTCGAGAGAGAATGTCCGGTTTAAACCAAGAACAGTTCGGTTTAAAGCGATTTTACCTAAAACCGTTCGGTTTAAATCGGTTCCCAAACCGGTTGACAATAAATAATGCAAACCGATTTCTAAATTGGCGGTTCGGTTTCCTTAAACTGCTTTCTCAAAAACGGTTTTGTTGAAAGACCGGTTTTGGTTTTTTCCGGTTCGGTTCATGAACCGGTTTTTGCGTCGACTTATTGGGAAAAAGGAGTAAGATCACTTTGATCTCTTGCTTCGAGAAATCTGGCTCACGAGGATCACCTTAGCGAACCGACCAAGGGACTTGACTTATCTGAACCGAACGAGCTAAAAGCATAAAACAGATTTTAGGAAGTGGTTCAGGTGCATATCTATTCTCATTCAGATTTGTGGGCTAGTAGTTATTATATGGGTTTGCCCATATATAAAGTTTAAAGTTTATTGTATGATAAATAAATGCAAGAGATATGCCATGTGTGATGAGGGGTGTGTTCGTAAGTGTAGTGTAGTCGGTGTTAAAGGTGTGTCATGGCCGCCATGCGGCGTGGCCTCAAGGCCACGAAATGAACCAAGGCGTGGCCCAGGTGTTGTGTGAAAAGGCGTGAGATAAGGCGTGAAAAAGCGGCACCAGCTAGTGCGTACCATTTTTAAGAATTTAAAGATTTATTGATTCATTGAATTTCTAGTATTTGAGCTATTTCTCTGAGCCTCGTTATTTTCAAAACTTAATTCCTATTTGGCCTCATATTCGGGCCCTGTTATTTCGGATTCGGTCTTTAGCTATCGAATCTTCTTAAAAATGATACAAAATTATAAATACATAAATCTATAAATATTTTTTTTCACCAAGACGCTTTATTAAACGCAGAGGCTAGAAGGCTGGAGGCGCGACTACGCCGCCACGCCACGCCCACGCCTTTTAGAACATTGAGTGTAGTTTATCTTCAAGGTTTATGATTCAATTCTCAGTTCAACGCCTTCTTACATGTTTTTATTTTCACAAATAAGCTTATATGTGTAGTGTAGTGTACTTGTGTAAAAATAATAAATCCAGTTGAAAAGGATAAAATGGACCAATTAACTTTTTAGAAAAGTTACTTTTGCATATTTTCGTAAACTTGAATATAAATAGATGAAGGAAGATATGAAATTTAAAAGGAACAATAATTTACTTGGAAAGTGAATTGTTATTCAATCTTAATGTCTACGGTTCAAATCTCATTAATGCAACCTTCATTTTGCTCATTCATGGAGTTGTATTTAGTACGTCTAAAAAATTTGAAGTTTGCTATATCTTCTTTTTATTTTTGCAAACATCATTTGTTTTAACATCGATTATTTCGTCTAAAAAGTCAAAACTCAAATTTTCAAATGATCACAACATGTTTTTGTTGCTAATAAATTCTTTAAGTTTAACAAAATAAAATGATTTACGTTGTTTTATTGTCAAATACTCAAATGCCAAGTAATCTACAACAACAACAACATACCCAATCATAAGAAGGAACAAAGAGGGTTTGCCCCTAGAGGTCGGTGTTGAGATTTTAGAACCACGTTAACCATTAACTACTACGAGCACGCAGCCGGATATGGATCTAGTAATCGCAATTAACACGTATAGTAAACAATTAATTAAATGAAAGGATAAATAGAAACCTAACCTTTCGTGACTATTGAACTCAAGTAGACGAACAAGAAAACCAATACGAAACCCAAGTATCTAAGATAGATACCTCTATGAGTATAACACACAAACACGATAACCGTATACGTTCGATAATGAAGCTAGTCGAGAACGTATTAAAACCAATCAACCTTTGACGCACTTGAATATATCACGAACAAGAAAAACCACCCAAGACCTTGCTTGTTTCTGTCCGAGAACCACAATAGCTCAAAAGCTGTTTTTTCACTTTTACCTGATATCGGATAGGCTTATCCGATATCACCCATGTGTTTTGTCCGAGAAGTGTGCCACGACCAGGAACAAAAAAAAAACAAAGACTTCACCTTGCTACCAAACGAGTTCTACCAGGAACTTGGTAGAACAAAAACCACCAATTATCTAAACCTAAACACTTGAATTCGATTTGCAAGTTTAGGAATAAGAAAAACAACAAAACCCCAAACGACTTAGGGACAAGTCAACTGGGAATTTTTTGACCAGGAACTAAGGGTGTGTTTGGTAGAAGGAAATAAGGGAGGAGAAATGGAAATACCTCCATTTCCATTATTTGGTAAACCAAAGAAAATAAAAAGCGGAGATTTGAAAGTCTCTTGAGAAATTTTGTCTTTGTAATTTGATTTCTCTCAATTCTTTCTGATTGGAGTGGAATTGTGAGTTACACTAGAGAATTTGAGGTGGCAACAAAATAAAAGAACACGTCATATCTCATTTTCACTTTTCAAACATTTATATAATAACTAATTAACTATATAATAATTAAATCAAAGTATTTTTTGAATAAAACAACTCGAGCAAAGTTTTGAGGTGATTATACTTGCGTCAAAATTTGTTTCGTTCATATGACTAGTCAACAGAAAATCACTAGAATAGTAGATATTCAAATTTTGTTTGTTTTTTATTTTTTTGTATGTGATTTTCTCATTAAACAAAAAAAAAATATTAAATAAAAAAATTTATCTTTTATTTCTCGGGTCAATTCTCTGTTGTTACCAAACAGTTGAATTCATCACAATTCTTTACTGATTTCTATTCTCTGAATTTCTAATCTCTGCTCCATTTCATTTCCTTGAATTTCTCTCTACCAAACGTGCCCTAAGGTCACTTGGGATAGGTTTTAGAGTATAAGATATGTCGTGCATGTGCAAGAGGATGCATGGAATCTCAATCGGATAGTATAATGTTTAGGATATATTATCATGCGTTAAGTTCAAGAGGTGTATGTACAATTTGTTTTATAGCCAAAACAAAAACGACCCTTTGTTTAGCGCATTTGTTTTGATCGACAATCCAAAAGCCCAAACACCCCTTACTCTCGCTCGATCGGTTAGAACAACAAGGCCCAAGGCTAGTCCATTCAAACTCGACCCAAGTCCATCAATAAATCGCCCATGGGTCGTATATAATCCGGGTCAAGTTCATGCATGCATATATATATATATATATATATATATATATATATATATATATATATATATATATATATATATATATATATATATATATATATATATATATATATTCAAGTATTAATATGTTCATCACGCACTGTGTTTATCGTGTGTGCCCCTTAGGCTCACACACTTCTAGTTGTTTTCTCGTGTTTACAACTCCCACAAACCAACAGCTCCCACTTGGGAGTTGGTGTGTCGAATGGCACACAAAACTAACGACGGAAACGCCTAGCAAACGCTCTCACTCGCTTTTTGACTAAAAGTGTCTGAGAAAATAGTTTCATAAAAGTTTCTTAGTAGCATGGTCATTCAATTTCTTGCTTTAATCATCTTTTGTTATAGATACCGTTAAACCATGGATATGGATCTTAAATCATTCCATATAGTTTAACCATTTAAAATCTCGTTATAGAATTTAATTAGATATACCAAATGTAATCAAGTATCATCTTGCATTACCCTTTGGGTTCGGCCAACAATTATCTTATTAATTCTGGAGAGGCGCCATGGTATATTTCTGCACATATCAAATGGAGTAGCAAATCCTTTATTGACTACAAGTGTTGTGGATGCTGCTTCACATCACTCCGAAATATAGCCTTTATAAATACCTTATTCAGATAGCGTTTATGATACTTACAAAAAGTGATATCCACACACAATGTAACTTGCTTGTATCTCAAGTCTAAGGACGACCTTAGCAAACCATTTTCAATATTTTACTTATGACAAGCATCCAAAAGTAAATGTTTAAAAGTTGGGGTATCCAATATGCATCTCTAGTGAATACATATGAGTTTGGTGGGAACAATCCACATTCTCGTTATAATATAACCAACACTCATATTTGCCCTACATAACAATATTCCCATATTGTTAACCGGCAATGGACATATTTACAACAATAAAATTATTCAAGGATTAAACATGCAAATATAGGATAACAATTATTATATGAATAAATAACAAATACCAAGTATCTTTATTCATCATAAAGTAAAATTTGTCTTTCAATCCCAATTATCCAAATACTAAAACAGATATGCATGAAACTAATTTAGTAAGTCAAGCCTCAATGTTTTAACATTCTCAACCTTTCTTTAAAAGAAAACTAAATAGTCATCCGAGTAAACTTTCCGAATACTTGTTTCAAATTTCACATATAGTGAGTGATTTGAAATATAAGATGAGTGTCTTATCTCATATGATCATACTATTGCAAGAGTTATAGTACCGAGATGTCGCCCTACCTTGCATGAGGTAATAGAAATCAACGACATCTCGACAAATATCTTTACAGCCTCAAAAGTGTAAAGTATTCTTATTCCTTAATGTGTAATGCAACAATGCCCTATGTTGAGCATAACTAGTTAGGTGTTTATCATAAAGATGAAACCTACTACAACTAGTATTAATAATCCTCTAGCATCATTTGTACTTATACAACACTATGCTTTATAGTTCGCAAACATCTATATTAACAATAATCTAAACACTCAATTAGATATTGTTGTTGTCACCATTTTGTTCTTTACAAAAGCAACAACTAGTCTTATACACAATATAATATATACATGATAAAACCTTAGTTAAAACAACATAAGGTTTCCATCCATGTAATAAATTACCCAAGTGAAATATACCATTGAAGACTTGCTCAATAATATATTGCATTTGTGTTAGACTTAATTTTTCGTGATTTATTTATTCCATATAAACATTTATTTCAAAGGTTGTTTGTTTTATTCCTTAAATTCCAAGTGAAGTTTCATTCCAATCTTAAGGATTAATATCTAGCTTAAATGGAATAATATCTTCAACATGTAAATTTTAAGGATAAACACAATACTCTTACTCAATGCCAGATGTACTCAAGAGTCATCTTAATTCAATCAGAATCCTATTGTAATCAAATTCAAGATCTCAGCTTTTAGATGCACGATACAATCTAAACTTGGATTGCTTAAATTTTGTATACTATTTAAAGATTATGTAGATTCATAACTCTTTTGATTATACACCGTTCTCGCAAAAGGTAATCATAAAGAAAGAGTCATAAATTTAAATTGCCATATTCCACATACAAGTGAACATGTATGACAATCAATTATCTTTATATAATTAATACATGCATATATAAGAAAATGTAATCATAGTCAATTGCTTAAGTATGATTAAAAACTTCTTATAAAATGCCATGCATTAACATGTATACAATTTTGTCCTTGTGAGCCTTTCTTCAAAAGAAATTCATTCCCACTCATAGGTTAACAGTTAGGCAAAATAACAATCAAGCTCAAAACTTGATTTGCCTTTTAAGGACTGCATCTTATCATTCATAGTTCTAAGACATTTATCAGATTCAAGATGTGATAATGTGTTTTAATAGTTAGCTGATTTACAATAATATTCTAACTTATATCCCTCAGCATTGATATAAAATATCATTCAAGTGATGAGGCATCCTTTCAGATTTATGAATGAGAGTAACCATTATACTTCGGTCGACATTTTCATGTTTAACCTTAATATGACATTAATAAGTGGATTTTAGAAGGTTAAGTATTTTGTTCTCAAAACTTTGAGATTTGTATATGCTCCAACTTACTTTTGTAAGTAGAGACAATTCTCTAAATACTAAGTATTTAAGCAACAATAAATTGTTCTTTATTGGGAACCACAAAATACATTTTAAGTTCTCATCTCTAGATTTTTTAATAAAATGCTTCATAAGATTTTAACAAATTCAGAACTTAAATCAATACATAATGGAATTCCTTCCAACAACTCAAATTAGGGTTTTTAGTTATGTGTTGTCTTGAATACATTCTAGGTTTGAATATATTGAGTGTATCCATGACACACGCATTTCTAACCTTGATATGTTTTGGAGGTAGATCAATTAAAGCTATCGTGAACCAAACAATATGAATAAGGTTTGATCCAACACATTAGACATACCATAATGAAGTGGTATCCTATGAGTTATTAGAATTGTGAAACTATATCGTAATTCTATAGATAACTTAATTCTCTTGGACCAAATACTTGTCAATGGGTCAAACCAAATTGCATATAAAGTATTTATGAACCAAGTGCATGCTATAATGTATATTCATTGAATAATACAAGAACCTTATGTTCACTTGTTCACAAGAAGACAAAATGTTCAACGATTATATGTTCATGTGTTTACAAGAAATCGTAATATGTCAATAGTACATTATAAGTCTTTGAATAATTCAAAGGCCTTATGTTTATGTGTTAACTAGAAGACATAACAATTTAACTATATATACTTTATGTTATAAGTCATTGATTAGTTCAAGGACTTTATAATTATGTCTTAACAAGTAAGCATAATTATACTAACAAAAGTAATCATGAACGCAAACTCTTGAGTTCTATAGTAATTTCAAGTTAATTTTATACTTGAATTATGATCATTATTATATAACCATAATTATATTGACTAAAACATGTAGTCAAATGTTGAAGTATCTTTACACAAATATCATGACATTTGAATGTAGTAGGGCACCAAACATCTAGTGTGTTCACGCCCTAGTAGAATCATTATTAGAATGTAGTAAGGCAACAAACATCTCGTATGTTTAAGTCCTAGTAGAATTCTTATTAACATGTAGTAGGCAATAAACATCTAGCGTGTTTAAGTCCTAGTAGATTTATTAGTTTTCTTACCTTATGCTCAAGAGATACAATAATATTGTTGTTCCTTGCACACACTTTGAGATTTCTCCCACTGTGTAAGGTACAACATCATATTACTGAAAACAAACAACACGTGATTGATTGTTCAAACAATATGACAATGTCATAGATATCATAAGTAGTTTTAGAACCATAACCTTTAGTAAGGAATTGTGGATTATTATTCTATAGATAACGCCTTGAAGCGACAACAGAAGGCAACGAGTTATCCGAAAAATAAAATGCAATTTTCTTAAGCAATGGTTGTTCATATTAGGAAAGTAATGAATTATTTCAAAGCTAGTTTGAAATGATATGGGTGACTAATGTAAAATAAATACCGTAGCTCCCAATCGAAATTGACAACGTTACATGAATGATATTTCAAGAATAAATGCAATCGCTCCAACCGGATTTGTCAACATTGTAAGTGTTACATTTCCGAGAAAGAATATAGCAGTTTATATACTTTACTATTCTCTTCAAATGCCTACGAGTAGCATGTACTTAGGTATTGAATAGAGTATATGAAGTTCTACTTATGTAGACAATGGACTAGCCATTCTCTCATTCAATTAACTTGAATCCTTAGCATGCAATTCCTCCTTTATCGTCTACAAAGCCACTAGGGTAATTAGCACTTTAGGAATAAACAAGAGTCCAAGAAAATTACATAGCGAATATCCTAGTAATTTTTTTACTCTTTGCGGTTTAAACTCATACATCGTGACAAGTGCATGATGTTTTTTTATTTTGGTAGCTCTAAACACAATGTTTCCAGTTACACAAAATATTCTATCTTTCAATTAACTCTAGACCATAAAAAGGATAATGAAATATCATAAATGAGTTTATCAATTTGTAATCCTATCTTAGTTTGTCAACTAAGGAGAAAAGATAGGTATAAGTCTCACTCTTCTTACTAGGAAAAGAGACTAAGTTTGTATTTCAAAAGAAAACAACTTTTTTAAGAATTATGTTGCAATAACACAATTAATCGTAACATAAAAAGTTCAATTCTAGTATTTTCGATAATTACATTCTTAAAAGAATTAACTACCTAATTAATTACTAATTAAGACTAAGATCCATCTTGCACTCCCACTTAATTACCAAAGGTCCGACTGTGGTGTAAAAGAATAGGATAAGAGGTAAGCGACGCAAGAATTGCATAATGCAACTCTTAGATTTATGACACCGATCAAGACATTAGTAAACAAGTAATAATGTCATGAGCATGTTTAGTTCTCATCTTATGCCTCGGGTTCAAGGTCCGACCAAGCCAACTCGAATAAGTCGACCAAGTATGAACGTGTAAAAATAACCGGAGGTCCACCAAATCGAAATAACTACCATGGGTTGGAAAGGCCCTTAGGTCTAACTAGAGAAGTCAATCTAAATGCACGTGTTCATAGTTGGATGGCATAGACTTAAAATTAACAAATAGGTATGCACATATAAATGTGGTAAAAGTCGTAGAAAGAAGCATGCAAAACAACTTTATAACACTAATTTTAAAAAGCTGCTGGTAATGGCAATCAGAGTGATCATCATGGTTCACGGTAGCTCAATCAAACGCACATGGAGGCAGAGGACCGTGTAAGCTACCAAGCAATAACCTAGACATACTTTCGGTCATGCATCAGGCGCACCTCTTGAGCCCCTCGAGTTTGTTCTGGGTGAGCCGACATCCCAAGTGTCCATAGCGCCTAAAGAAGCATGCAAAACAACTTTATAACACTAATTTTAAAACTGCTGGTAATGGTAATGGCATGTAGTGATCATCATGGTTCACGGTAGCTCCAATCGAACGCACATGGAGGCGAGAGGACCGTGTAAGCGTCAAGCAATAACCTAGACATCCTTTCAGGCGATCGCGGCGCACTCTTTGAGCCCCTTTGAGTTTGTTCTAGTGGGTGAGCCGTACATCCCAAGTGTCCATAAGGTCTAGTTTTAAATTCTTGAAAACCTATTTCATTAAATTAGGTCACTTTATTTAACAAAACGATTTTCACGAATCAAATAGCGGTCACAATTGAGCATGATATTTAGGCGTGTAAATAAAGACCACTATTAATGTTATGGTTACAATATGTATTATTCCATATTGCATACGATTAGGTGTCAAAGCAAGTAACAATAATGCACTTAATGAAATCACAAACATATAAGCATAAACATCGATATATAACCACATATTGTTCGAGTTCTCTTGCGTAGTCTTCCACAAACGGAGAACCATAAGACCGTCACTAGGATACAATACCTAGATCGCCCATACATCGCAAAAGCAATTGAGTGGGTCTTGTGGCGGAAAACACATAAAAAGTACGGCAATCTCAATTAACAAGTAATTACGCTTATTTTATGTATTTAATAAACAATATGCAATTCTAATTAACAATTAATTAATTCTAATTAAATATTAATTTAATTAACAAGTAATTTTAATTAACTTTAATTTAATTAACTTTTAATTCTAATTAACAAGTAATTCTAATTAACTTTTAATTCTAATTAACAATTTAATTTTAATTTGTGTGTGACTTGTTATTTTTTATTAATAATTGACAAATATTGCATATAGTTATCAAAACAAAAATAAAACGAATAACTAAGTTAGTTTCAGCACCTTTTTAAACATTTTTATTAAAAGCGTGTAACCCATAATCGCAAAACGAGATGGCTCGTGATGCCATCGTTGGGATTTAGAACTACGTTAACCATTAACTACTACGAGTACGCAGCGGATATGAATCTAGTAATCACAATTAGGTTAACACGTATAATAAACAATTAATTAAATGAAAGGATAAATAGAAACCTAACCTTTCGTGGCTATTGAACTCAAGTAGACGAACAAGAAAACCAATACGAAACCCAAGTATCTAAGATAGATACCTCTATGAGTATAACACACAAACACGATAACCAGATATCGCTCGATAATGAAGCTAGTCGAGAACGTATTAAAACCAATCAACATTTGACCCACTTGAATATATCACGAACAAGAAAAACCACCCAAGACCTTGCTTGTTTCTGTCTGAGAACCACAACAGCTCAAAAGCTGTTTTTTCATTTTACCCGACATCGGATAGGCTTATCCGACATCACCCTGTGTTTTGTCCGAGAAGTGTGCCATGACCGGGAACAAAAAAAAAAAAAAAAAAAAAAAAAAAAGACTTCACCTTGCTACCAAACGAGTTCTACCAGAACTTGGTACAAGAAAACCACCAATTATCTAAACCTAAACACTTGAATTCAATTTGCAAGTTTAGGAATAAGAAAACAACAAAACCCCAAACGACTTAGGGACAAGTCAACTAGGAATTTTTTACCAGAACTAAGGTCATTAGGATAGGTTTAGAGTATAAGATATGTCGTGCATGTGCAAGAGGATGCATGGAATCTCAATCGGATAATATAATGTTTAGGATATATTATCATGCGTTAAGTTCAAGAGGTGTGCGGTACAATTTGTTTTATAGCCAAAACAAAAAACCGACCCTTTGTTTAGTGCATTTGCTTGATCGACAAGCCAAAAGCCCAAACACCCCTTACTCTTGCCCGATCAGTTAGAACAACAAGGCCCAAGGCTAGTCAATCAAACCGACCCAAGTCCATCAATAAATATGTCCATGGGTCGTATATAATCCGGTTCAAGTTCATGCATGCATATAGTGGTGCACAACGGACATTTCAAAACCGATCCGGTTTAAAACCGTTTCGGTTATCGTTGACCGTCAAAACCGGTTTGGATAAACCGGATCGGTTCCAATCCGGTTTGAGGAAGAAAAGCTTGAACCGGCAATAATCGATCATAACCGGTCTAAACCGGTTTTGTAATCCGTTCCACAAACCGGTTTTGAGAAACTGTACTTTGGGTGGTTACTTTTGTGAAAGTGTACTTTGGGTGGGAAGAAAGTTGGGTGAAAGAAGATGCAAAGTGAGAAAGATAGGTCAGAAAGATGATGAGCGTAGTTTCACTCTTTCACGAAAATATATGGTAGACTTGTGGTGGTTTTGTCATTTAGTTAGTCACATGTGTCTTTTTCTTATTTATATAGGCATATGGGTTGTATTTGAATATAAATGAATTCAGTTTCTATAGTTTTGTTATTTTATTTTAGAATTTGTTTAGAAATATTGTAGTTATGAGAAAAAACGGGTTACTCGTGTAAGATTTGTAAGTTTTATTTCTAACACGAAAAACCATTTAGATGTTTGTTAAGAAAAATATCAATAACATTTGAATTTTAAACAAAACTGTATAAGTAAATTTAGTATATCAATGGTACTACAAATAAAACCAAAAATACAACTATTAATGTACTACATGTCTAGTTGTCTACACTCTACACACTGGCACACTCCTATCACATTGGAAATATGCATGTTTATTTATCTATACTCCCTAGTCTCAAGGAACACACCTCATTTTTATATCTTCTCCATCAAACGCCTTCTTCCCCAATCACCACTGCAACTTTGCAACCACCAACAATGGTGAATGATTTGGAAAATTATCTTCGAATGCAAAGACCGTTTTCGGCAAAGAAGGACAAGTTTCTACCGGTCATCATAATCACAAAACCTCATATCACATAAAATGATTCACAACATTAAAGAAACCGGTTTAAACGGTTTTAAAACCGTTTTTAAACCGGATCGGTTTAAAGGTTTTCAAACCGATCTCGAAAAAAAATGGTAACCGTTATAAATCCGCGGATCGGTTTCGATAAACGGTTTCTTTAAACCGGTTTTAGGAAACCGGTTTTCGGTTTTTCTTCGGATCGGATCGGTTTCGTTTTTTGTTCACCTCTACATGCATATCGTTATATATATATTCAAGTATTAATATGTTCATCATGTGATCGTGTTTATCGTTATTATTATTCTACAGCCACACACTTTTAGTGTTTTTGTCGTGTTTACAACTCCCACAAACCAACAGTTGGGTTATCATCGGTAAAAATTCTTGAAATTATCGGGATTTTTATTTTATTCAAGTGGCCCTCCTAAAAATTTGGCAATTATCTATGATGTTATTTTTCTTGTGGTGGTCAACGAAAGTTCTGAGTTTCTATTTTTTAATAGCTGCTTGCATGTTTTAGTTATGATAAATAGGCAAGAATTGCTAGGCTCCACAAATAGGCTAACTCATTTCGTGTTCAATTTTAAAATCATAATTCTCTCTCCTCATATTCACCAATCATTTTTAAACGCACCAATCACATTTCAGAGGTCTCTTTTGGGTCACTACTTGCGCTCACAAATCATTTTTCTTTCTAAATATCAAGTTCTTACTTGTTTCGTCTTAGGTTATTTTTTGGTTTTAAATTTGTTTATCTGTTGCAAAATTGCAGTATATGAGGATAGTTTTAGACACTCCTATGATTTTAATTCAGTTTCTTGAAAGGTGATCGAGCAGAGTTGCAAGTTTCTCTCCGATACCTTTTAATTCTTGTACATCTTTTCACGAAAAGCTATATATGTGCTTTAATTTTCTTTTAGCAAATATCTCACATATGTACCCAACGAGATTTGACCCACAACCTTTTCATTGATATACATAATGCACATTCACGTACCACTAAACCAAAACGTTTGTATAATAGCTACTTTAGGTTTTTAGTTAATTTTACATCATAAGTTTATAACAGTTCTGGCCCTCTCAACGAAAATTTTCAATTTCCGCCACTAGGCGAGGTACCAAGTAATCTACAATTATTGGAAATTTTATATCATCAAAACATTGAGGTTAACACCTCGCCTCAGAGATATACGTCGAGGTTCGATCATCACCCTTGTAGGCAGGAAGTCCTTTTCACCTTTAGAACCGGAGCGAGCCTCTACCTTAGGTAGGGTATGATTGTTCACGCCTTAACTTCCCCCAAAAACCGTGGAAGACGATATCTGGACCCAAAACCCGTGAAAAACGGTATTGAGAGTTATTTTTTAAAAAAAAAACAATTAAGGTTAAGGACGCTTTAACCAACCAAATAATATAGGACAAGGTGAAAAGGAAAAAACATTAACACTATCTTTCTAAACACCGTAACTAGAGGTAGCAAAATGGTTGGGTTGGGTTGGGTTGGGTCTTGGGTCTTAGATGGGTATGGGTCTATATGGGTATAGGTCTAGATGGGTCACTTGGAAGGATGGGTTTAGATGGGTATGCGTATAAATGGGTAAGAGTTGGGTCGGGTCGGGTTTTTTTGGATTTTGCTAGTTTTTTTGTTTCATCATGGAACATAATAATTAATTATTGTAAACAAAGACAAAAAGTATTCAATATACATTTTTTTACGTTTATGTCGGCTTTTTACGTTTCGCCGTTTTCGTTAAATTGTTTACGTTTTGTCCGTTTTACAAGTTTTACTTTTTTTTCGATTTCGTCCATATTTTAACGTTTTTACGCTTATATCCGTTGCACGTTTTCGTCGTGGTTTTTACGTTTTGTCCGTTTTACGTTTCGTCCGTTTATTTACGTTTTGTCCGTTTTACGTTTTCGTCCGTTTTTGTCTGTTTTACACGCCGTCTGCTTTATTACGTTTTGCCGTTTCGTCCGTTTTTACGCCGCCCAGTTTTCACGTTTTCGCCACGCTTTTACGTCTTTGTCCGTTTTACGTTTTCGTCTTCTTTTTCACGTTTTCCGTTTTAATGACTTTTTACGTTTTGTCCGTTTTGCGCGCCGTCCATTTTTAACGTTTTCTTTCGTTTTACGTTTCGCACGTTTTTCACGTTTCGACTTTTTACGTTTTCGTCGGTTTACACGTTTCGTCGTCGTTTTACGTTTTGTCCGTTTTAATCGCTGTTTTTACGTTTTATTCATTTTTGCGTTTTCGTCGGTTTTACGTTTTATCCGTTTTACGTTTTCGTCCGTTTTTTTAATCCGTTTTACGTTTCGTCCGTTACACGTTCCGTCCACTTTTTACGTTTCATCCGTGTTTAATGTTTTGTCGGTTTTATCGTTTCGTCCGCTTTTTATGTTTTTTTCCGTTTTACGTTTTTCGTATGTTTTTACATTTCGTCCGTTTTAATGTTCTAGTATGTTTTGCATGTTTTCTTCACGTTTTTTAACTTTTGACCGTTTACACGTATTTTGTTTTATCCGTTTTTACGTTTTAGTCCGTTTTACGTTTCGCCTTCAAAAGCGTAAAAATAGACAAAACGTAATGTAAAGCGAAAACGTAAAACCGACAAAAACGTATGAAAACGGACGAAAACGTAAAAATGGATGAAACCATGTAAGCGGACAACAACATAAAAATGGATGGAAACGCAAAACGGACAAAACATTAAAAACGGACGAAAACGTAAAACGGGTAAAACATTAAAAAAAAAAAAAAAAAAAAATGAAGAATACGCAAAACGAAAAAATGTAGACGAAACATGTAAACGGACAAAACATAAAAAACGGACGAAACAAGAAAAACAAAGTAAAACGTAAAACGGATTTAAAACGGCAAAACGAATAAATCGACAAAAGCGTGTAAAGCGGACAAAACAGTATTAAAACGTAAAACGGACAAAACATAAAAAAAAAGCGTAAAAATGGGGAAAACGTGTAAAACGGATGAAAACGTAAAAACTCGACGAAAACGTAAAACGGACAAAACGTAAAACTCGACAAAACGCAAAACGGACAAAACGTTAAAAAAGTTAAAATGCGGGCAAAACGAAAAAAAGAAGAAAACGTAAAACGGACAAAATCGTAAAAAATAGACGGAAACGTGAAAACGGGCGAAACGTAAAAACGGACGAAAACGTAAAACGAACAAAAACGTAAAAACGGACGAAAACGTAAAACCGACGAAACGTAAAACCGGACGAAACGTAAAGCGGACAAAATGTAAAAAAAACCCGACGAAATGTGCAAAACGTAAAAATCGTCAAAAACGGACAAAACATAAAAATCGTCAAAACGGGCAAAAAGTAAAAATGATTTAAATCGTAAAACGGACAAAATCGTAAAAAGCAGGCGAAACGTGAAAAACAAAGTAAAACGTAAAAAAAAGATTTAAAACGGACAAAACGTAAAAAAACCTTACGAAAACGTAAAAGCGGACATAAACGTAAAAACCGTTAAAATACGGACAAAACGTATAAAACGGACGAAAATGATAAAGTTAGACTGAGTGATTTTATAATTTTAGTTAACAATCAACTTAAACCATGTAAATATTGTACTTAGACCCATGTGAGTATATTGTTAACCCAACTGACCCAACTAGGCCAATCAATATTAATTAATTAAAATAAACTATACCCAATTTGACCCATCTATTAAAATAAACTAAACCCATTTGCACTCATCTCATTAAGAAAATTTACCCAACTAGACCCAAATTTAACCATTGGGTCTTAAATTGCCACCTCTAACCGTAACTAACATAATCAGTCTATTTTAATTCAATACAAATATTATGTTAAAATCCATTTCTTCTTTTCTATTAAGTATTAACTAAACTGATGTTTCGTTTTTACAGATACACAAACTTAAAGTTATATACAAACTCAGGTATAAATTATAAAGCAGCCAATGCATGTTGAACAACTTAAGTTTATACAAAAACTCATGTACAAAAACTTTAAGTTCATTCAATAAAATGCCCTTAAACGACCACTCAACATCATATGTGAAGCACCCACAACAACATCGAGTTCAAATCGCAAAAAGGAACTGCTTTGATCGTTACTATCAAACACTTGCATAAAAACTCATCGTGAAATTATTTTGCCAAATCACTTGATACAATATGCCAAAAGCTCACAACAAAGCACACATACCATAACAAATGTACTTACTCGTACCACTAATGAAATGCCAAGGATACGTTGTAAGAGTAATAGTTACATCAAATAAATGTCTTCATGTTTGTTTCTTACAAGCGCATTTGTAAATATATCAAAATAGAACCGATATATACTTTAAGTGTACAAAGCAAATACTCTAGAAACTGCTTTCAAGAAGACTAAGTATTGTTCGACATCACCGGGCGTTAGCATTTGAAGTCTTAAACCCGATGTAGGGGCTCTTGAACACCGTGGAACCATCATTGGCGGATTCATTGAGTTTGGTTTTGGCACATCATTAATTGTTAACTTGACCAGTGAATGATGGGTTGTTGGCGAGGAGAAGGTGCACATGGTTGTGCTAACATTTTAGGCATTCCAGGGTATCCTAATGATTCAATGGAAAACTTTAAAACTAGTAAATAAGTTACATTGGTCATGTTTATTACGGAAACTTAGGAAAGTTATTTCGATCAAATAATCAAGCTGTTTTTCAGATGATATTGTTAGAGTGCTTGTGTTTAATTGTGCTTCTAGTGTTTAATTTGAAGTTGTTAAGCAAATAGTTTTGGTATTTCGAGTAATAGTTTTAATACATGTAAATAAACGAATTTTGCACAAAATTAGTTCGATTCCTACATTATTCCTCTTTACTATATAATGAGAGCATCATGTAAACGTAACAAACACATATTCGTTTAACACAATTATAAGTTTCATATATTCTAAATTTCAAAACTTACCACAAAAAAACTGCTTATTTGAATCCAAAACTAGCATAATTGTGGTAACGAACATATGAAATAGTCGTGACTTCACAATCACAACTCAAATACCTATTTTGAGAATCAAGTCGTGACTTCACAATCACAGCTCAAATGCCTATTTTGAGGATCTAGTCGTGGCTTCATGCTTACCTTCCTTCATAAGAATAGGCTAAGATTAGTCGGATCTAGCCTAGTTTATTAAACCCTATATAAAATCAAGCTTATAAGCTTACCAAAACACTTAGCTTTCTAAATAAGCTTAAACACACACTTTTAATGAGCTTATTCTTGTTTTGAAGCTAATAAGCTCTAAGCACGCAACAATCACTCATCTTGAATGAACTTTTTTTGTGGCTAATTCTTAAAAAAAGCATCATAGTTGTCAAAAATTAATTTTAGAAAGAATACCCAAAAAAAATACTTCAACACTAATGTTGACATTTTTTTTCTTCACGAGTAGTAAAGAAAAATTTAGTCTGTGATGACCATTTTACCCATGGATTTTTAAAGTCAGATCCATCGTCCCAAGGGTAAATTACATAAATGTTCCTGTAGTTTAGCAAAATTGTATTCACAGTCCTAATTTTTTTTTCGACTTTTTTATTGGAAATTTTTTAGAAAATATTATGAAAAAATCATAATTTTTTTCACATTTCACGAAAAAACATTTAAAAAGTCGAAAAAAAATTCGACAAAAATTACGAAGAAAAAAATTGAAAAAAAAATTAGAAAAAAAAATTGGAATTTTTTTTCCCAAAATTTTCTCCAAACAACAGGGACCATTTATGTAACTTATTCTAGGGACGATGGATGTAATTTTCGCTTTCACATGTCAACAAAAAAATTAAAAATGTATCGGAAAAAAATCGACAAAAAATTATAAAGAAAAAAAATTGAAAAGATTTTCAAAACAAAATTTGAAAAAAAATTTTAAATTTTCTCCAAACAGCAGAGGCGGTGGATACAATTTTCTCAAACCCACAGGGATTATTTATGTAATTTGGAAGGGTAAAAATGTGATACTACTCACATAAAGACAAAATGTCAACATTAGAGTTTACAAAATATTTTTTAGTTCATTCTTTCAAGTTGATTTTTCGACAACTACGATGCTTTTTTAAAGAATTAACCATATTTTTTTCTATACAAGCTAATAAACTCTGTAAATAAGCTTACATAAACACCCCTAATCACATTAAAAGACACACTCTTCAATATTTTACGTGTCCAAAATCTATTTTTATTGCGGATAAATTCAATTAAAAAGAAAGTTTTAAAAAAATTTACATAAACACCCCTAATCACATTAAAAGACACACAAAATCTATTTTTATTGCGGATAAATTCAATTAAAAGAAAGTTTAAAAAAATTAAGAACTTGTATAAATCAATGATATAGAGCAACATAACAGTTATTTTTTAACTTAATGATATGTTTATCTACAACAATAACATAATACTAATCTCAATTTATGATAGTCATACACACCACTATATAAATAAACACAAATTCTTTTCTTCACCCGATGTGGGACTTTAAACTTGAAATAAGTTCTCACAAAAGTAACCCCACGATAACACCTTTTATTAACATTTGCCTATGGTGGATCTATATTTGTCAGATTCATGATTTAAAATCTTTGCCGTGTGTTATTGAATTGTATGGGACGAGGCTACCTTGTCCTTATAACTGACACTATACTGCAGTTTCAAAACATCCGGATGCTTGTGGTGTTCAGTTGGCTTGATACATAGCTGGTATGAACATTGATGGGCACCCAATGTCGGACTCACTCGTGTCTGGTGAGGTGGTGGGGTTGGTAAGTGGGAGTGTGACTTATTTAGGAGGTCCATGGATCGTTTCTAAACCCATCATTTAACAGCATTTTTTAGTTAAGCCTATAAGTTTTCTATTTTTCACTTTTAGACCCGTATATACGGGTGCCTTATCGTATAAGGCTGAAAGTAATGGCGGTGACTCACTCAACGCCTACCTCAACTTTCACTTTCACTCACTCTCACTCACCATAATATGTTTGGTCACATTTTCCCACCTTTAAAATACCCACTTATACAAATATACTCCACACACCCTCACAATACAAATAAAAACAATTATCTTTTGAAAATGGGCCCACCTTTTACACAACTCAATTTGGTGAGCCACTCACCATACTAGTCTTGAGTAGATCCAATTGAATCCCACCAAACCGACCTTTTTGGTTCGGTTTCGTTTTGTATATTTATTTCGGTTTTAGCGGTTTCGGTTCGGTTTTGATTCGATTCGGTTTTGTCGGTTTTGTTGAACTCGAAAACCGAACCGAGTTATTCGTTCGGGTTCGGTTTGATATATGTGTCTTGGTTCGGTTATCGGTTTGAGTTTTTCCGCTTTTGGTTTTCGTTCGGGTTCGGTTTGATATATGTTTCTTGGTTTGGTTCTCGGTTTGAGTTTTTCCGTTTTTTGGTTTTCAGGTCGGGTTGGTTTTTGTCAGTTCGGTCGGTTTGGGCGATACTTACCCTTACACCATACGGATACAAGTTTGACCGTGACTTCTGCTTCTGTTTGGGGAGTCACCACGGTGAGTTGGTCACTCACTACCACTGCGTTCGGCCTAAGGGCATCAAAAAACCTTTTTGTGATCTCAAATTCACTTTTAACAAAAATTGTTAAGCGATGTATGATTTTATGGTTTGTTTGTTAAATACTACAATTTATGATATATCTTTGATTGTCATATTCAATTATCACGCATATTGCACACGGCTTTCAAACTCTTAGCTACGGCACTGTTAATAACAAACGATTTCGAAGAGCATACCAAAGGATATCTATGTGTTATACTTATAAATAATCAAACTAATTTATAAAGATATCTATGTGTTATACGTATAAATAATCAATCTAACTTCAACATGCTCAACAAAATCTAACCATAACACAATACGCTAGCAAATTTAATCTTAGAAATATTTGTTAGAATATCTTTAACATGTAAACGCGTGAAAACAAACCATGAACATATCTGAATATTTTGTGAGTAAAAGTGTTTTTACCGGCCACAATTCAAATGTTTAGTTACTGTAGGATTTATGTTTGAGTATGCTTTATCCAAACAAATAATACAAAGGGTGTGTTTCGCAAGCAAGATTAGAAGCGTTTAGGAGCGACAATGACAATGAAAGATTATAGATGAAAAGCTTGTTTGTGACACTCAACAAGCGTTAGAATATTAGTCTTACCGCTCCAATCTAAATCGCTTGATTAAGCGTTCGCGATTCTTCCGGCGTTTAGTTTATGAAATTACATATATACCCTCATTTGTTTAATCATTTATTTTATTTTAATATGTATATGACCTTTTTCGTAATTTACAATTTATAATTACTGCTATACGTACGTTCAAACACAATTTTTAAACAAACAACTACAACCATCGCATCGCCTCTTCGCTAACGCCATCGCTAACTGCCATCACATCTGTATGTGTCGCTAAACATAGCCAAAGTATGTTTCATAGCTAAAATATTTGTAGGATAAATTTTAAATTTTAACAATAATCATCTCTAATCATATGATAAGAAACATCTACAAATAGTATGTCTAAATTTGGGTTATTAAACCAATTATTACGATATCAAGCTTTAAATAAGATAGCTGTTGAAGCATTTTCCCACGGTTCGATCACGATGGCTCTCGCGCCATCCACTCTTGTCCCGATCTTGAAAGCATGTCATACATGAAAGAACCGTTAGAAGGGTCCCGGCGAAGCGGGGACCACCCTCCGACAGTGAAGTCGGACCTCATATGCAGAGGATTTAGCATATATGTATGTATGTGTGTGTGTAATATGGGATGAAATAAATGAAATAGATAGAGTAGTATATATAGAGAGAGAGAGTAGGTGTGTCAGTGGTGGCTCCGATACGTGTCAATCTATCTTGACTGGGTGTCGGTCGCGTGGAGCACAATCCGTAATATCCGGGTTAGGTGACATAGTCCAATCCTTCCGCAATGACCTCCGTGATGGAGATTCTTGGTCCGTGACGTGTCGTCCGGACACATACGTCAACAATAACGACTCGGATAACCATATCATTTGTCGTGTAATAGAACTTTTTACATCTTTGGTGTTTTCACTTTCTTCTACTCCTAAACACCTTGTTAAATCTTATTATTTACATAGTCGGTTTTTCTAATTTCATATATATTGTTTGAATTTGTTTTTTGTTAGATACACGACACTATTGTTATTTTTAAATTCTCCTGAAGGCCGAGTTCACAGTTAACGAATTCAGTTACGTTTGTTTGTTATTTTTGATTGAAAGTTACTATAAGGTTGTATTACTTAGTTGGGCTAAACTCGTATAAAATTTTGTGTGCAAAAGGGGGAACCCATGTATAAAGAACATTAATTAAGATGATTTCTTTATTTCCTGCTATAAAAGAACATATGCACGTTATTGATACTAAGTTGTTTGTGGGCTAATTGGTAAGTGTTCCTTTGATCATCCGGATTGTCTCTGGTTCAATTCTCAATTTGCACCATCTTCGGCTTTTTATCAGATAAAAACGGTTAAAACGACCATTTATACATAGTTCATATTTTTTTTACATGATTCTCTCGTTTTCTTTTTCTTATAAACATTTTGCTAGATCTCATCATATGGGTAAGGATTGATGATAAAAAAGCTTAAAATAAGAAAAATGAGAAATAACTATAAGCGTATTTGAGATCGTTCAACTTCAATTAGATCATCTCTTTTCATTTAGATCATCACAATTAGTTCTGAAATTGATTTTGAAGTGAAAGCGATGCAAAGTAGTCTTAACAAATTTGACTCAGAGGACTTAAAAATCATGGGATTCGTTTAAGCGATGAATCTGCATCTAATATATGTATACGCATCTATTTTTAGCTAGAAAATATATTATGACGATCTAAAAGATTAGGACGCATTTAATTCAAATTGATCATCTCTAATGTGAAGTTATAGTTATTTCTCATCCTTCTTATTTTAAAGATTCTTCTCATTTGATCCTTAATCCTCATCATATTATCTAAATTTTTTTTGACGATTAATCAGTGAGCAACTACTAGCATGAGATTTAAAAAGTGGTGAAATCAGAAAATTTTCTAATTATTTGCTACTAAATCCTTTGTAGCGTGTGCGGTAAATATGTATAGTTTTTTACCCGTCGCAATGGTGAGTGCTTTGCCTTTTCGTTAATAACATTTTCGGTTAATTACACAAAGTTTGTTATATAATTGAAATATTCATAGGATAAAGTCTTGAGCTATATAACATCATAACAATGATCATATAATATGAAACATGTAGTACGTGATACGCCTAAATAAGTGAATATAGGTCTTTAATCTGAATATTAAAATAAGATACTTAGCATGACAAGTGACAACTAATCAAAGTTGGGTATCCTGTATTTACTTTCTTAAGTTTAGCCAATTTTGTTTAAGTGACACATATGAAATTTGGTTGTCCTAATATAACTTCAACTTCGTCTAGCTTCTTTCCATTTCCAGTCATAAATATTACTCGAGGTAACTTTAGCATGCCGCCACTCGCCACTAAATGTGTGGCTATCTATAGTGACGTTTTCAAGTTTGCAGAAGTCCTGTGCAAAATTCAGTTTTATTACAAACGTAAAGCCTACTTATAGAAGTATGACGATATTTTAAGGAGATGAAACGAGAAACAATCATTTTAAAAGTGATTTTGTAATAAGTTTTGGAGTTAATTGCATTTTGGTCTTGTGGTATGCATTTAAATTGCGGGTTTGGTCATAAAACTTTAAAAGTCTGATGATAGTCGCTTATTTTAAAGTTTTGATTGCGTTTTTGTCGCTTGTGGTATGGCAAAGTGCGGGGTAATTTGGTCATTTCAAACCGATTAGGGAACAAAACGCGATCCAAACTTTAAAATGCGACTATCGTCGTGACTTTCAATTTGGAACCAAATCTGCATTTACCATATCACAAGGACAAAATCAATTAACTCAACCCTGGATATAACCTTTAAATAAAATATTTGTAGTCAATTTTATAGAATAAAAATTGACCATTATAATTGAAACCCAGGCCCAATACAATTACATACTTCGCACAACCTCAAATAATGTTTTGAACCTCTCATCTTTTCTCCGTTTGGTTTCTCATTGTTGCCATGCAAATATACAATTAGACTATTTAATTATTTATCAGTTGATTATTCTCATTCAGACTTATGGGCCAGTAGTTATTTAGCCCATATATAAAGTTTAAAGTTTGTGTATGAAAATAGATGCAACAAGAGAAATGCCATATGTGAAAAAGAGGTTTGTTGGTAAGCGTATTGATTGTAATTTATCTTCAAGGTCTATGGTTCAATTCTCAGTTCAACGCCTTCTTATCTGTTTTTAGTTTCACAAAGTTCACTTGGTAAGTGAATTGTTATTCAAGCGTAAGGTCTACGGTTCTAATCTCAAGTTTGCTATTTCTTCTTTTTATTTTCGTAAACGTCATTTGTTTTAACATCTGTTATTTCGTCTAGAAAAGTCAAAACTCAATTTTTCAAATGATACACAACATGTTTTAGTTGCTAATAAATTCTTTAAGTGCAACAAAATAAAATGATTTACCTTATTTTATTGTCAAATGCCAAGTAATCTACAATTGTTGGAAATTTTATATCATCAAAAACAATTGAGGTTTAAGGACGCTTTATCCAACCAAATAATATAAGAAAAGGTGAAAAGAAAAAACAATAACACCAATGAAATGCCAAGGATACGATGTAAGACTAATAGTTACATCAAATAAATGTCTTCATGTTTGTTTCTTACAAGCGCGGTTGTAAATCTATCTTATATTATAATGCGTATAAGCCCAAACGCCATTCCGGCTAACTCTGGCAAAAATTAAGATAAGGAGTTTCATCGTGAGATACGTGTGTCGACCTTATAAACTCGGCTGCTAACTCCTAACCACTAAAAAATAAGATAAGGGCTCCGATTATAAAGTGGCGTATATCACCTGTTAAAATTAATCTTTATTTTCAAATTGAAATATCTTTTATCTACTTATTTTTTATAATCTAATTTCACCATATTTTTAAAATCTTGTCTTTCTTTAATTCAACATCCATTTTGATATATTTTATAAGTTTTAGTTTTATATTTTTGTGGGTTTATTTTATTTTAATTCAAATTATTACAACTTTATTTCAATCAATACAATCTTGATTCATCAAAATCATATACTTTTGGGGAGAGTTTGTGGGTAAGAGATTGTGAGGGTCTTTCTATGTCTGGGAATAATGATGTCACGGAAAGCTACAGATGAATCAAAACAAACACATACAACTAACACATACATTGAAGTGTTGTGAAACGAATTCACTAAGCGGGTAAGCAAACACATATAACTATATTTACCGCCTTTGCATGCAAGGTGTCAAACTAGTATATCAAAATAGAACTAATACTTTAAGTGTACAAAACAAATTCTCTAGAAACCGCTTTCAAGAAGACTAAGTATTGTTCGACATCATCATCGGGCGTTAGCATTTGAAGTTTTAAACCCGATGTAGGGGCTCTTGAACTCCCTAGACCCATCATTGAAGTTGAGTTTGGTATTGGCACATCATTGTTAACTTGACCGCGAATGATGGGTTAAGTTGGTCGAGGATAGAAGGTGCACCTGGTTGTACTAATATTTTAGGCATTCAATTCAATGTAAAACTTTAGAAATAGTAAATAGTTACATTGGTCATGTTTATTATGGAAACTTAGGAAAGTTATTCGGGTCAAATAATCAATTCGTTTTTGAGTGTTTAATTTGAAGTTGTTAAGCAAATAGTTTTGTTATTTGAGTAATAGTTTTAATACATGTAAATAAA